>CAVLGL010000137.1:4107500-4707500 GCA_963668995.1 Parnassius mnemosyne | reverse complement strand
CCGGCATCGATTTCCGTCCGGAGACTTCGCCCTACTTCCCGAAGGATTTCGATATCGAGCGACCTCCCCACGATGGATACGCTCAAGCGCCTCAATTCCTTAGACAGGAACACGATTCCCAGTATGGAATCAAAGGCCATAATGCCAATTTGTTCTGGTTCGTGTACGGGTACCCTAAGCCGAAGATGACGTACTTCTTCAATGATGAGCCTATCGAGATCGGAGGCAGATATGATTGGAGCTACACCCGCAACGGACAAGCGACGTTGTTCATTAACAAGTGAGTATATTTTGTAATGGTTGTACTTTCTAATTTAATAATTTCTTTTCCGGTCCATGAATTAGTCTATTGAGTGAGAAAATACGGGGACAACACTATTTATATTATATTTTTTAACCATTTCGTTATTTTTGATGGAAAATAAAGATCGCTCCTTTCTTTTTCAAAATGTTGGTTAAACTATTTATTTATTTTTAATTTAAGAATTCTTACCATTTTCCGTAACTTTAACTATATAGTATATAGTGATTAAGAACTATACATGCTGTAATCAAATAAAGATCATTTCATAATTCTATGGTATATAAAAGGTTATTTTAAAACGTGTGAGTACGCTTGTACAAAGTTATTGCGGAATTATTAATGTGAAACGTCAAAAAGTATTTCTTAGATTTGGTTGAGTATTAGTAACTTTATACAGGATGTTGGAGCGTGACGTGGGCTGGTACGAGGCCGTGGCCACCAACGAGCACGGGCAAGCTCGGCAACGAGTGAGACTGGAGCTGGCGGAGTACCCGAGGTTCATCACCAGGCCTGAGGAGACCGTGGCGCTGCAGAGGAGGACCGCGAGGATCGAGGCCAGGGTCACTGGAGTACCGTTCCCCGATATCAAGTGGTATAAGGACTGGCAGCCACTTGCACCCAGTAGTAGAATAAAGGTGAGTACATTTTAATACCGTCTTTTGAAGACTCAAATAGTTTAATACATTGTTGCGCACCACAATTAATGGAAGGTACATGGCAACACTAATTACCACTAGTGCCCTCTAGTATCGAGTAGCAAATTAGAAGAGTCAAGATTCTTCTAGAAATTTCCACGAAAGAACTTTCTAGAACTATCGACACCTAGTCAATCGGGACCGATATGTACACGAACATTCTAGAAGTTTCTATACTAGAAGGGTCTGGAAACTGAGGCCTTATATAAGGCCGGTATAGACCGCGACCGAGGCAGTATTGAATTGGCGATACAAGCGAATACTTCGAAGCGATAAGATACAACTGCGAACTAAAGTGATCAGTAGTACAATTGTGTTTTATTATTAGTGTGGTTTTGAGTTGTAATTAGTGTTCTGTAATTAAAGTGTCAATTTTGATAATTCACTCGGCAGTTTTCATTGTCTCGTACCCAAGCTCGTAACAATATCTAATAATAATCTTTTAAGTTATGTTTTAAGCAATAAAGTTAATATTACAATTCATTTAGACTATAAAAAGTTCACAACAGGAATTTAGACATATACCATTGGTTGCCTTATAGAGATATTGAGCCGTAGTTGCCACGATTGTTAGATGGGTTGGAAACTGTAGTTTTTTTATTATGATTAGTGATTAATAGATCCTGCTGCCCATCTCCTGTTTAATTTCCCTCTGTCGGTTCTCACGACACCCACAGAACGATATGGGGTAGTGGATATCCTTACGCCGCCACTGCACGACGATTGTCCAGGCATTATTAGATGCATATATGCGAATATTTCATCATAATCATCATTACAGCCCTTCACAAGTCCACTGCTGAACATAGGCCTCCCCCAAAGAATGCCACAAAGCACGGTCCTGAGCCACCTGCATCCATCGACTTCCTGCATATCTTACCAGGTCGTCACTCCATCTAGTGGGGGGACGCCCTACACTTCGCCTGCCGGTACGAGGGTGCCACTCGAGAACCTTTCTTCCCCATCGGTTGTCGGTTCTTCGAGCTATATGGCCGGCCCATTGCCACTTCAGCTTACTAATCCGTTGGGCTATGACGGTCACTCTAGTTCTACTGCGGATATCCTCATTTCTGAGTTTATCACGCAGAGAAACTCCGAGCATAGCCCTCTCCATAGCTCGCTGAGCGACCTTGAGCTTCCTCATTCGGCCAGCAGTGAAGGACCACGTCTCAGTTCCGTATGTCATCACTGGCAACACGCACTGGGTGTACAGTCTCGTTTTCAAGTTTTGAGGTATACCTGACGAGAAGATGTGCCGTAATTTCCCGAACGCTGCCCAACCGAGTTGAATCCGTCGATTGACCTCTCGGTCGAAGTTGGACTTACCTAGTCGGACTATTTGTCCCAGGTAAACATACTCGTCAACAACTTCGAGCTTAGTGTTCCCAACAACTACCGGCATAGGTGTGACATGGACATTAAACATGATCTTTGTTTTGTCCATGTTCATCTTAAGACCTATCCGTTGTGAAACACTATTGAGGTCATTGAGCATAGTGCTTAGGTCCTCCAGCGATTCTGCCATAAGGACTATATCGTCGGCAAATCGAAGGTGAGTGATGTACTCGCCATTGATGTTGATACCGTATCCTTTCCAGTCCAGAAGCTTGAAAACATCTTCCAATGCAGCGGTAAAGAGTTTCGGGGATATGACGTCACCCTGTCTTACACCTCTCTGCAATTGGATAGGTTTCGTACTCTGGTTCTGTACTCGGATAGCCATCGTAGCCCTACTGTACAAGCACTTCAACACTTCGATGTACCGACAGTCAACTTGGCATCGCTGAAGGGACTGCAGCACCGCCCAAATTTCGACGGAATCAAAGGCTTTCTCATAGTCCACATACGCCAGACATAGTGGCAAATTGTACTCCTCGGACTTCTGTACAATTTGCCGAAGGGTATGTATGTGGTCTATGGTGCTAAAGCCTTTTCGGAAACCGGCTTGTTCGGGAGGCTGGAAGTCGTCAAGTCTGCGCGCGAGACGATTCGTAATGACTCTCGAAAACAGCACGTAGACGCGGCTCAGAAGGGAAATCGGTCTGTAGTTCTTCAAGAGAGCGTTGTCACCTTTCTTGAAGAACAAGACCACCGCACTTCTGCTCCACGCCTCCGGTGTAATACCACCATGGAAGACGGAATTAAAGAGCTTCTGAAGGACTTCAAGTACCGGTTTTCCACCCGCTTTCAGAAGCTCCGCTGTAATTCCATCCTCGCCTGGTGCCTTGCCGGTTTTAAGGTGCTGGAGAGCCATTCTAATCTCGCTCAGACTGACGTCCGGGATATCATCGGAATAATGTCGGATAAGACTCGCTCTTGGATCGTTACTCACACTTGCGTGCGGCTCCAACGATGACGTGTACAGCTGCCCATAGAACCTCTCAATCTCACTCAAAATCTCAGGTGCCCCGGAAACGATGCTGCCACATTCTGTCTTCAGCTTTGACAGTTGGCGCTTTCTGGCAGACAGATCTCTGGCAAAGACTTTGGAGCCTTGGTTCCGCTCGATCGCTTCTTCAATACGAGCTGTATTGAAGTTGCGTAAGTCCCGCCGCATGCATTTGGAGATCTGTCTGTTCAGTTGCCTGTATGCTGTCAAATCTGTTGAAGAATGTAGCTTCATCTCCCGTCTAACAGCCATGAGATTAAGAGTTTGATCGGAGAGTTTTTGTGTTCTTCTGCGGCGGGTCTTGCAGAACTTAGCTCCGACCGCATGGACAGTTTCCACGAGTTTGTCATTCAAATCGTCCACTTCATTGCAGTCTTCTAGGCACTGAAAACGGTTTTGTAACTCGAGCTGAAAGGTTTCGGAACTTTGGATTAGAGCACGAGGGGGACAGAGCGTTGACTTCATTAGACGAGACCTCTCCAACTTAACGTTTAGGTTCAGTGTGCCTCTAACCATTCGGTGATCGCTGCCGGTTTTCACCCTCGCGATCACTGAGACATCACTGAACAGTTGTCGTTTGGTCGTCATAATGAAGTCAATCTCATTTTTTGTCGAACCGTCGGGGCTCGACCAGGTCCACTTCCTGTGGGGCCGCTTCTGGAAGAAAGTGTTCATCATAAAGAGTCCCTCTTTCTCCATGAAGTCAGCCAACTGCTGGCCCCTTGGGTTCCGTTGCCCTATTCCAAATTTCCCTACTTTCAGCTCACCGTTCTCTCTTGTGCCTAGTTTTGCATTGAAGTCTCCCATTAACACCGTATATTGGGTTTCGGAGGAATGCATGGCTCTAGAGATATCCTCATACATTTCCTCCACCTCCTGATCGGGGTGTGCCGAGGTTGGTGCGTAAACCTGTATGACCTTCAGCGAATACCGTTTGGTGATTCTGAGTATAAGGTACGCAACCCTCGTCGACACACTCTCAATCTTTACAACGTTGTTAACGAGAGACTTGTGGACGATAAATCCGACACCTCCTTGGGACAGATGGTCGCCCTCCCGGTAATAGAGCAAGTTGCCGGATTCGAGGATTACCGTGTCCTCCCCCTCTCTTCGGACTTCGGATAATCCTATAATATGCCAGCGTAACTTGTCTATCTCTTCTTCCAGCTCCACAATCTTCTCGTCAGTCCTCAGGGTGCGTGCGTTGTATGTTGCCAGGTCGAGTCGTCGTAGGTGGCAACCGAACCTCCACCGGCGATTCTTAGCACCCCCTGCCCCGCCGTTACCATGGTCGCCACCGTAGCCAGGAATAGCGGGGCCGCCGGGGACTGGGGGCCATTTATTATTGTCATTGCTCATGGGGGGTATATTGCCATAGTTGCCACGCTTGGCGAGCGGGTTGGCAACCGCAGTTTTTTTATTGTTATTTTGGCTATTATCAGGAAGATGCTGCTGCCCATCTCCTGCCTGTTTCCCTTTGTCGCCTTTTACGACACCCACGGGAAGATATGGGGTAGTGGATATTCTTAACCGCCACTACACGGCAATATTTCGAATATTTCAATTTGCGAATATTTGAATGTACAACAAATTTAATTATTAAAAAAACACATATGCAGTTCATACGCGGTAGTAGTGAATCCTTCACTTCACTTGAAATATAAAATATACGTAATATAAAATTCACGGCAAATTGTTTATTTAATTTGATAATTTTCAACCACAAGTGCGGCGTAAATTATAAGATAAAGTTTATTTTTATAGCAAATAAATAATACAATCCTTATTTTTAAACACGTAGAGCATAAATTTTAGTGTAATAAATTAAAAGATTATTTTTTCTTTCGAGAAAAATTACTTTGTAATAATAGCGCCTTCTACTTAATTTTATAAGTGAAAACATTTTATCGGGCAAATATTGATTTACTCTCAAGGTGGTACGTAAAATAGACGCTAGATGGCCTAAAAACTTTTTATATCTCGTTTAATATATTCTATCTCATTCTCTCGCAGGCTAAATCCCATAGATGTGTATGTTTGTCTCTTTTTAGTGTCGCTTTTTCGTTTCATAGAGTTTCAAGTCTGGCAACAACGATTTTAAAGAAGTTTTCACTTCAATAACAAAAAAGTCTTAAATACTTAAAACTTTATGAATTACAGATGCAATTCCTTGAGCCGGACACGGTCATCTTGGTGATACACGACGTCATCTTGAAAGATGAAGGCCTCTATTCGATTTCGGCGCGAAATGTTGCGGGCTCAGTTAGCTCCTCAGCCATGTTGCATGTCGAAGAGAGCGAACACGAGTACTCCACCAGGTTCGTACCATTAATTGATCTGCTTGACTATTGAGTGATTATTTCTTCTCCTCTTCCTTCATCAGCTTGTAGAAGTTCACTGCTGGACATTGTAGGGCTCGGTATTATAGGTGGTAGAGCCACGCTGTACGATCACGCTTTCACAGTATACCAGCGTAAAAGAACAGCTTTATACGGTGATTGTGTTTGGTATGGTGAGTGTAGAGAACCGGGGAATCTTAATGGAAACGAGGCATTCCATCTTATTTCTCAAGGGTGACAACGCATCTGCATTTTAATTTTTAATTGAATATAGATGTAGATGTCTATGGGCCACAACACCCACTTACCATCAGGTGGACAGTGTGCTTGTTTGTCACCCTTATTCTATTTAAAAAAAAATCATACCAAGAAAGAAAGATGGACAGAACACTAAATTAATATTTTGGCATGCCAAATTTATTAAATCTAAGTCAAATTTATTAAATCTACGTATTTTTAAGTTATGAATTAGTATATATCTTTGGGTGCGACAATCGTCTGTGTCAAAAAAAGTTTTTGTCTTCTGCCTCCTCTACACCACTCGCGAAGTAACTTGGACGAAGTGCTCGTCGAAGTCGATCGCAGTCTGAAGAACGTCACTACACAATCGTGCTACTTCGCGAAGAGCTCAGTCATCTTTAGTCTCCCGCACCCTTAACATGAATGACGTTCAAGAGGCAGCTGCTATATACCTAATTGTATGAACAGTACGACGTTAATGTGTTTTTAACTAAATAAATAATTATGACGAAAGCTACATATTTAATATTTATATTTAACAAAAAGTATTCATAACTGGCGTAAGGCGAGTAGTGTAGTGAGACGTTTCGTGTAACTTCGGGGTACTTCCCGAAGTCCTTTGAGTCTGGCGCAAAAAACCGACAGCGATCGGAAGTCGCCCGAGGCGAAGCGGTTGCACGAAGCGAATCGAAGTACCTCTCTATACTATTCGCCTCGTCCAACTTCGATCTACTTTGCGAGTAGTGTAGATGAGGCATTACATTTACAGTACTACAAGTACTAAGAACAAGCATACATATGCATCATAAATAATTTCCAACCAACAACATAGTTTTAGGTGCACGTGTGCGTCAGTACGCGTACGTACATAGTTGTTCTGTCTGTTGTTACTTGTTGATCTGAGTTGTGTGGTGGATTTACCACAATCGTCACTCTGGGCAGGCTTACTGGCGATCATATCACCAGATTGCGCTCTTTGCTACTTTAGCACTTATTTCTTTTTTTTTCCTTTTTATTAAACAATTCCCTGTCGCCTGTCTAAACATTTTACGTCTGGAGTTAATGAAATGGCTATACTGCCATATTTCGCAAGCCATATGATCTCTCTAACGTTTCCTTTAGTTGCTGGTTACGACACCCACGAGACTAAATGGGGTGATTCATTCTCTTACACAGCCAGCACTAGATTGTCAAGTGCGACAATTAAATCTAACCATCCCTGCGACTTCAGTTACCAATGTCCAGTGAAAATATGTGTACACTGTTTTCAAATTTGACTGCCTTATTGGTCTAGTGATTGAAAATCAGTTATTGAGTTTTTTTGTCAAGAAATTCTCTTCTGTAAAGCCGTTAGTCTTTGTTCACGTTGAATACGCGGGCGTGGTGGTGACAGTCGGCGCGCTCGTTTGAGCTCGTGTCCACGTTGGCTTCCAGGCGTTCGCGCGAGTATGACGTGTTGTCAGAGGTTGTGAACACGGACGACGTGATTTTATTTTTAATCATAAATTCTTACCTGAAGTGGGAGCTGACAAAAGGTAGAATTGGTGTGCACGAAATTTATAAAGAAAGAGTACTGGCAGAAGGGAATCATCCGAGGCGAGTTCATTAGGTTGAATGCTCGATAGTTTGTAGCGACAAGTTCAAAATTGTTGATCTTATCTGAAGTCGCGAGTCAATCATTCGCTCCGCCTCCAGTTCGACGTGAACACACACAAACCACTTCATACGTGTGATATTGCCGCGAGCGTGCCGCGAGCGATAGTCGCCAGCTTGCTCGCTACTTCCACCGCACCTGCGTTTTGTACGTGAACACTTGCATATATTAGAGTTAACGTGAATAAGCACTTAGTCCTGCTTCTGATATTTCATCGGCCTATGTCGGAATACAGTCCCATCGGACATTGAGAACGAGGAAATAGAGACTACACCTGTATTTTCGCATACATTCGTGCACAATAATCCTGTTCTAAATGGCTATCGATGTCTTAGTTGAGACGCCGTAACCGGAATTCGGTCTAAAGGCGTTATTATGTTTTAAATAAATAAATACTTAGTAACAAAATGTCTTAATCTTTTTACAAAAGTGAATAAATTTAACGATGAAAAAACCCACCACAATGTCTTGAGGACGTAAAAGTTTTGTCTTGAAGTTGAGTTACAAAGTATTTTAATGTCTTTGTCTGTTTGCAGAATCCGCGAGCATCCACCACGAGTGAAGCCGAGCACGAAGCCGTTCGGTGACTTCTACGACATCGGCGACGAACTGGGCCGTGGCGTCCAGGGCGTTGTGTACCACGCAGCTGAAAGACTTACTGGTAACGTTATATAGTAGCAGTAATAAAAGTGGCCGTGTAGTGGCGGTTAAGAATATCCACTACCCCATATCTTCCCGTGGGTGTCGTAAAAGGCGACAAAGGGAAACAGACAGGAGATGGGCAGCAGCATCTTCCTGGTAACGGCAAAAATACAATAAAAAATTGCGGTTGCCAACCCGCTCGCCAAGCGTGGCAACTATGGCAATATACCCCCCATGATGAAAGTTACGAAGAGACGGCCCCCAGTCTCCGGCGGCCCCGCTATTCCTGGCTACGGTGGCGACCATGGTAACGGCGGGGCAGGGGGTGCTAAGAATCTCCGGTGGAGGTTCGGTTGCCACCTACGACGACTCGACCTGGCAACATACAACGCACGCCCCCTGAGGACTGACGACAAGATTGTGGAGCTGGAAGAAGAGATAGACAAGTTACGCTGGCATATTATAGGATTATCCGAAGTCCGAAGAGAGGGGGAGGACACGGTAATCCTCGAATCCGGCAAGTTGCTCTATCACCGGGAGGGCGACCATCTGTCCCAAAGAGGTGTCGGATTTATCGTTCACAAGTCTCTCGTTAACAACGTTGTAAAGATTGAGAGTGTGTCGACGAGGGTTGCGTACCTTATACTCAGAATCACCAAACGGTATTCGCTGAAGGTCATACAGGTTTACGCACCAACCTCGGCACACCCCGATCAGGAGGTGGAGGAAATGTATGAGGATATCTCTAGAGTCATGCATTCCTCCAAAACCCAATATACGGTGTTAATGGGAGACTTCAATGCAAAACTAGGCACAAGAGAAAACGGTGAGCTGAAAGTGGGGAAATTTGGAATAGGGCAACGGAACCCAAGGGGCCAGCAGCTGGCCGACTTCATGGAGAAAGAGGGACTCTTTATGATGAACTCTTTCTTCCAGAAGCGGCCCCACGGAAAGTGGACCTAGTCGAGCCCCGACGGTTCGACAAAAAATGAGATTGACTTCATTATGACGACCAGACGACAACTGTTCAGTGATGTCTCAGTGATCGCGAGGGTGAAAACCGGCAGCGATCACCGAATGGTTAGAGGCACACTGAACCTAAACGTTAAGTTGGAGAGGTCTCGTCTAATGAAGTCAACGCTCCGTCCCCCTCGTGCTCTAATCCAAAGTCCCGAAACCTTTCAGCTCGAGTTACAAAACCGTTTTCAGTGCCTAGAAGACTGCAATGAAGTGGACGATTTGAATGACAAGCTCGTGGAAACTGTCCATGCGTTCGGAGCTAAGTTCTGCAAGACCCGCCGCAGAAGAACACAAAAACTCTCCGATCACACTCTTAATCTCATGGCTGTTAGACGGGAGATGAGGCTACATTCTTCAACAGATTTGACAGCATACAGACAGATCTCCAAATGCATGCGGCGGGACTTACGCAACTTCAATACAGCTCGTATTGAAGAATCGATCGAGCGGAACCAAGGCTCCAAAGTCTTTGCCAGAGATCTGTCTGCCAGAAAGAGCCAACTGTCAAAGCTGAAGACCGAATGTGGCAGCATCGTTTCCGGGGCACCTGAGGTTTTGAGTGAGATTGAGAGGTTCTATGGGCAGCTGTACACGTCATCGTTGGAGCCACACGCAAGTGTGAGTAACGATCCAAGAGCGAGTCTTATCCGACATTATTCCGATGATATTCCGGACGTCAGTCTGAGCGAGATTAGAATAGCTCTCCAGCACCTTAAAAACGGCAAGGCCCCAAGCGAGGATGGAATTACAGCGGAGCTTCTGAAAGCGGGAAAAGCGGTACTTGAAGTCCTTCAGAAGCTCTTTAATTCCGTCCTCCATGGTGGCATTACACCGGGGGCGTGGAGCAGAAGTGCGGTGGTCTTGTTCTTCAAGAAAGGCGACAACGCTCTCTTGAAGAACTACAGACCGATTTCCCTTCTGAGCCGCGTCTACGTGCTGTTTTCGAGAGTCATTACGAATCGTCTCGCGCGCAGACTTGACGACTTCCAACCTCCCGAACAAGCCGGTTTCCGAAAAGGCTTTAGCACCATAGACCACATACATACCCTTCGGCAAATTGTACAGAAGTCCGAGGGATACAATTTGCCACTATGTCTGGCGTATGTGGACTATGAGAAAGCCTTTGATTCCGTCGAAATTTGGGCGGTGCTGCAGTCCCTTCAGCGATGCCAAGTTGACTGTCGGTATATCGAAGTGTTGAAGTGCTTGTACAGTAGGGCTACGATGGCTATCCGAGTACAGAACCAGAGTACGAAACCTATCCAATTGCAGAGAGGTGTAAGACAGGGTGACGTCATATCCCCGAAACGCTTTACCGCTGCATTGGAAGATGTTTTCAAGCTTCTGGACTGGAAAGGATACGGTATCAACATCAATGGCGAGTACATCACTCACCTTCGATTTGCCGACGATATAGTCCTTATGGCAGAATCGCTGGAGGACCTAAGCACTATGCTCAATACCTCAATAGTGTTTCCCAACGGATAGGTCTTAAGATGAACATGGACAAAACAAAGATCATGTTTAATGTCCATGTCACACCTATGCCGGTAGTTGTTATGAACACTAAGCTAGAAGTTGTTGACGAGTATGTTTACCTGGGACAAATAGTCCGACTAGGTAAGTCCAACTTCGACCGAGAGGTCAATCGACGGATTCAACTCGGTTGGGCAGCGTTCGGGAAATTACGGCACATCTTCTCGTCAGGTATACCTCAAAACTTGAAAACGAGACTGTACACCCAGTGCGTGTTGCCAGTGATGACATACGGAACTGAGACGTGGTCCTTCACTGCTGGCCGAATGAGGAAGCTCAAGGTCGCTCAGCGAGCTATGGAGAGGGCTATGCTCGGAGTTTCTCTACGTGATAAACTCAGAAATGAGGATATCCGCAGTAGAACCAGAGTGACCGACATAGCCCAACGGATTAGTAAGCTGAAGTGGCAATGGGCCGGCCATATAGCTCGAAGAACCGATAACCGATGGGGAAGAAAGGTTCTCGAGTGGCAGCCTCGTACCGGCAGGCGAAGTGTAGGGCGTCCCCACACTAGATAGAGTGACGACCTGGTAAGATATGCAGGAAGTCGATGGATGCAGGTGGCTCAGGACTGTGCTTTGTGGCATTCTTTAGGGGAGGCCTATGTTCAGCAGTGGACTTGTGAAGGGCTGTAATGATGATGATGATGATGATGAGTAATAAAAGAAAAGTTACAGACTATACATTCTACTGCTGGTTATAGGCCTCTTCTCATATTTGAAAGTAGCTTCGAGTAGGGAAGAGGAAGTTACACTATTCTTTAGTTTGTCGGTGTGCTTTACATGTCTTCAATATATTATATTTAACTGTATTCATCCATTACAGAAATTTTAAAGATTAGATTATAAAAGTCTAATGCTGCACAAAGGCCTCTTTAATAGTTTGCCTTGTAGGGGGATATTTACAACAGGTTTTTATTAGGACACCGCAGTTTTTTATTTTCTATTTCTTATTAGAAAGACGCTGTTCCCTATCTCCGGGTATGGTTCCCTCTATCGTCTCGTGGGACACCTATAGTCTAAATTCCGTGATGTTAATGCTGTTAGCCTATGTGGCTCTTACAGCTTCATCGGACTCAACTTACAGGATATTCTTACACCGCCACTACACGGTGATTATAATGATAGGAAGTGAGGTAATTTTTCAACTATCTATAAAAAGTTCTTTGTATTTCGAACAACGAACATTTTTTTGACATTGTTTTTAATCGGCCGTTTCACATATTTCCCAGGTCGCAACTACGCGGCGAAGATAATGCACGGACATTCCGCCTTGAAGCCGTTCATGAAGAATGAATTGGATATACTGAATCTGCTTAACGACAGGCATCTCATCCGCCTGTACGACGCCTACGAGCATGAGCACACTCTCGCGCTGGTGCTCGAACTGGCTGCTGGTGGGGAACTGGTCCGCGATCGACTGCTTAGGTTCGTTAAAGATTTATAAGAAATATGTCTCAACTCTCAAAGGACCATATGCTTAACTTAAAACTATATTAATATACAAGATATAGCGACGCTGCAACTATATTATGATTGTAGCACGAATGGGTCGGCTTAAACGTGACCACACACTAACAGAATACCAGCGTAAAATGACAACTTAATGCCGCTGTGTTTCGTATGGTGAGTATAGAGAACCGGCGACCCTTTTTACTGGGAACGAGGCATTTTATCTTAGATTTCACGGTTGACAACTCGTCTGCATTTTGATTCTCTTAATCGAGGATAAATGTAGATGTCTATAGGCCGCAGCATCTACTTACCATCAAGTGGACTGTGTGTTTATTTGACAACCTTATATTATTAAAAAAAAAAACTGACGTTAAGTGGTAGGACTCATTTTCTGCCTGATCGATCGCCTAATTATGTACTACCCTGTAATCTATTTCAGCTACCAAGCTTATGATCTGTGTTCCGGTGTGAAGGGTATAGAGCCTGTATGAATTCAGGCTGTGAGGCATTACATCTTAGTCCTCAGAGGTGACAACGCATATGTAGCCTTCTTTATTTGAAGTCCTGCAATAGCCACTTACCACTTGGTCTACTGTAAGTTTGTTTGTCACTTTAATGTAATTAAAAAATCTGGCTCGAGGGACCAAGCAGTTATGACCCATATTAATAAATTGTGTCTTAGAAAACCATAACTATAAACTAATTATTTTCAAATCTGAGTCAAAAGAAAGTGACGACACTCACAGCTAAGCAACTTTTCAATTTATTGCAAGTGTAAAGCTTAGCGGTGAATAACAGCAATAGCGGTAACCACAGTAGACCGTATTGCCGACGGTAATAATTGTCTTAGAATGCCTTGCAAGTTAACTGCTTTTTTATAGTAAATTTAACATAAAGCCTGGTTCGAAAGATCATTCAATTCGATTATCCATATAAGAGGGATATTTGCCATAGTTCCCGCGCTTGTCAAGAAGGACATGTGAGGTACGCCAACACGCAGCGCGTGGTGTTATTTGCTCTATTACCCTCTCAGAAATGAGAGAGAGCCTTTGCCCAGCTGTGGGACGTATATATGCTGTATCTTTAATTTTTTTACTAGATCTTTATGCTCAAAACCAGGTTATTATTATACTAATTCTACAATATATTGCTTGTTTCCAGGAGCCAGGGTTACACAGAGAGGGAGATAGCAGGTTATATACGGCAGTTGCTGCGTGGACTTAAGTACATGCACGACAACAGCGTCGCACATCTCGGACTCACGGTAAGCATTAATACTTGGCTGTGAAGCATACTTTTAAATATTTTGGAATATTTTTGGATATTCCCAAAATGTAACACTATGATTATATGATCTTTCATTGTAAAGGTCATATAACATTTGTCTGCTTCTATCGATTTCTACTGTGACTTAGTTTTTAAACGATTTGCGACTGTTTAAACAGTGCTTTAGCAGTAAATATTATATTAAATCACTCGCTATATATGCATATATATGTGTGTGTGTGTGTGTGTGTGTGTGTGTGTGTGTGTATGTATATCTCATATTCGTATGGTTTATTTATCTTTTTTATTTTTACTATATATTGCTACACCTATGTCAAAATCACACCACTCCATAGGTTGATTGGTAGAGGATGTTTCATGACATTAAGTCCGCGCTCTGTATTCTTTTGTAAAAGGGAATGCAATAAAAAATAAATAAATAAATGACTTTCAGATCGGTGAACTGTTGCTCTCGCACGCGGGTAGCGACGAGCTGAAGCTGTGCGACTTCGGGCTGTCGCGGCGCATCTCGCAGAACAAGCTGGCGTCCCTGGACTACGGCATGCCGGAGTACGTGGCGCCCGAGCTGGCCGGAGGACACGGCGTCGGCTTCGCCGCGGACATGTGGAGCGTGGGCATCATCACCTACATCCTGCTCAGCGGACACTCGCCCTTCCGCGGCCACAACGATAGGGAGACCCTCACCAGGCATGTCTTATTAGTATTTATAAATAAACATTGGGAGTCGAACACCTCATACTGAGAAGTCAAAAGTTCTTTTTGGATTTGGTGTTACCTTGAATAACCATAATATAATATTTTTTGCTGATGATACTTAAATGATTTTCAAATTTTGTTTATGCTCATTCGTTTTAATACAATGCCTCAGTTTGCTTCAAATCATCGCTCGGTACGGTATAAAGCTACTTAAAAAGAATCCTTCGATCAAGGGCGGATCCAGCTTTGGCGCCAGGAGAGGGTCACATAGTCGTGGTCAAGGCAAGAACTTATAATTTAATTTTGATAACAATAGATACAAGTAAAAAGAAGGTATTTTATTAATGTACGTAAGCACTGTACTTAAAAATATTTATTCTTTATTGTACACTTGAAACACTTCACACATAATAACGTGTACATACACGTACATATTGCCATCTTCTCTTGAAGACATCCAGAGAAGCACTATCACGCACGGAATGAGGCAGCCTATTTATATTCCATAACCATGGTGAATGATTTGTCATAACAGCTAGAGGTATGTCGAGGGGTATGACGCAAAACTCCGCAAAAGTGAAGAGGTGGTACGACAAGGGTTTCCAACAACCAAAATAGAAACAGACAAAATACATATATTTAAATAACAAAATCAATTTCTCTTTTACGTCTTCTCCCGAAACGCGTTATTACGTCATTTACGTTAATGGGTACGTTTTTATGAACGTGGAGAAGTGCCAGTCCGGTTAGGCGATCTTCAACCATTGAAGATCTTAGCCACGATTTAACTCTGCGCAACATAGAGAAAGGCCTTTCTGCTGCCGCTACACTGACAGGTAGTGTAGCCATAATATATATATTTTTTTATATTAGGATACATATCGATGTCAAAATTTAAAATAAGATCAGAAATCGACTGCGGTATGTCCTGGCTCCGCATTTACAATGACAGAAACTGGAGTGTTATCTAGTAATAATGTATAGTCGGTAGCTAGTTGTTTCACAGTTTCAATGTCTTCATTACTATATTCGTTTTTTGGTATGAAAATGCTTAACTGAAACAAATTAAGTACATCAGAAGACAGGCGGTCCTGGAGATCACTTATTATTGAATCTAGAAGAGGGATGTATATAACTCTGCGGAAATACTCTTCAGCAGACTGAGCAGGTTGGTTGTTGGCCCTATGTATTTGTTTTGATACTATTCTGGGGCATTTAATTTCTACATCTAGCTGCTCAGCTACTTCTTTAGCCACTTTAAAAAGCTGTCGGTAGATTACGTCCACATTTTCTCTTTTATTTTGTAAAACACTTAAAGTATCATTAATAGCGTCCGTAGCTTTTTTTAAATCAATTGAGTTCGATTGCAGTATTCTGCTTATGTAAAGATACAGTAGTACCTGAAAAATAAAAAGTAAGTGACTGTGACTGTAGTGCATAAACTAAGAATTTATAACGCAATACTTTGATCAAAGTTTTCGCTAGGTGCTTTTAATCAAGATTATAAGTTTATGCATGCTATATTCATTCTGTTGGTTGCTCTCTTATTTTATTTTTAAAGAGCATTAAAATCAGTGTGGTCACGACGATACACTTGATTTCATTGTGTGAATTTATCTAAGATTTTAGGTTAGGTCAGTAAGCTTGATGCTCTTCAATCTCCCTCGTCCAAAAAAATATACCTATAGGTAGGTACATAAGTCACGCAGCACTCTTTCAGTAAGTAGGTACCTACATATCTACCTATGAGGTACTTTATGAACATTAACAACAATAACATTTAAGTTAAAACACACGCACTGGAATAGTGAGAAACTGATTACTTACCATTTCTTGTAATTAATGAATTTGCAGCAACAATTTTTAAGAATATTTATAAAGGTACACTTACAAACACATTATACTCGTAGCTAGAAAGAAATTTTAGTTTTTTAACTTAGAACTATGTTATGATATGTTGAAGTTTAGCCGTTTCAATTCCGATTGAGGTTAGGTCTAGCTAGACGTTACGTAGTCGACAAGCACGCGCAAGTGTGGCGCGGTAAAATTCAAATTTTCGATGCGTTCGTTCCCAAACGTTTGCAATCATACAAAGTTATTATATTATATTAAATTAATTAAATATTGAAGGTATGTAGTTACATAAAATCTGTATGGTGACAAAATATATAAATAAAATCATTATGTTCAATTAGTGGTCCACCTAAGTCCTGGAACCAGCTCAGGGGGGGTCATGACCCCCATGACCCCCCCCTTGGATCCGCCGTTGCCTTCGATACGTTTTTTACTCATAAGCTTACAAATCATATGGACTGATTAGGTTAATTCTTTTGCAGATGTAGAAAATGATTACGTCGATATTTTGAGAAACGTATTATTCTAATGCATGAATTTTATAGATTAAAATATTATTGCTTTATTTTATACTACTTTGGAAAGTAAAGAATTTTTATAGATCAACAATAAAATTCAGTCGTAGACCACAAACTAATGCGGTCCAAGTATGGAACCTTGGGGTACTTAGTCGAGCAGTTTTGGAATATGCATTTTATATAATTTGAGTGTATTTTTAATATTTATGAACGCCGCTTGGATTTAAATTTGCAACAAAGTGTAGAGCAAATTAAGAAAGTGGTTGTTATTGTTGGTGTCCTATAGAATAAAATTTTTTAAAGGATTACCTCCTTTTTTTAAATTTTGCAATATTTTTCTAAAACAGTACTAGCTATTTTCGTGAAATGTGACATTTGCTGTCAAATTCCATACATTAGATTTTAGCCAAGCGTGGCAACTATGGCAAATATGATCCCTATGAGGCAATTATGGGTTAATATTTATAGCTGTACATTTGTTGGTTAGTTACACACAAGTAGTGTTCCTTTGTGTGGAGTTCAAGTTGCTTATGATATGTTATAGAGGCTGGGAGGCATTGCATTCTAAGTTATCAGCGGTGACAATGCAATACATCTATTTACTAGTGCCGCCTGTAGTCTGAGCAAACGCTCGGACTACATTAACCACGTGCTTTCAGGTGGACTATTCCTCGCTTGTTGTTCTAATAAAAAAAATCCAGGTTTCAAATTATGTATTATCGCGATCAGGGTGCAGGAGGGCAAGTGGGAGTGGCACGACGAGGAGTGGTGGTCGCGGATGAGCCGCGAGAGCCGCGACTTCATCTGGCGGCTGCTGCAGCTGGACTGGCGCGAGCGCATGCACGTGGATGCTGCGCTGGCGCATCCCTGGCTCGCGTGCGCCGACAAGATCTACCGCGACGAGTACATCATCAGCACCGACCGCCTCAGGAACTATTACAATTTATACCGGTAACCTTTTTTAATGTTTATTTATATTCTCTTTCTAGTGTTTCGCATCCAAGTTAACAAACGGAATTCAATGTGCTACGGCGATTTTGCTGAAACTTAAGGTCACCATTATCCTAAAGAGTGGTAGCGAAGTGACTCATGTATTAACAATTTAAATTCAACTTGATTTGCTTCTACATACGACTGAAATTGGTATAACGAAAATTGGTAAACAATATCACAAATTGGAGGCTAGTACCGTCAACTGGTGGGGGATATACCGTCTACCCCGAATTTAGTCGGAGTCTTCTATCGATTTTTTTTTGTTCATAATTTTCTTCATCTACAGCCTACAAAACAATAATGACTATATCTCAGTCTACCATATTTAATACGTCTGTAGAGTATATTGACAACCGACAACGCGCATCCTTGAAAATCATTGCGTAGAGGAGTCCGGAGTCGCACAGTCTTTCCAAATCGCGCATTCACTCAGAGTACTTGAGTCACATAGAGTCAGTTGAAATTGCGCAAAATATTTCCGGCTGCCTTGAAAGTTACACAGAGTTTCCCAGAGTTACTAGGAGATTTTCTGATTTGCAAATAGTCTCTCAAAGTCGTTAAGAAAGTCAATTTGTGTGCATCAAATTTCTTATTAAACTTTGAAACTTTTAATCTAAAAAGGATTGGATTAATTACGATAAGACCATTTTCTGTATATATTAGATGGAACATGGCCAAACCAGCTACAGCTAACAGTACCAGGGTAACGGGCTAGACTTGCAATTGAAAGCAGCGTAAAACCGCGGACCTATTCTTGACAGAGTCGATCGAATTTTATTCGTCAATCTTATAACCGTACTCAAAATCGGATGATTGGAATTATCAGCACAGATATCTTTAGCTGTCCGCCGCTAGGTGGCGCTCAAAATATCAAGCGATGTGAATTTTTTTTCTAGGATAAATATTAACTATTCATATAAAATATATTACGCATTCTAAAATTCAAATTAATTACAGGGACTGGACCAGTAACGCACAATGCAGAACTTGGTTCAGACGTAGGCCACTGTCTGGTGCTTTCGATCATCCCTCGAAGATGGTCTACCCTCCTGGTGAAATTTACACTCCTGAAGGTATTGCTAAAGAATTTAATATGTTCTTAAAAGTCCATAGAATTAAATGCTATAATACTATGATAGTTTTAAGATATATAATATAACAATGAATTAATCAACAGTACATAATACTTCCCATGGTTTACCGTGTGGTGGCGGTGTAAGAATATCCCCTCCCCCATATCATCCCGTGGGTGTCATAAGAGGCGACAACAGAAACAAATCAGGAGAATGAGCAACAGCGTCTTCCTAATAAGAACTAAAAATAATAAAAAACTGCGGTTGTCAAGCGTGGCAAATATGGCGAATCCCCCCCCCCCCTATGAGGGAATCTATGGGGTGGCCCATGTTCGGCAGTGGACTTTTATAGGCTGTGATCAATGAATGTATGAAAACATAACCCTGATACTAGTTATACGGATTTTATCACCTTTAATATTAACTTAAATATTTCTGACCTTTCGAGCACTTTACAGCACCCATGGTCACGGGGAGGGGGGCTGGGTGACTGAGGCGTTTAGTTCAAAATTATTAATCTGACTAAAAAAATGAATAAGCGTGTATAATGTAACCGCGTGCTCGTCTGTGAAGACGTAACTCAACGACGTAAAAATATTTAGAAGAAATGAGAATTCCGTCAACACGCTTTGGGGCAGCACAGCAGAAATGTTTCCTCGCCCAAAATCTCTCTTACAAATGAGAGAAGGCATGTGCCCATATAGGTTGTATATATGGTCACTTTAAATTTACAGTCGTAGCTACTTATGGTTTATGCGTTTTACTTTTATGCAAATGTATTAAGTTGTAGTAATTTTTAAGAGCCATATCTAGTAGTGGACATTTACGGGCCGATGGTAAACAAGAAAAGGACACCTGAAGTTAGTGCGCATGTGATACTAATTTTTTTAACAGGAGCCAGAGTCTGGCTCCTTGCCGTACAAGAAGCTACATCATAAAAGTATTATCATCAGCATTTCAACCGTTCACAAATGGAATGCTACAAAACACGGTCCTGAGCAACCTGCATTCATCGTATTCCATCTAGTGGGGGGGGGGGGGGGGGTAGTCGTCCTAGATTTTACTTGTGAGGCTTTTCTATATAGAAAGAATAGGAAAAAAACAGCCCTGGAGAGGGCTGGGAGTTATAGCTCGCCGAGTGACCTTAAGCTTTATCATACTATAATAATGTGTAATTAAGACGGTTAATACAATTGTAGGGTCTCCTGAACGGGAACGCTCTCCTCACGGCCGCCCCGCTCCCGATCTTAGCATGCCGCACTGGGAACATCCCGATTGGGAGGTCTCCGCCAAATCCGAGAGCCAGTAAGTTCTATATATTTAGTCTTATATCTATTATAATGTATATATTGTTAGAAATTCAGATTTAGAGGTACAAGAAAAAGCTTTGATCCCCTTCTAATTAATAAAAGAATATTACTCGGTAACAAACCCTCCTTTCTATTAGAGACCATTTTGGAGAACAGCACACTACACTCAGCATAGAGCAATACAGTTTGACCAACCGTAGCATGTTCCCGTCACAATCACACACCGGTATTTAGATATACACCGACAGCAACACTACCTTCTCAATGTCATCAAATCAAAGGGCAGCTTCTCAGCAACACTATCTTCCCTGTCTACATTAGTAGAATGCCCCAACAGGCATAGTAACGACATGGGACTCGTAAAATAGCGACTGATTTCTCTTAAGCGTCTCCCACACACAAGCGGCTTGCGGTGGCGGCTAACCGCGAGTCCGGGCTCCAGCCGCTGTAACAACACACCAGCGCGGTTACAGTAGTAGCCTGAAGCACCATTCGGGTTGTTGTAAAAAATTGCCTCGTGACCGCGCTGCGGCTAGCGACAGATCGCGTACTCGCTAACACACACGCGGGGGTGGAGGGCGGGGGGAGGGAGGGGGGCTGCGGCCAGCCGCTCGCAGGCCGCGATATGACCGCACGTGTGTGCAGACTCACTTACATTGCAAGCGAATACAGATGGCCGCCACCGCGAGCCGCTTGTGTGTGGGAAACGCTTAATCGCCAGCGCGATATATTGTACTGCCAGAACAAGTTGGACATTATAGTTCTGCACTCCGTTTTCCGTATTTTATTTTATTTCTTTACCCTTTTCCTAACAATATAATATTATATATCTGATAAATCGATTAGTTTTGATAACGAATACGGTTTAATTTTCTTATAATAATGGTGACAAACGAGACCTTTTTCTGTGAAAACGAGGCATACCATTTCAGTCCCCAGGGGTACAACAAGGGGTAACAACGCATCTGCATTTTGATTCGTAATGGAAGACAGATGTAAATGTCTATGAGTTACAGTATCCACCTACCATCAGGTGGACTGTGTGCTCATCTGTGACTCTTATCCTATAAAAAGCGCAGTTAATAAAGAGTTTGTTGTGTGACAGCTACCAGAACGGGCCGGACACGTACCTGCTGCAGCTGCGCGACGTGCAGTTCCCGGTGCGGCTGCGCGAGTACATGAAGGTGGCGTGCCACCGCTCGCCCGCCTACAACCTCGGCCTGCACGACTCCTACGACCCCAGGGTCAGTCCCGCTGCACCCCACAGCGCCCGTCTGCTATTCACCCATTCATACTTTCCAACCACCGCGCTGTTCTGACTTGACTAATTTAATTTTAACTTAAATTGACAACCCTAGCATCAAATATAGTATTGTGTACGGGAAACCGGGGCCACAATTAACAAACATTGCATTTTTAGTTGTACCTTCGAAATTATTAAATATTAAGACTTCATTTTAATGTGACATGATGCTTTAAGTATTCAAATCTCATGTTATTAACATAAAATAAATAATGACTTAAATGGAACATTATTTCTCAAAAAAGTCTCTTGTTAATTCTTACCTCCTCAACGGGGCTAGAATTAACAGCTCTGAGGTAAATATTAACATTATATTATGCCAACTATTCAAGAATAGAACAAATATATGTATGGAATTATTTTTTTATTAATAAAAGTGCTATTAGTAGTAGCGTTTGGAGCATCTTTTTATATAAATTGACATTACAAATCTCAAAATATCTTAAATTGAAAAAAAATAAACCCGTTTAATTATTCGTTAAACTATTTTAGATATCAATATTTTTGGTCACTTTTTCTTAACATCGTTATATGTCATCAATTATAGTTTCTATGCAAAGAATTAAACAAGTAAGCAAACAACTTCATCATCAAATCATCACAGAGATGAGATGATCGAGTCAGTCAGTCAGTGGTATTTCGTATAGTCGGTATATAATATAAGTTATTATGTAATATATAAAACTAAAAAATACGCTACTATTTTATGAAATAAATATTAAAATTTTAAATCCACTTCTTAAACGTTTTGTCTCATAAGTACCAAACTGTAATTTGACTCATAAATACCATACTAAATGTTATGATAATTTTTGACAACCCTAATCTTAACGAGCGAAGAACACATATTACAGCGAATCTAAAATTGAAACTATTGTACATAATATGAGAGTTTAATAGTATATTCAAAATGATAATCAAATAATCACGAAAGTTCTTTCTTCCTCTAGACTCCAATCATTCACGAACGTCGCCGCTTCACCGACATTATGGACGAGGAGATCGACGACGAGCGCCGCGAGAGAATCAACAAGTACGGCTCCGAGAGCTACACCATCCGCAGACTGAGGCACGAGCTGGGCACCAGACTCGACAGCTACGCGGAAGCCCAAGCGCTCATGGAGTCCAAAAAGGACGGCCAGCTGCCCTTCTTCAGAGAAAAGCCTCAAATCCTCCCCATCAGAGAAGGCGAGCCCGCCCAACTCTCCTGCTACGCCGTCGGAGACCCAAAACCGACCATCCAGTGGTTCAAAAACGACATGGTCATCGCTGAAGGACAACGCATCAAGATCATCGAAGACGATGATGGAAGATCGACTCTGAAATTGGACCCGGCTATGCACCACGACGTCGGTTTCTATAAAGTGGTAGCGAGAAACAAGGTTGGACAAACCGTTGCTCGAACGAGAATCGTAGAAGCGACCAACCCTGATGCTCCAGATAGTCCAACAGCAACCGATGTCTCCGACACGGAAGTACTTCTCAGGTGGAAACAGCCGAAATACGACGGCAACACCCCAGTCGTATGTTACAGCCTCCAATACAAAGAGGGTGACAGCGTCGATTGGAAAACAGTGGCCGAGAACATCGACCACGAGTTCTTCGTAGTCAGAGACTTGCAACCAGACACCAGCTACCAGTTCAGGCTGTCCTCACGCAACAGGATCGGGTGGAGCGACAAGGGGATCCCGACCAACTTGGTGAAGACAAAACAAGCGGGTGCTCCGAAGATCGAGGTCACAAAGGCCATGAAACACTTACAACAGCTGACTGAGTCCGGACAAGAGATAATATTAGAGGAAGAGAAGCCCAAATTGGGCTACAGCACCGAGAATAACCCAGTGGAATGGTGTCCTGGCGAATCGTTCACGGAACGCTACACTTTCATTTCTGAACTGTGGCGCGGAAAGTTCTCTATCGTCGTGAAGGGCATAGACAAGACCAACGACAGTGTGGTCGTGGCGAAGATATTGGAATGCCGGCCGGAAACGGAAGTTCAAGTGCAAAGGGAGTTCGAGTGCTTGAGGAGGCTCAGACACGAGAGGATATCCAACTTATTAGGGGCCTACCAGACCCCCGGAACCCCTTACGCGGCATTGATTTTAGAAAAGCTCCAAGGCGCCGACGTACTGACGTACCTCTCCAGTCGTCACGACTACACGGAACAGATGGTCGCGACCATTGTTATCCAGATACTTGACGCCCTGCAATATTTGCATTGGCGAGGGTACTGCCACCTGGACCTGCAGCCAGATAACGTGGTGCTGTCGTCCGTCCGCGCGATCCAGGTTAAGCTGATCGACTTCGGGTCCGCATACAGGGTCACCAAGCTGGGCACCAGCGTTCCTCAAGTTGGGGAATTGGAATACAAAGGTATGGAATAGTCACATTTCAATTAATATATAAAACAAGAGAACTGGATGCCTCTTTTACCTAAAATGAGGCATCTGCTTTTTGATTCTTACTTGGACATAGTTACGCAAAAAGAGTCCAATGTAATTGGTGTCAAAGATGTTCAGTTGAAAAATAATGTTTGTGGTCTATACTATTATGTGATGCAACAATTGTAGCGAAAGTAACACAAATAAGAAGAAAATTTACAAACGAACACACAAACCATACAGATCCATTCTTCAAATTTCATAACCTCAAATGAGCTTTCTTTTTAGGGTTGAATCCTTTTTGCATAACCACGTCCACTTGGCATCAGGTGCACTATGTGCTCTTTTGTCACCCTTATTCTATAAAATGTTATCACATGTATACGCTTTTACAACAAAACCCCAGAACATATTCAAAGTTTGTCAATAAACAAGTTTAAGTTTTATTAAAGAAAAACTGTACAAAAAGGGTTATTATAATATCAAGGAATACATGAATGAAAATAACCCCTGGGAATAAGGTGATCGCCACTATGCTGGTTCTATGAAAAATCATTTAAAAATTGTATAAACGAAATTATTGTTAAGTGAAATATATTTGAAAAAAAGTCCCACTGGGTTTCTTACAGGTTCTTCCCAGGACAGAGGTATTTTCCGAACCAGTGGTAAATAAAAATGACTTTCAAGTATTATGTAATAATCAATATTGAATAAAAAATTATTCTATTATATTCACCAGACCTCTCTTATTGGAATAACGACCCGTTGAAACACAAAGGTAGTCGATGGATGCAGTTGACTCAGGACCGTACTTTGTGAGATTCTACAATGGTGGGATAATATATGAGGGAGGCTTATGTTCAATACGAGTAGTGAACACATGGTGGACTGTAATGATAACGTATTTTATCTACGTATGTCCGATTCTTTCTCCTAAATTAGTGAACTAATTTGACCGTACACTAAATGTAACTATTAAACACTTTTGGTCAAAACATTGGCTCAAACATCAATCATGAACTATTGAATATTTATTTGTTGAAAAGATAAAATTAAATACATTGACAAGCTTATGCAGGTGAAGGATGGATAGATGGAATATCTTTTATACCGTTACCGTTACAATCTATTAAATTCACTGCTGAATATAGGCCTCCTCATAGAGAGGATATTTGCTATAGTTGCCACGCTTGGCAAGCGGCTTGGCAACCACAGTTTGTTTTATTTTTAGTCGTTATTAGAAAGACGCTGCAGCCTATCCACTGATTTGTTTCCCTCTGTCGCCTTTTACGACACCCACGGGATGATATGAGGTAGTGAATATACTTACACTGACCCTCATAAGTAAAATATAATATAACCATCTGTCACCGATTCCCCAGCACCGGAGGTGATCAACGACGAGCCAGCGTACCCGCAGACCGACATCTGGTCCTTGGGCGTGCTGACCTACATAATGCTGTCGGGCGTCTCTCCATTCCGTGGGGCGGACGATGCGGAGACCAAGCAGAACATCTCCTTCGTGCGATACCGTTTCGAGCACCTTTACAAGGAGATCACGCAGGTTTGTCATAGTTGCTCAGTGGGTATTCAATTCTGAGCACGATAAATGATAGATGCTTAAATTAAATGTCGTATTATTGAGCATAGTTATCCTATCACATCCCGACATTGTATAGGTCCAACTCAGTCAGACCTGGGGTCAGGCCAAGGTCATTATTTTTTTTTTCATTCTCAAAACCAGGCCCTGTCAACTAATATATGAAACCTATGCGGCATTAATAACAGCGCCATTGAATAAACTACGTCGGCTTCGCAGATCGATGTAGTACTTGACAGAACGTGTAGATGGTGCTGTAACAAAATTATTTTATTAATGAAAAAAGTAAATATAGTATTTTAAAACCAATAGATAGATACAAAATGAATAAGTTAATACTCTTTTTGTTGTTTCAAATAACTTTAAGGTAGAAATCTTTTCAAACAAATTTCTATCTACACGATCTGTCATGTACTAAATCGACCTGCGAAGCTGACGTAGTTCTAATAATAAAGTAGCGTAATGGCGGAAGGTCGTTTTTTAATTTGAAGTAAATTCTCTTAATTTATTTCTCGTATAATCTTAATTCTCGTAATTTAGTACCGAGATCAATTATAATATTTTTTTTTAATATTAGTTATATAATACTTATAGATAACATATAAAAAAGATTTTTTTTCCGTCACGGTCATCACTATATTTGCTTATTAAGCTTTTTATGGCCAAATACTTACACGCTACTAAATTTTAAGATGTCGTTAAGTCTCATGCCACTCTATCACTTTAGTCAAAGTGACTGTTTCTTTTGGGTTCTTCGTTTGAGTATTTGGGGAGTAGTTATTTTTTTCAGCAAAAATAAAGAAGCCATCATCATTATTTTGTGATATATTTATGTAGTTTTTTTTTTAATAATAAGAGTGACGAACAGACTAACGGTCTACCAAAGCCTATATTTTGACGGACTGAGCCACGGCAGTGGCTTAGCAATGTATTGCAGAGCTAAGGGCAGCGTGTTCAAATCCCAGACGGAACACGTACTTGTATGGCCTACAAATTGTTCCGGGTCTGGATGTTTGTCCTTGTGAAATTTATCTATGGAAACTGCCCTCACGATACACGAGAAAATCCTATTGTGACATGACATACAGTTTTATTACGATGTACCTAGAGGTTCCCCAAGCCGCCTATTCACACGTCCGCATGTTACTGTAATATCATAGAAAAAATAGTAGCCTATTGTTATGTCATATGTCTAACAAAGTTGATGTGATGCAGGAGGCGACCCGTTTCCTGATGTTCGTGTTCAAGAAGGTGCCCCTGAAGAGGCCGTCAGCAGAAGAGTGCCACGAGCACCGCTGGCTCGCGCAGTCCGACTTCATACACAAGAAGCGGGAGAGAGCCGTCTTCTTGGGCAACAGATTAAAGGTGCACTAAATTTTTTTTAAATAAATTTAGTGAATTGTTTATATAATATAGTATCGTAATAAAAATACCTATTCAGATTATTATTCCATTTTATTTTTATTTATTTATCTTTGGGGTACATAATAAACAGGTATATAATAATTAAAAAGCAGATTAATCCAAACATAAAAACTGCTAACACACGAAATACAATTATTATTGAAGTTAGCTGGTAGAGAATGCCATATAGCATTAAGCTCGCCTTTTGTACAAATATTTGGTGCAATAAAAAGTGAAATAAATAATAAATAAATAAAACAAAATACAGTTAATGTATTAGGAACTAATCGCAAGGTTATAATATTATAAGTATCAATGTCGAATTGTAGAAATTGTTTAAACTAACAAGCAAGAGAAAATATACAAAAAAATACATAAAATTCTACCCTTATCATATTTATATAGTACATATATTATTTATCTTAACAATTTATTTCTATATTTTTGCAAATTGCCGTGAAATTTGTTTCGTAAAAGATGCGAACTATAAGTTAAATTTAACATAAAGAAAGAGAGGACTTTATTTGATGCTACAAACTAGTGTTGAAGCAGTGTTCTTGACTTTCTAAAAGGCCTCCAAACTTAGCCGTACTCTAGGGTCACATTACATGATTGAAGATGGTCCTAACTGCAATAGCTATTTTAAATAAATACATTTGTTTTGGAATAAAATAATTCAAACCACCAATGTCACCTAAATCTCATATTTAACTCCCTTTTATTCCAGGAATTCTCTGAGGAGTACCATGAGAAGAAAGCCAGGGAAGCGTCACAGGCGGACACAGTTGCGACGGCTTTCGGCCAAATTGCCGCGCGGCATCTCACGCGCTCCAACAGCATCCAGGAGGAACTGCTCACCAACTTCTCCAGCCAGTGACCAACTCACTTACTCACACCAACTTACCCACCCGCCTCATCACCTCACAAACACTATCAGTGATCACCAGAGTCGAACTACGTAATGAGGGATAATAATTTACCGCTCACCAGATGTCATTGCCCTCATTGCCGACGAAAAATTATTCTCACTATTATAAGATAGGCTTTATGGTCTTTTGTATAGCAACAGTATGCTAGGGAATTAAAAAAACAATTGATTACTCCCTTGGAATAATTTAATATTCTAGTATTTATTTACCATTCAATTCATAATTAAACATAAACAAAGTCAATGAACCAAAATTAGTACGGAATGATGCTTTTGCATAGCCATCCGTAACAACTTCATTAAAGTAACATAATATTCATGCACGTCACAATATTCTAGTCAAGGAGGAGATTTGCAACAACTCGGTTTCTATGTTTAGGCTAGCTATTTATTGTATACAAATTTTTACTATTTATTTATTATTTACAAATTGTGTATACCGATGCTTCGATATGAATGAAGTAATAAAAGGCACTGATTTGATGTAATTGCAGTTTTATTTCAATTTTTTCTCAAAAATAATTACTACGAATAAGAATATTAATAATACTATCCTCGAGATCGAATTCCAATGACCAGTCTCAACAGAGACCAGCCATGCACAGGACAGGATTATAGTGTATACGTAAACACATGTGCACTCTCTATTCCCTCACTCTGACGATCCGATGGACGCAAGACGCGCAGGACGTGCTTTCTGAGACACGGGGGTGACTTAATAACTCCGGGATGATATTGAGAATGTCTTTATAGAAATACGTACCTAATAACTAAGTTTGGTCTGAACCCGGGACCTCAGAATCAGTAGTCGCGCTTACAATCTAAAAACTAGACCCATCAGGCAGGCAAGAAAATAAATTTTTATATTACCGTGTAGCGAAGTAGGTACGGTGTAAGAATAGTCAAGTAGATAAGAAGGTAAAGTATCAATCCATCACCCGGTTCCGTCTACTGTGACTATGGGAAATATCGGAAAGGTTAGCTTACTATAGATGTCAGTAGATGTAAAACTATTTTATTAACGCCGGGCGAAATATCAGTTTACGCCAGTTACAGTGTAGCGGCGACGTAAGAATCTCTACTACTCTATATCGTGCCGTGAGTGTCGTAAGAGGTGACAGAGAGAAACTAAAACAGGAGATGGGCAGCAGCATCTTCGTAATAACAACTCAAAGTTATAAAAAATTTCGGTTCCCACGCCGTTCGCCAAGCGTGACAACTATGACAAAATCCCTAAAAAAGGCTTTGGATAGGCTGGTGATTATGTAGATGAGACTAAAAACACCCAGATCAGTAACGGAAAGTAACAACAAAGTTGTGTAGGAACAGTGGTAGAGGCCCGTGTTCACCGTCATCATTACAGCCTATTAAAGTACATTGCTGAACATAGACCTCTCCCATAGACTGCCTCATAGGGGGAATATTTGCCATAGTTGCCACGCTTGGCAAGCGGGTTAGCAACCGCAGTTTTTTATTTGTAGTCGTAATTAGGCAGACGCTGCTGCCCATCTCCTGATTTGTTTCCCCTTGTCACCTCTTACGACACACACGGGACGATACAGGCTAGTGGATATTCTTACACCGCCCTAAACGGGTACACCAGTGGACCTTTATTAGCTGTGGCAGATAAAAAAGCGCGCACGAAAAATATAGCACTGTCAATCTGACATTTTGCTTCGAATTGCGCACTAACTTCAAGTTATGGAGTGTAGAGTAGAAGGAGGACCATCTCTGTATATGAAGTGTCCCTAAAAACGCGTCCAATAAGGGTGGCGCTGCAGTAGCATAGGATAAATTAAAAAAAAGCGCCAAAATTAATTAGAATAAGATGGAGAAATAAACAAGGACCGACCAATCCGCTTGGTTTTGTACTACGTAAATAGTTGAGGTTTTGTATACTGGCATTTTACTAACTACTCTAGTCATGAAATTTTGTTAAATATTTTAATTCAGCTGACTTCACTCCATCTACAACAGCTATATTCATATCGTAGTTTTTCAGACGCCAGCGCTATTGTGTTTCGTTTTGGAACCTCTATTTTCAGTATATATTGGGACACTTTTTCAACTTTCGCACCTTATAAGATGGTTCTCCTTCTACTCTACACTCCATACTTCAAGTCCGTTGTGTAAGGTGTGCGAAAAAATCAAATAAAACTTCCACTTACTAAATATTTCGTTATTTTTAACACGCTTTTATTAGCTTGGTATGTTATCTATGTAACAGAATTTTTGAATGTGTCTTCAAAACGTCGGATTAATTTGAAACTTCGCACACTTATCAAGGACCGATGACAATGCAACAATTTAAATACTTTGCCACATTATCCTTGCCAGGATCCTCAGGATTTGCGAACAATTCATAATAAACTACGATATCTGTCAGTTCAATCTACTGTAAGCCGCGTAAATAAACTTCATTCCAAAAAAAACACGCTTTTGTAGTTAGCCACACTAAAAATAGAAAATAAATAAGTTAAAAAAAAAGCTAAAATAACACGCTTTTGTAGATAACCGAACTAAAAAGTAGAAAATAATTTTCAATAAGTTTAAAATAAGAAAATAGTGTATAATATAAAAAAAAAAAAATATTGTAAACAAAGCGTGGGACGCTTTGTTAGTTGAAAATATTTTTGTGGATATTTGTAAAATTGGCGTCATCATAAAAATATCTGAAGAAGCACCCCACGCTTTTTTACAATAATATGAATTTTTTTATGTTAGTCACTATTTTCTTATTTTAAACTTATTGAAAATTATTTTCTACTTTTTAGTTCGGTTATTTACAAAAGCGTGTTTTTTTTAAACTATTATTTATTAAATTATCAAATTTTGTCTTCTAATTCCCATTTTATTGATTAAATAAAACCTAAAATGGCGGCGTGCCACAGACTTTTACGGAGTGAAGTTATCAGTTAAATCCAATTTTATTCTTATGCTGCACGTTTAGTTTAAACTATTCTTATAAGTCTAAGACGATATAGGGTTAATGCCACAAACCTTAATTTACATGTAGAAATAAATTTATATCAAATAAGTTCATTGAACTGCGTCCTCGTAACACCAAAACTGCGGACCGGTTTAAAAAAATGAGGTGTCATGCAAATTATATATTTGTATTCAAATAAAGCGCTGCGGTGGCTCAGGAAATGGCTCGTAAAAATAAGGCGCTCACCTTATTTTTACGAGAGCACACCGAGTTCATTCCCCGAAATTGAAATTGTTAAGTACTAATTCTTGCTCAGCGCAGTAGCAACATTGTGATGAAACCAGCACGTCCGAGAAACTAAAATATTTCTTGATTTCAAATCTGCTTATTGAAGCGACACTTTTTAGGGTTCCGTACCCAAAGGGTAACCAACCGGACTAAGCCTCCACTACCCGTCCGTCCGTCAGTCTGTCAGCGGGCTGTATCTCATGATCCGTACCTAATAGGTAGACAGTTGAAGTTTTCATAGAATGTGTATTTCCGTTGCCACTATAAAAACAAATAAATAAATTAAAGGGGGCTCCCCTACTAGAAACGTGTTTTATAAGTAGCGGCACGAAAGTCTAGCGGTAACCGTTGTTGTACACACCGTTGTTGTGTGTTGTTGGTGACGCATAAATCGCGCTGATTGGCTTATTGCGCATAAGTCACGCTGATTGGCTCGAGCAAATCGTTCGCACGCGCTGATTGGCTCTCCAGTCACATTCGTGCAATTCAATTCGTGTGCGTCCCCTCTACGTTTCGTTCAGCGCTAGATTTACGTGCCGCGACTTGTACGATGGTACGGAACCTTTCATGCGTGAGTCCAACTCGCACTTGGCCGGTTTTATTTATCTTCCATTGCCTTAAATGTAAGCTCCCAGTCTGAGAAAGACCTAGGCTCCACTGTGGGACCTTTGCACGTACGAGGGTTGTACCAAAAATAAGGTTCCCAATGAGCTACAGACTCGAGGGTAGGTGCTAGGCTAAGTCCGACAACGGTGTCGTGCGCAGTGGTTGCCCCACTGTTGAGCCCGCACGTCCGCGATTCGCTACGTCTATCAATGTTCGCTTGGCAGCCGTCAGAGATGGAAGTGTTGATCGCCGCTCCCGCCAAGTGCGAGGTTCAAGCAGTAATCCAGTTTCTCCGCGCAAGGAAGTTACCGCCCGTGGAGATTCATCGGCAACTGACTGAGGTTTATGGTGAAGAGTGCATGTCCGTTCAGCACGTCCGCAAATGGTGCAGGGCTTTTGCTAAGGATCGCACGGAAGTTCAAGATGAAGAACGGAGTGGAAGACCGCCGGTTTCGGATGCGATTGTCGAGAAGATCAACAGTGAGCTACTCAAAAATCAGAGGGTCACTGTCCGTGAACTTGTTGAACGCATTCCTGAAACTTCCCACGGGACAGTTGAAAGACCTTTAACAAAAACGTTGGGTTATCGCAAGGTGTGTGCTCGCTGGGTCCTTTGACTGGATTCGATGCTGACTGACAGACACAAGGTGCAACGCCTTGACCGTGCTCGCAAGTTTATATATACGCATAATAATTTGAAAGTAAGTGTTTAACAGCGATAAAGTTGTATTTTAATGAAAGGATTTTAATATTTATAAATGTTCAGACGTACCCTTAATAATCACGCTATCGAAGTTTCCGTACACACATCGCATACCAAACAAACAACAGTTAGTAGAAAATAAAACAAGTTTCCAGATTAAAACACTTTGTATATTACAGAACAGAATATAACCTGGTATCATATTTAAATTCATTTAGGGTTGCACCATTTTACAAATTTAGTTTGTACATATGAAACACAGTCGCTAAATTTGTCTCAAGCAAAAGAACATGAAATAGTTATTTACTATTACAGTAATTATAAAGTGTTAAGTACTATTAGTACTATTTATTTTTAAGTATTATTCTCTTTAAGTTATAAAGTGGTTGATTTATATTTTATAGGTATATACAAGAAACGGCAAATGCCTATATATTTTTTTTAAATTCATCAATATTTTCACCACTTTTCATTTTATTTGAATAAAAAAAATGCTTTGGAAGGTTTCATATGTACTAATATCGCTGATGTATTTTATTGTATGGCAGATTTACAAAGAAAGAAAGACGGAGGGCTGCATACATTTCTAGTGATGCAAAAACTAAGCCAAAACCTTGCTAAACTTATTGTAAGAACACTCACTAAGGTACATCACATCACACATCTACAACATAAATTAAAAAATTTAAAAACCCGTGAAACAAAAAGCTCTGATGCTCTTCAAACGACTGAACAGATTTTCTTGAATCATAGCCAAGAACACTCTGGATTAAGACATTTCAAACGGAAAAAAATTGGTTCACCCGTTCAGGAGCTATAATGCCACAGACAAACAGACAGTAAAAGACAGAGAAAAAGACAGACATGACGTTGCAACAGATACACACTACAAAATTATAACACCGCTCTGTTTTCGTCAGGGGTTAAAATCATTTGTCAATCCTAGTGTGGTAACGTTGTGTTTTTAAAACAAAAAAAATGAAGAACTAACATCCTGGTGCATAATTATGTGTTGTGTGCCGCATTGAACTTTTACGTGCTGATAAAGAAAGAAAGAAAAAAGATGTGTGCTTATGTCAAGAAGTTGAGCATGGTTTTGTCATCACTTATAATGCATGCTGCGCTCCGTCTATCTTATTTGTTAGTCTGAGTATTGTATTAATAATGACATATAGATTTTTGTATTACTGGTCTATTTACAAAGAACATTACTATTTTGTAATCAGAATTAAATACATTATATATAAAGGTAACTGTAAAGATAATCTAAATATGGAACGTGGTAGAGCCATGCTGCAGCTATATTATGGTTGTAGCACGAATGGGTCGGCTCGACCGGGGAAGGACCACGCTCTCACAGAATACTAGCGTAAAATAGTAGCTTAACGCTGCTGTATTTCGTATGGTGAGTGTAGAGAACTGGAGACCCTTTTTACTGGAAACGAGGCATTCCATCTTAGTCCTCATGGGTGACAACGCATCTGCATTTTGATTCTTAATCGAAGATAGATGTAGATGTCTATGGGCCACAGCAACCACTTACCATCAGGTGGACTGTGTGCTCGTTTGTCACCCATATCCTATAAAAAAATAAAAACAAAACTGCAAAATATTATATCTGTAGAAACCAATATAATTTTACATATTAATTATTATTTAAACTATTAAACACTAGTTCCAGTTTAATGAAAGAGATGAAATGCTATGGTGGATACAATTTAATTTTAAACAGCAGTGAAATATTGTGCTGCTAATTTATACAGTATTTGTAAGAATGCACAGTTCTTTGTGAGGATCATCAATCCATTTACCAGCCAAACTAGAATAAATAGTATGTATGTAAAAAAAATGTGTGTACATCCATACAAAAGGGACAGTAGCCTGACCGTCAACAATATGGACCGTGAAACTCGAGAAGTTTGAGTTTGTATCCGTTATTTGGCTGTTTTTATGAACCACACACAGCACAAACATTTTAAGCTTATTGTGGTGGTTAAATTTAGTATTAATAGTGTAAAAGCACTGCTAACATTCTTTATTTAAAGAAATGTGGTTGCAGCAACATTTTTAATTTGTACTATCATGTCTTATTGTTCCGCCCATATGCTCATCAAAATATTGTTCCTAATATTAAATCTTTCCAAATTACAATACAATACAATACTCTTTATTGTACACCAAGAAAAGATTATTATCAAATTAAGAATTTAATCAAGCGTTAACTAACAGATCACTAAAGGCCACATTAATAAAAGTTTTGCTTTCAAAAATATTTTATTTTCTAATAGCTGCGCAGTATGTATTGCAATCCCTTGCCTTTGTCAGAAACCTTCGAGATTCACTATAAAATTGAAGTGACAAACGAATTTACGGTCCAGTCCAGGTACATGGCTTCTGCAATCCATGGATACCTGCAACTAACTTAAAACAAAGAAGGCCACAGATGCCATGTCACCTCTTAAAACTAAGATGGAATTATATATTAGTGAGGAGCTTTAATTGGCTTACTGTAGTTATTAGTATTATCTATCCTTTTATGATATATGTTATAATAGCTGTTGGTCTTTCAAATAAAAAAAAATAAAAAAAAATGGAATGCCTCACAAGCTGTAACTGCACTGCTATTTAGTGGCAGGTATAGCAAAGAATGACAAACCTATCCAGAGGGACTCTCAGGCAGAAAATTCGCCCTACTACCATGAATAAAATTTTATTAATGGGTTGACTCGTATAGAAATATATAGAAGACAAACAAAAAAACAAACATTTATCTTTTAACAGAAATCTTTGCAGACGCATACACAACATGTCATTAAAGTCTCATTCTCATAGTCAATTGTATCGAAACACATAGAAGACAAGCAAATACACAAATATCAATTTTTTGTATATATTAGGTTATATTCATATAATTCAAGCTCTATAAAAATATAAAAGTAGATATTCCACCATAACCTCTCTGACTTTCATCTTTAATCATTTTTAATATTTTTAAGGCTTAACTTACATATTTATGTATACAAAAAACACATCAGCGAGCGAGCATGAACAAAATTATATCACAATCCAAGGAGTATTCATTACGTTTATTCTAAAAAAAAATATCATAATGGAAATGATAACAGTTTTAAGAATAATCCCAATAACTCTACTTACAAATTTGTTAAAAATTACTTAGATATCCACATTTCTCATCTCTTACCCTTCGACATTGCTATGTATTCCTGTACTTTAATTTGAAATTGTGTTTTATTCTGTTTGTACATTTCTGCTGCTTCAATGTTGAGAGGGTCTTCAAAATTGAGGAGGTCCTGAAAGTGAATTTGTTAATTATTATAAATTCAAAGTTTTAGTTACAGAGCATTGATGAAAATGTATCCTAATGAAACCTCATGTGAGAAATTAAAGTCCACCAACAGGCAATAAGCCCACCGACAGTCAATAGAGCAATGCTCCTGCACATAACCTTCACAGTAAAGAGGGAGCCTGTGCCTAGGTTAAGACATCATACACATTAATTAAGTCAATGGACACCATATCTCGGTGGCTGCCTAGTCTTCACTTTCGTTTTAGACGGCTCCGTGGCGCAGTGGCTTAGCAATGAGTTACTGTGCTGAGGGCCGCGAGTTCGAATCCCGCACGGAACAAGTATTTGTATGACCTGCAAGTAACTGTGCCGGGCCTGGACGTTTGTCCTTGTGCAATTTATGTTTGTAAACTGCCTCCAAGATACAGGAGAAAACCCTAGTGTGGGGTAAAGTTTTTTAAAATAAAGAATAAAGAAAGAATAAAATTTAAAATCTAAAATTTCCTTTTTGTCACCGAAGAGTGCCATGTACAATTTAAATAAAGATACCTCATACCATGTACAATGTAAGCAAAACTTGTACATTTAGGTGTAGTAACAATGTTACAAATTATATTTATTACTAGCTGGTACCTAGCGTGTTGCTATATATATATATATATATATATATATATATATATATATATATATATATATATATATATATATATATATATACATAATATAGCAAATTATCACTAAATAACTTACAGTGAAGAGAGAATTAAGTCCCCAAACAACATCTTTAAGTCTTCTTGTAGGTGCCCATCCATGTTCATCTATTGATGTCTGCCTAAGCAAGGACAAGCAAATGTCTCCATCAACATTTATGTTGGGATGCCAAAGCCTTGTCAGACATTTCACTTTGGGAGGCTGAAAATTGTTTACTGATATAAATAATCTTACAAAGTTATAATTTCATAGAATGATGCTGTTACTATCTTATGGTTTTAGCACAAATAGGTTGACTCGATCAGGGTGGGACCATACTATCACAGAATAACACCATAGAATAGCAACTTAATGCTGCTGTGTTTCGTATGATGAGTGCAGAGAGCTGGAGACCCTTTATACTGGTAACAAGGCATTTTAACTTAGTCCTCAGGGGTGACAATGCATCTACATTTTGATTCTTAATCAAGGACATATGTAGGTGCCTATGAGTCACAGCATCCACTTACACTCACATGTACCGAGTGCTCTTTAGATACCCTATTTTTATAAAAAAAAAGGTACCACCTTGTAGTGCTGGAGTAAAAGAATCCACTACTTCATATCATCCCGTGGGTGTCGTAAGCGGTGACAGAAGGGAACTGAAACAAGAAATGGAAAGCAGCATCTTCTTGATAACAACTAAAGTTAATAATAACTATAATTACCAATCCGCTTGTGAAGCATAGCAATTAAGACAAAATCTCCCTTATGAGGAAATCTATGGGTTCAGCAGTGAACTTTTAAAAGGTGTTATAAAATACCATATAAGATAAACATTTCAATAAAAAAGGTTATAATAAATTAGATGAATATTTAAAATATAAGGATGCTTGGAGAATTATTTAGATATACCTAATCCCATTCCAAACAGTTACAATTTAACTTTGTAAAATATGTTATAAATACTAAATTGTTACTGTAGGGTGAAACAGGCTTTCAATGCATCTGTATTCTGAATCTTGTAAATCGATGTAGTTATCGATGTAGATATATGTAATATATAAGTATATTACTGCAATCTAGGCATTCCATCTTAGACCTCAAGCATAACAATGCATTTACATGTTTTAAAATTCTGAATTAAATACATTTAGTAGATGTATATCCGGCAACAGTATCCACCACCTGGTGGGGTGTGTGCTTGTTTGTCACCCTTAAACCATAAAAAAAAGTTTCTTGCCACTTCTTATGACAAGGTCCCCCGCTGTAAAGACTTGTGTGGAAGTGATGGAGTAGTGCTTTTTTACTGGTAAAAAGTGCTTTGCAATGGCCAATTTTGAATAAAAATGTTGACCGAATCTAATAATTAAAGAGTGCTAATATTTACCGCCATATTATAATCCTCAGTGACGAACACACTAAATTTAAACTTGCCTCCAAGCCAGTAACCTTCATCGGGAGTGACAGTTAAAATGAACTCATTCAACGTGTTAGGGTCCTCAAAATGCACTGAACATGTTGTAGGTAGATTTTCATTCATTTCTTGTACTTCTTTTACTAATAATTTATCTCTCACTGATATCCTTTTAGGTGCATCCAAAGTAACACCATTTGTAGTCTCAGAATTTTCTTTTTTAAATTTTCTATTAAGTGTTATCATTTTATCTTTAGTAACTAAATTATTAATACACAAATTTTCTCAATTTTTAGGCATCTGTCTAATAGGATAATATAATACAAATAGTACCTTTTTGCGACAAATAAAAAGATCGTTTTTTTGGGATGGGTACAGCCGTGAAGTTTTGTTTGATATGTCAAATGTCAATTGTCAACGTCAATTTGTCTGGATTATCAGTTTAAACTTTTTTAAATTTATTATATGAGCATGGATGCAGGACCTTACAGTCAAAACATTAAGAGTTCGGTCTAGTGTGATGTGTTTTATGCAAAAATTCTTCACAAGCTGATGCGTCACATTACAAAGTAGTTTAAAAATTGAAAGAACAGCTTAATCCAACGGTTCGTTGAAGACAATAGTATCTCAAGCCACCCTTTTTTGTTTTTCATGGGGAAATGCCTACTTATATCAAGAGGGCAAGGAGGGTTTAAGTCGGACTTGCACCGACTAGAACCTCATGGCGTTCCACCTTCACCGTATATTGGCAGGACCACGGAAATGCTTTCGCTCACATCCAGCGCCAGCAAACTCATGTGGGCTGCTCCTCGGGTGAGGACTTCTCCTCCCTCATCTCTTTCTCAGGTAAGGTGCACCAGAAAACATAACGCGCCTTCCTCCTCTGCCTCCAACTTCACCAATTGACGCTCCCGTGTCCGATGCGCGAAGGCCATGGGGCCAGGATAAACGAGCACTTATAAGCACTAGCCTTCATAGCCTTCATGACCTCAGCGGCGGATCTAGTCTATGGCTCCACCCTCAACCAAGATTTGGCTGCGGAGAGTACAGAAAGCGACGCCTCGCAATACTGTCACTCCTCTCCCCCTGCGGCCACATGACAACCACATCAACGGTGCAGCCCCGCCAGAATTGCGGAGGATAGGGCGAGTGACGCATCGTCATAGCAACTCTCCTCTTTATTCGCGACTCCACCTCGGCTGCGGCGGTAGGGGAAAAGAGCACCTCTCTCGCCGCAATCCACTAACACACATCTGAAATGGGCTCGCCATGCGCACTTTAAGTGGCCACCTCGGTTGACCCTTCACTTAAGACATAATATGCCATATATTATGATAAGACATAATCAAAATATAAACAAAGATATAAACACTTAATAATATCAATAACTTTAGGTATCCTATGTTTATGCATCAAATAACTTCTAATATTACAATTAGATTACTTCTAATATTATAATAGACGTAACTAATTATTCTTATTTATTAATTAAAGTACTTGGTTAATCATTAATAATTAAAACATTACAATAAATTATAATATTAAATTACCAAGTTTCATACGAAATATCATGATATGTAATCAGGGAAGAGTTACGTAGTCGAGCTCCCACTACTTGTGCTATGTTTACCCTTGATTCTGTCGTGCACAGTTACCGCTATAACCTACCAACAGTCCACTGCCAAATATAGCTTCCAACATAGACTACATCACAGGGGGATATTTGCCATAGTTACGCTACGCTTGGCACGCGGGTTGGCAGCAGCAGTTTTCTATTTATTAGTTTTTATTAAGAAAACGCTACTGCCCATATCTTGGTTGGTATCTCTCCGTCGACATCGCCTGTTACGACACTCACGTAACGATATGTTTTTAATATTTTTCTCAACGCTACTACACGGTCAAACTTTCACGACGAATGAATCGCATTCTCGCTCTTCTGATTGCTGGTGTGTTTCGTACAATGGAGAAGTTCCCATTTTTTACTAATGGATAAATTATAAAAATTTGAGTAATATGAAACTAAAATTTGAAAGAATCAATAAAATATCTCTAGAAATGGAAAAATGTTATGGGACTTTGAAGTCGTGCTTACAAGAATAATTTCGTTACACGTGGCGCTCCGTTGTGTGACGTCATTTGACCTAGACGACGCAGAACGTATTCGCCGAGTACGTACAAATTTATTGTTTTGTTCATTACCCGATGGCAGAAGTTAAAAAAATACCTACATATATTGTATTGTTCCTATGGGTCAAAGCACAACAGTTAAAATTCTCAATATTTTTTTTCGTATACCAAATAAAATAACAACAAGGATAATGTGGTGTAAACTAATGAACCGCAATTTAATTGGACCTAAAGGCACTAAATATGTGTGTGTAGATCATTTTGATGTAAGTAACTATTAATAGAAGCTGCCTATTTCTGATTTGGAAGTAATTGGAAGTAAAGACTAGTAATGAGTCGGGGGGGGGGGGGGGGGGGGGTGACTCGAACTTTAGGCCTAGTCAGTTTGAATATAAAATGTCATAGGGGTCATGGTTGAATAGGGGCAAAAAGTTCTCATTACATTCCTAGGGTGTCAAAATGGCCAATAACCAAAAAAGTAAAAATTCTTATTTCGGCTATAACTCCGCCTCCTTCGGAGGTTCTTATAGTCTTTACTTCCCGCATCCCACTTGTTGATATACCTATTGAGTCGTAAGTAGGTTCGGAATAACTTATTCAGTAAATATAACTATATATTTTATGTAAATGTATTTGTTATTTACTTTACATTTGACGCATCAGTAGACTAATGGAAGGGTGCGGACCGTGAACTCGAAAGGTCGAATCCGCCATTCGACTACTTTCATGAACCACTTCTAACACAAGCATTTTAAGCTTACCAAAAGTGGTTAAAGGGAATATTAGTTATGTTTAATAGCATTACTAGTATTAAAAAAATGTACATACATTTTTTTAAATACTAGTAATGCTGTTAAACAAAATGTATGTAAGTACTTTAAAAATCAAATTAGTTTACTTTTAATTTAATCAAGCATCGGCTAGTTGGGGAACATTAAAATTGAAAGCCAACATATGTCCTCATAAATTTGACTGTCAAAAGGCGGTGAAACCTCAAAAAGAACGAGGAGCATATGAAAAAAAAGAAATCATAGTTGGCAGTCGGCGGCTTTTGTGGGCTAGGGAGCGTTTAACATGGAGTGACAAACAATGGTTTCTGGTGCTGTTCACCAATAAGTCCCGGTTTGGGTTTCATCCGGATTCACGAAGAACATGCGTCTGGAGAACTTCAGAGAGAGTTAGCCGTCTACGGCATGCTCAGGAGGTCCACTCATACCAAGGCGGGACAATCATGGTGTGGGTAGGAATTCTTGGCAGACGAACCCAGCTCGTTTGGATCGAAGGCAGCATGACTGCACAAAAATACCACGAGGAGGTAGCAGAGCATGTAATTGTCCCACACAGATGCACGATAATGCTCCTTCCCATACGGCGCGGCTGGTGTCGGCCGCTCTCCGAGACCATGATATTCAAGTTTTGGATTGGCCTACACAGTCGCCCGACTTTAATCCTATCGAGCATGCCTGAGACATGTTACAACGAAAAGTTTTAAGAGATTTCCCGCCAAATTTGACGACGGAACAACAACTTTATTTTTTTAATTTATTTTATTTTAATTTTATTTAGGATAACAACAGCTTATTAATACTTAAACATTTTACTTAAATTATTAAATACGAAAAAGCCAATAATAGTTATCCACAAAGTACATAACCAAACAACACTGTAAATCTACAAAACAAATTCGGTAAGCACTAATTCTAAGCACTAAAAAATTAATTGAAATATTGATATTACTTTCATGATGTACATACATATACTCATACACATATATACACGTACAAAAGACGTACATAATTAAACTTACTAACACACATATGAATATATATATACTAACTTTACGAACACTTGCAAAGAACATGGGACCTCTTACCGCAGCAAGACATTGACAATTTAATTTTAAGTATGAACAATCACTGTCGATGTGTAATTAAGGTAAAAGGTGGCAACACTGGATATTAATAATGAGATTTTTAATATTTCTTAATTTTAATTAAAATCAATAGTTTTATAAGAAATTATTTTTTATCGCACTAATTTTCTACGGCGATTAAAAAGATTAACATTTTTATTTAAAACAAAAATGTGGCTGTTGAAATAAACTTAAAAGTATATATATTTACTTAAAAAAGTTTAACTCCTTTTATTTAAGCACTAACATAAGACGGATTCATAGAAAAAAGTCCATTACTGTTGTTCACGCCCTGAGTTGCCCCAACAAAGGTTGACTGGATTAGGGCCCATGAGTAATCCCATCGACGGGCAACAGAGGACGGGGCCCAACGGCCTATGGATAAATGTTCAAAAAAAACGGCTGACAAATAAGCAAGCACTTACCTATTTCAGGAGGTAGGGTTGACCACAGGGTACCAGTCAGGTGATAAATGAGGTGCATGTAAGTAGTGTGTTAGAAGGTGTGCATGAGTGACCTGACGGTCCGATTTAATCGGACACTCCTGTCCGATTAAATCGGACCGTCAGGTCTCCATCCACCAGAGCTGCGGTTCTCCCAATGTGCGCTCCCTCCAGTCATAGTTCACCAACTGACTTCTGCCTTCATTTCACTATTTCAGTTTATCAACTTTATTGTACACTATTTCAATCCATCAACTTTATTGTACATTTAATTAACGTTAAACTCAACTAAATCCCCGTTAATCTTAATCAAACACGTGACACAAGGCTCAACTAATGAACGGTGGATCAAAGTTCAACTTCCGTTTTCACTTAGCAACAAATTATTTCTAGAAACAGAACGCGACCTTCTCTCGGGTCACAAAGTTCCGCGTTCCCCACAACAACTAAGATTCTTTCGTACGATATTAACAGGCCACTCAAGCAAATTAAAGATTGCAAATGCACTTCAAAACGCCATCACTATACAAATTGACGTAAATTATTTGCAAACGAAGTTACTTTAATCACTCAAATTCAATACAAGCCTCTTGTCACGAAACGTACAAGTTAAACAAACCAATTCGAGGCGGTCTACACGAAACCCAAATATTGAATAGTAAATTAGACGCGCACCATTACTCAAATTCTAGACCACCAAAACCAAAAACTGGCCGCGCACAACCGATCCAGCGGTCGCAAATAATACTCTAGTCGACAGAGCCGCTGCGATCAAGCTACTGTCAGCCCACTGGTCGCAATCACGGGAAGCCGGCACATGCCCCCCCCCCCCTCGGCGCGTTTACCTCACCTCGATGGTATCGGGTGACGCGTTATTGGATGCAAATTTCAAATGCCCATGTTTGGGCCTAAACAACTGTGTATATAACAATATTAGGCAAATTATCACTTTGTCCTTAGGGGATGCTTTCTTCCGTTATAATGAAATAAAACTACACACTCATAAATAAAAAAGAAACAAGAGTATACTTAAATAAACCCGAACGAAGCAAGAGCACTGGAGCGATTTTTTTTTGGAGTTTATGGCCTGGTATCTAGACCTTTAGGCCAAAGTCCTGGCGCGACTGAAACTAATACCAAAGAATAAATAATAGTACAAGAATTGAAATTGAAAAAACTAATTACTTGAATGATTCATGTGGATTCATGGTGCGGCGATCTCGGATAGATCAAATGAGGTCACAGGCGAATCAGGAACCACAGACGTTCCGTACTAAAATACGTAAACTTCAATAATATATTTCTAAGTCATTTATTGATGGATTTCAATTTTTTTTAGTGATTGATTATTTTTGGTCTATATTTTAATACCATTACGTTGAATATAATATTAACAACATTGTGATACTTCTCTAAGTCGAATTGACCCATCGCCATGTGACAGTGACAGTGGCATGAATGTCAGAGCTCAGCTGACTCAGCCATTCAGTTCATGTCACTGAGTAACTGTTTAGAAAAAAATAACAAAGCAATAAATCAATTTACACACTTAATGTTTCAAATTTAAGCTTAATTATACAAACCTAATTATTATTTAGCGATGGCAGAGATTTCCTGGCCTTGGCAGTATAATTTTCCTCCATTTTTTACGTAAGTAAATTTGTTTTATTGCCAAACAAAGTTTTTTTGCATTCTTAAAATGAGTTTTCGATATCAATGGAAATACGTTAACGAAGGAAACGTTCACGTTGTCCTACAAATATTGGAAAGCAACTATGTCCTTCGTCTTATTAAAGAAGACGATAATCAAATAAAAAAAGATTATGTTTGTGAATCTGTTGAATTCGTCAACTTGGTTATGATACCATTGATATTTTGCGATAGAAGGTATCAAGAAGAAGTTATAGAAATTTCATCTGAAGAATTAGTTCAATTGACTGAAAAAATGTTCGAGCTTCGTCCCAAAAACAGAATAAATAAGTCAATCTTAAGTACAATAGCAATAAAAGCTCCTAATTTAACAATGATTTCTTTAAAAACCGAAAACTTTTGCATAGAAATCAAACCAAAAGAAGGATTTCTTGCAAATAGTCTCAAAAAATCTTCAAAATGTTATTATTGTTTAAAACAGATATTGAAATTCAAAGAGAAACAAATTGTTCACCTAAGTAATTATTGCCCTTTAGATCTTTTTTCTGGTAATAAAGAAAGAATGAAGTTTGCGTTACGAAGCTTGATAGAAAGTCCTCAAAATAATTTTAAAGTTTTTAAGAATGGGGCACTGATTTATCAAGAAACATCACAATATAAGGGTTTTGAAGATATATTAAAACAATTAAATTTTTTTAGCAATTCTAGCAATTTGTTTCTAGATTTTATTATAGAAATATTACTGAGTGATGGTAAATCAGATATTAATGTATTAGAAAGTAGTAAAACAGCAAACCAAATAAAAGCTGAAAATTGTAATAAAGAGAGTAACTTGGAGAATAACTCATTTTTACATAACCTTCTGTACTTGCAAAAACTATCAGAGAATTTCAATTCCAATGTCAACTTACATGACAGAGATACTAATTATGTCCATTCTGTTTTAAATGAAATAAAGTCACAGAAACTTGATTTAACAAATAAAAGCCACAGGGATATAGTTTTTGCTACTTGGGACCCAATGCGCTTAGCACTCATATCTGCCATTGTCAAGGATTGCTCTGTAATGATTAGTTTTACGAATGACACTAATAATCAGTTCCCCAAAGTATTGATTGGTGATAGTAAACTTTCATACAACCTGGGTGTAACTGACTTGGAACCAAAAATGGCTAAAGTGTTACTGAAGAGAAAACATACTGAGAAAAAACTGCTTGATATATATGCTATGATTGCTAAAACACCTGAATAACCATTTTGTAAGTATTGCTTACATAATTTGATTATATTTTTGTTAGTTGTTACTTTATCCTAACTATCCAAATTCAAACATCCTTGCCTTCAAAATAGTTAAAAGAAGTTTTGAGTGCCGATTCATCATATGATCAGTAGTGAAAGAAAACTCATGACAATGATTTCCTGAAATGCAAAAAAAAATTGAGAATATGTGGAGCCCTCCACACCACCCTAAAGTAGTGTCGCATGTTATTCTGTCATTTCCTTCTCAAATAAATTAATAAATGAGAAGAGCTCAGCAGTGGAAAATATTGGTTATTATTACTATGAGATAGTTGTTGGTCAACTTCAAATAAGGCTACCTCCTTGCTTCTCAATTCGACTGTGGGATCTATGTTAACTGTGACCAATTTTGAATTTTTTGTTATTACTTTATACTGCAGGGGTATCATCATACATATAATTTGAAGGAAAAATTCCATCTCTAAGGGTGAAAAATAGGCAATGAAGTTTTTAATGTAACTTTTTAGACAATATTCTAGATACTTAATTGTTACCTTTGAGATTGTGTGTTCCTTAGTCCACTCAAAAGGGACCAAAAATTAGCTTTTAATAAAAACTAGAAGCCAACTTCAAAGCATTAAAAAGAATTTTCCTTTTCTTTTTCTTTTTATTACAAAACATTACCCCCACACTAGGATTTTCTTCTTTAATTATGGAAGCAGTTTACAAACATAAATTGCACAAGGACAAACAACCAGACCCGGAACAATTATTTGTAGGCCTTGCATATACATGTTCCATGTGGGATTAGAAAACGCGGCGCCCAGCGTTTCAACTCATTGCTAAGCTACTGCGCCACGGACCCGTCAATGAATAAAATAATTTCCACGTAATAGCTTTTGTACCAGGGCTTTAACTCTTCTTTACACTGTATCTTAGCTTGACTTCGGAAGCTAATATATATGTAAAAACTTTCAGGAAAATTTACTTCGCAAATATCCGCGTTATAAAATAAAATGATGTGTCTTACCTAGTATGAAGAGCACATCCCATCCTCCCTCAATTGCGTGCACTATCCCCGTCACCACTAATCCCAGCACCGCTACTCCCAACACCACTACACTAGGCATGACACACCACTGACGATAATACAACACGTGTTTCGCCTCTACACGAGGCATCCTTAGGTGATATAGACTCTATGGTGGCTAACCGCTAAGTGAGCGGCGAGCCAAAACAAGTGCCTTTTATACAGACTTTTGTTTTGGCTCGCCGCTCACTTAGCGGTTAGCCACCGTAGAGTCTATATCACCTGAGGATGCCACGTGTAGAGGCGAAACACGTGTCGTATTATCGTCTAGTGTAGTGGTGTCGGGAGTAGCGGTGCTGGGATTAGTGGTGACGGGGATAGTGCACGCAATTGAAGGAGGGCGGGAGGTGCTCTTCATACTAGGTAAGACACATCATTTTATTTTATAACGCGGATATTTGCGAAGTAAATTTTACTAAAAGTTTTTATATAATGGATTTCCGCAAAGTAACGCCTGATTTTGTTAATAATATATATGTGTCAATTATTATTTTTTTTAGTTCTTTGAAGACCGTTTTTATTAAAAGTTTATTTTTCTTAAAGATGTAATAAATTTTCCTGTTTTATAAACAGAGGAAGAAATAAAGAAAGAGATATTTATTTTGGTAATTTCTAATAAATTATGGTGCGTAAAGGTAGCTCAATATAACATATGAAAAACAATTGATAACCTTAAACAACATGAACAGTTTTTTTAGAAATATTATTTCCTCATAGTTTTAGTTACTAATATTTTGTTACAGAATTCAACCTCATGGCGAAACAAGAGCTAAGCAATTAGAGGCATGGCAACAGCTAATATCAGAATACCTTAAAGCAACAAAACAATCAACTATAGATATAAGAGAATCGCAAAATAGTCCATTATTTAATAACACTGCAATAAACAGAAAACTATCTCAGGAGTCTTTACTCACTATTTTAGAAGATATGGCCAAAACTGGCAGAGCAGCACCTGTAGATAAGAGCAAAAATGTTTGGGAAGTGTACTGGCACTCCCTGGACGAATGGGGCAATATGCTGTACAATTGGGCTAGTAGTAATGGTTTAAATAATACTGTTTGCACTTTATATGAACTGCGGGAAGGCGAAAATACTGTGGGTGAAGGTATGTGTCAAAATGGTATTTTTTGCAGGATTACGAATGAAATGCAAGTACAGTGCTTTTACGTGGTAGAGCCATGCTGCAGCTATATAATGGTTGTAGCACGAATTGGTCAGTTTGACCGGGGAAGGACCACGCTCTCACAGAATACGAACGTAAAATAGCAGCTTAACGCTGCTGTGTTTCGTATGGTGAGTGTAGAGAACCGGAGACCCTTTTTTACTGGAAACGAGGCATTCCACCTTAGTCCTCACGGGTGACAACGCATCTGCATTTTGATTCGTAATCGAAGATAGATGTAGATGTCTATGGGCCACAACAACCACTTACCATCAGATGGACTGTGTGCTCGTTTGTCACCCTTATCCTATAAAAAAAAAAACACAATCCACCTGATGTTGAGTGATCATTACCGACAAAGTCCCAGTACAGACAGTATGTCATATATCATCTGTGGGATAACTGCACCACAACATTCATATCTTGTGGTAGTGGCGTAAAAGAATCCATCTTCCCGTTTCGTTCCGTGGATATCGTAAGAGACGTTTATGGGAAATGCCAGAATATATATTTTTTTAATTTAAAAATAATGTTATGACGTCTAATAGTTGAAATCTCGTTACATTAGACCTAAAATACTCAGACCGGCGATAGAAAATAGCATTGCGAGACATCTGGTTGCGTAACTATACAGGAAGAGGCCTGTGGCAAATTAATTGAATGCCCTCCCACCTGATATAAAGAAGCTCAACTGAAATTATAGTTTTATTTTGTTTTATAATAAATCACAACGTAAAGTAGGTACATAAAACAATTTTATAAATAGTTGATTTTCTGGTAACTTTCAATTAAATAGTATACTTTACTGAATTTTATATATTGACCTGAATATGTCAAATTGGCTTAAATTTAATTAAGCCATAAAAAATTTTACTAAATGCAATAATAAATGTTAAGATTCTCCTGTGTTCACGGCCCTCTCAGGCCGTTGTTGAAATTTTTTGATAACAATTTCTCTTGACCAAATGAACCGATTTCGATGCGGTTTGCGGCAAATGATGTTGTTTTTTGAGGTATGAGTGTGACACACACATACGAAGAGACACCCTCGCAGAAATAGTCAGAATAGCTTTCTAGGACCTCAAAACGTGAATATCTGATGAGAACTCGAGTTTCGAAAACCGGGGTGAAACCAATAAAAACCCGGAAGTTTTTTGAAAATCATTGATTTTCGTAGCGAAAAGTTAAAAATATTAATTTATTTTTATATATATTTCAGAGTTCCATGGCCTGGACCTAAATGTTTTGGTGAAAGCACTTAAATCGCTAGAAGTAAGAGGCAAGTGTGAATTGATTGAATTTGATGATAATCAAGGTGTCAAGTTCTTTTGATCAATTTTAAATTGTTATTGCTCCTTTTCACTGGTTGATGCCCAGCATTCAAGGATTTTGCGGAGGTAGTATCAGTGATATTCAGCCGATACATCCTGTACACATTGGGACCCCCATGTATTCAAGATATGGTCAATGAAATTAGATATTCCCAGTAGTTTTACCAAGTTGCCTTACAAGTAAAATTACTGGCAATTTTCTTCCCAGTATACTTAACTTGTCAGATCACTGGGGAAGAAAATTGCCAGTTGTCCTACTTTATAAAACAGATGGAATTTTTTATCAGTGCCTATACTTCAATTTTTTTTTGTCAAAATTATACAGTTGGTAAGTTCTACTTGGTAACTTGGTAAGACTACTGGGAATACCCCAATGAAATGCCCTGATCGGTGTACGGCATGCAGGGACTACCAGCCACTCGACTGGGTGCACCAATGAGTTTTCATTTCTACCTAGTCATGCGTTCCTGGTATAATGTTTTATTGTACGACGTGTTTTTTTTTTATAAACAATAAACAATGCCATAGAGCAATAAAGTTTTGCCTGCGACTTGAAAAATGCGTTCCGATCAACCAATGAAAATGCGCCCTTAGGTTGGTAACTTAATATATTTATTATTGTAAGTACATTTTATTTAGATATGGAAATGTTGAATGCATTTTGTTAAGTTATAACTATTTTGTAATGTTGAAATATATTATAATATTGCTTGATATTTTTATTCTGTATGGTTTGCTTATAAACTCACCATACCCTCTCAAATCTAGTCAAGTCTCAAATATAGTGTTTTATAACCCTAAGCTAAACCACACTAAACATATCTAAGTACTGAGGACCACAAAATCCGATCCGATCCGATCCGATGTACATATTTAAAGATGTCTGTATTTTTAACTGACTTCAAAAAAGGAGGATGTACTCAATTCGACTGTATTTTTTAATGTCAGAACTTTTTTCTAGGTGAGCCGATTCTTTTTTTATTTGAAAGCTGGTGCTTCTCATATGGTCCCATATAAATTTGATCAAGATCTAACAAGTAGTTTTTGAGTTATTCTTAATAATGCGTATTTAATTGACTTCGGCTACTTTAATGATGTTCTCGTTTTATTTATATTGAAATCGGTTGTACAAAATTTTAAATTTTACTACTTGTTTTATACAATCGTATAAAACAAGTAGTAAAATTTAAAATTTATGTATGTCGTGGCTTAGTTAACTTTTTCGCCTTGCATATCTATCTAGAGAAAAATTCGTTTATTGTTGAAGTATCATATACGTACGTAGTACATATATTACTAATGTCTCCAAAACAATTTAATTTGACGCTTTATTGCATAAGTTAGAGTGAGAAGTTTTAAAGCGACTTTTAGTGACACTACAACTTAAAAAAAAAATGAAAAAAATAAAGAAATAAATTCCGTATCTTACCTAGATTGAAGAGCACCTCCCGCCCACCCTCAATTGCGTGCACTATCCCCGTCACCACTAATCCCAGCACCACTACACTAGGAAAGACACACCACTGACGACAATACGACACGTGTTTCGTCTCTACATGAGGCGTCATCAGGTGAAGTAGACTGCGGTGGTTGACCGCTAAGTGAGTAAATGATTTTAATGATACAATCGTGTATCATGTAACTTTCTTTTTTATTTCATAAATTAATTATTTTAAAAACTAGGTATGTACTGTCATAAATTACTAAAACTGTCCATTTATACCGCCGCACTGTTATTAAACATCCAATAAACAAATTTAACTAATATATAATATATACAAATAAAAGAAAATACAAACATAGCCACAATCCATTTTAATATCGTTTAAAAAACAGTTGAATCGCTCGTTTTGGAGAAAGAAAGGAGGTAATAGGGAATGCTAATTTTGTTTGTTTTTTAATATGTTACGAGTAAAGGTGAAAACTAATAAGGTTAAAGCTCCTTCCATTCGTATAAGCAGTATAAGATACTGCTCTGGCAACTAGCTTAGTTCATTCCATGAGTCTTAATCGCTGTCGTTATTCTGTCCGTATGGTGGTAATTCTTTTAGTTACAAGTAAAGGAGCTACAGATCTGTTGCAGAGAGATTGCTTTGTCGCATCGTGATGGGCGGTGATGCTGTTAGTTTGTCTCATTTATTTTGGTGATATAATATCGTGTTTACATCTAATGTGTTCCATGGTGACTTTATACCGTGGTCTTTATTAAGAAGTGTTCATTTATTTAAATAGTTTTGAAAGATGTTTTTAGCAATAATTATAATCAGTCCAGACGTGGGCATTCGGCTACTTTCACCGCCGTACGGATGCGATCAACTAATCGGCAAACCGCTCGTTTTGCCGTCGGTCGACGTCGCGACGCGTCATCCGGGACGATCCGATGAGAATGGTGTTTGCAACACCCGTATTTCGTAGATATAAAGGTATTTCTGACCGGCTGAAGCCGATTCCATGTTGATAAATATGGAGACTCCCTTAAACGTCACGCTTGGAAGGCGGTTTCATAGGAGGCATTCTCAACACATTCCAGATGTCTCAAATGTGCTGAAATTCTTGATTACTTTCAAATTAAAATGAAAATTATTTTTTTAACAAATATATCAAATAAACAATTAATTTCCAAACTAGAATTTAAAAGTAAGGGCATAGGAGTTAAAACCAGAGTTTTTGTTCTGAATTGCCGGTCTAGTACGTATACATAGAAGTCTTTGCTTACAAATTAGAAGAGGCTTGTGTCCAGCACAATGACGTATGATATGAAAACGTGAATGATCCCATATCGGAATCATTATGTACAACTTTCGAGTGGGAAGTTAATAAAAGGCATTTGAGGTACACATTTCCCTTTAATTAAGTCAATAATTGTAAAAATGTACAACTTCAAAATCGTTCTCATAACTATTATTTTTAAATTTACAAATTTGCAAAATGTGTAAAAGTAAATGTATATACAACTTTTTACCTGTCTTTAAACATGACATATTTATAAATATCTATCGATATATTTTATATGTATGGATTAGGTCCATTTAACTGAACATTAAGTTATGAGTAATGACTACATTTGCACAAACATACATACTATATCTGATAAAAACTTATTATATAATTTGCAATCTCCTACACATATTTTAATAATATATCAATTTTTGAGTAAGGGCCAATTTTTTAATTATATATTAAAAAGATTGAGTTATATGTACTACGTACTAGAGAAGCCACTCCGAAGTCCGAACATTGACTATGTTCAACTGAACTGTAGTGCAATCCATACAAACTAAATATTGCGTAAATTGAAGATTTATGAATTCCATAAAATAATTATTATTACATTTTATTTAGAAATATGTTTGTTTAGATGAAATTAAGATATTTTATATTAAATTCTTATTTTTATTTTATATTAATATCTTATTTTATATTAAATTAAAGTCTTGGCGCATGCGCGACTACTACTCCCGCGCATGCGCGAAAACATAGAGTAGGACACAGTTTTTGTTTGAAATGGCTTCTCTAGTACGTAGTACATAAACTCACTGATTAAAAAGTATTCATAGTATAAAAACAACACGAACAATTTATAATTTACAGTTATATGAAGTAGTTCTATTGTTTCACTCTCAGGTTATAATATATTTGATGAATAATTTGTGATGATTTCAAAATCAGCCCTAAGACTAAATTATTTAAAATTTCATAAAAAGTTGCCGATACGTTGTACATTATTTTTAAGAAAATTGTCTATTAAGGACCGTTTAAGCATTGTTTTTCACTTATTGTATGACCCTTCACATATCTGATAATCTCTACTGAAATTATTTTCATTTTTTTGAGTAAGTTGGGTTATTAAATATTGTTTGATTTAAAAATTAATAATTGTGCTTTGCATTCCAAAAAGGCAGGAAATGTTCCAAAAACAAATTGCTATGTAATTCTATCCTTAATTAATTAAACTACCAAACAATCAGTCTTTAACCGAAAATATAATAAATGTGAACTATTTACAAAAAAAAAAAATGTTTAAAACAATCAACAAATAAGTTATAAAAACGCTGTACACCGCTATACTTTTATACCAAAAAGAAATTTCAAAAACTTCCTATATCTCTATCTACCTATATCGGTCAAAATTGTGCCTTTGTGATTGTACTCTTATTATAACAATGATCATTTTATTATATTAAATAATACTGGTAATAATGACCGCACGTTTACACGAGCCTTAAATACGAACTTCATTTTTAACTTTACCTTAAGAATATTACATCACCTAACCTAAGAAATTCTTGCACACTAGCGCCAAGGTGCGGCTTTAGTCGATTTTTTTATTTTCTTACAATATGTCTGTCGGAATTAATGGTAGGTACATTTTCAAATTATTCTAAACATTGTAAATGTATCTTATACGCAATAAAGATTACGATACAGATATATTTATACATGACAATTACTTTTTTAGAATTACAATTGACGAACAAGGCTGCAATTAGTTTTGGAATAAGGCAAATAGGTCTGTATTATAAATTCTATTATCGAATTATTGTAGTAGGTGACCTAACCAGGATTTCTTATTTTATAACAAGAAATTAGTACATTTATTTACGAAAGTCAAGCCAAGAGTGTCAATCAGTTGGTAGTGAATCCACCTCCAAATGATGAGTACACCAAGGCAGTGTTGCAATATCCGTTCTCGTGCGACCGGGGTGTTTTAATTAATAACAAGAAATAAGCACATTTATTTACGAAAGAACAGTCAAGAGTCTCAATCAGTTGGTGGTGAATCCACCTACAAATGATCAGTACACTCCAAGGCAGCGTTACAGTATCCGTTCTCGTGGGGCTGCAGGCCATTGGTTTGGGTGGCGCTGATGGTTGGCGGCTTGTCGCCGGTGCCCAGTTCTAGTGCGGGCGTCACACCGTTGCCGTTCTTACCACCGGGCGGACGGTAGCACCACCACGCCAGGAAGAAGAACACCACCGAACATAACTTACCCACTAGTGCCAGCGCTAACATGTACCTGAATGAAATATTTATAATCAATATAAAAATATATTTAAAATACATATATACAGAGTTATTTTACAATAGCCATCGAAATTTGCGGAGAAGGTTCAGAATAAGTAATATAGGCAAATGGTGAAGAATAATTAATAAAAAAAATCAAACATTGTCTTTTTTATATTTTAAATTCAAATTACGTGGTAAGTAATGCATGACTAACTGATTGTCATTCATAAATATCTAACAAATTCGTAAGAGTCGATCGGTCGGCAAAAACGCTGTGAATTGAATCGCACACCGAGAAGCGCGAGTACGCGTAGTTGTTGCCCATAAATCACATTCAATTTGGGATAATTTCAAATAAAAGTAGAAACCTTATTTACTCGTATTTTCAAAAACTGTAATAACGGTATATCATTATTTATATATTTGAACTTAATTGGAAAATTTGGCTACTCTGAAAAATAACCTTATATAAGAGAAATACCACTCATTAACCCACCCATCACGAGATGTCCAAAACTATACGCCCATATTGACTTGAAATTTGGCAAATACAGGTACGCCTTTCTCGACGTTGACACTCAGTAAAAAAGAATTTTGGAAAATCCAATGGCTGAGGTGGTGACATAAGGTGTTGTTACAGCTTGTAATATTTATTTATAATCAACTAGGGATACTCCCCGGCTTCGCACGGGTAATTTATGGATCTCGACACCAGCGCCACCTACCGGGTCCAATTGTAAATCTAAATCACCCAGAAACGAACTCAAATACACAGCGCCACGTAATATTTTAACAAATTATTAACATGTTTAAAAATTTGTAATCTACGTAAGCAATACTTGGAAAGGTTAAAGATTAAATTAACTTTATTAATCTAATTTTTAGAGAAGATGTATTTATACTTATCAGCGATAAATAAAACTCAACAAGGTCCAGAACTGAAGTAATCTAAAACATATTTCTCAACATCATCATCATGATAGCCTACCAAAAGTCCACTGCTGATCGTTGGTCTCTCCCATAATTTGTCTCATAGGGGGTTTGCCATAGTTACCACGCTTGGCAAGCGGGATGGCAACCGCAACTTTTATTTTGAGTTGTTACTTTTTAATATGTAAGCCTTATATTGTACCAGATACTCGACTGCACTAGGAACAGACACAAGCTAGTTGTAGGTACCAGTTACTCTACTCCAACGAGTCAGTAATTCATTCTTGGGGCGATGTATACGCTTTTGCAACAAAATCCCAGAGAATATGAAAAATGTGACTTCCTCCAAGTTTAAAAACTTATGGATGATAATAACCCCTGGAAATGAAGTGATCGCTGCCATGCCATTTATAATTTGTTTTGTGTTGTTAATTATTTTATAACTTTAATGATTGTAAACTGTTCATTAAAAAAAAGTACCCGCTAGCTTTCTTGCCAGTTCTTCGCAGGTTGGGCAAATATCTCTGATTTTCCGAACCAGTGGTATATTAAACTTATGTGTGACTTTTAATATGTATTATTTATAACCTATATTGAATAAAAAAGTTTCTATTCCTAATTCTAATATGTAATTAATGTCTTAAAGACGTTGTTGCATTACCTGCTCATATTCAAGTTATCGTAAAGCAAACAGGCGCCTGTGCTGCCACAAGTCTTTTCCCACAGGGAACAGGACAGATCTATGAGGAAGCCGAATAGTAGCGGCGCGGGAATTGTACCCAAGAGTCGAACTTTGATCCACTGAATACCCAAGGCGAATGATCGTTGATCCTCTCTTACACACCTGGAAACAATATCGCTTTAAATGACCGGAAGATACACCTGGGGATAAAAATATTGTATTAGCTGTGAAACAAAGTTAACGTATCATTCTATATACCGTCCAACCCGGTATTATTTGTACTGGGTACTGACGCCTTTTTCCTCCAAATAAAATCACTACAAATTAACTGACCGTAAAATGGTATTAATGTTTAAACTTGGCTAGAAAACTTTGCATCGTGGCTTTCAATCAATTTGCAACGACATAAAGAAAATGTAGGATTTCCTCAAGGAGAAAAGACGTGTTAGTTCTTGCTGATGCCAGAGCGTTTATCTTTCGCTAATCTTTAATAAAAATCCAGTGTACAGTTGTTTTATTTTCTCCGAAAAAAATTTTTAAAATAAGTTTTATCCAAAATAAATCCGCCCCCAAATTCTTAATCTTAATTAACTTCAATTCTAGGGGATAATTGTGGCAGAAGACACAAATATATTTATAATACACATGCTATTATTTAGTAAGTTTTTATTATATTGCATATGTTTTTTTTTTAATATCTTACGCACAAAATTAATACAAGGCTATGGAAGAGAATGGGATCACACATACAAAAATGTTACAACTATGGTAGTCAAGAGAATTGTAAAGATTTAGTTAATCAATAAAGACTATTAAGGAAAGAAGAATATGTGAGTGATTTTTAAATGCAAGAAAAAAAAACAAGCTATGAAAATATCAATTCTTAGATTCACTCACCTTAACGTCGCCGAGAGCGCTGGCATCGTCGCCAAGAATGTGAACAGCATCACACAGAAGGCGAGGAACACGAACGGCCATAAATACGGGCAGTCGGAACTGCAGACGTTGTTGATGGCGTCATATGGTATAGATGAGTTGGAATCTGGACAAAAAGAACTAAAATTTTACACAAAAAAAATTACGTTAAGTGAGATAAGTATTTACGTGACAGAGCATGCTACAGCTATATTGTGGTTGTAACATGAATAGGTCCGCTCGACCGGGGAAGGACCACACTCTCACAGATTGCCAGCGTAAAATAGCAGCTTAACGCTGCTGTGTTTTATATGGTAAGTGTAGAGAATCGGAGACTCCTTTTTACTGGAAATGAGGCATTCCATATTAATAATCCTCGGGAGTGATAACGTATTTGCAATCTGATTATTAACCGTGGACAGATGTAGATGTCTATGCGCCATAGTATCTAATTACCATCAGGTGGACTGGATGTTCGTTTGTCACCCTTAAAAAAATACTTGGTTATTGATATTTAATTTTCTTTTAAATTATGAAATAATGTTCATAATTCTTTTCTTGATTGTACAAAACTTTTCCTTAAAATTTGAATTTTCTTTGTCTGGTGTAGTAGTGAGTATACACACATACATAGTTGTATTTGCAAATGACTCCAAAAATTTACTAGTACAACACTGAAATTGTGGTATTTATTAGTGACCCATAATAACATACGAATTCGACTTGACTGAACTGAAAGCCTCGTTGGTTCAGTGGTCGTATACGCGTTGATGATCATGAGATCCCCGGTTCGAATCTTAGGTCGGGCCAAAAAAATAGTTATGGGGTTCTTCTGTAAGAAATTTTTAGTAGCATCCTGGAGTCTGAAATTTGGCGGTGTTTCACTGCGCCTGATCTCTCTCCGGTCGTGTCGTATTACCGTCACGGGCTATGAGAGTGAGGGAATAGAGTGCGCCTGTGCTTGTGCATACACTTGGGCACTATAATCCTTTCCTGCGCAGATGGCTAGTTTCCGTTGAGTTTGGCCGCTGTAACTGAAATTCGGTCAGGAGGAGACATTATTATTAAGTGGCGAAGCTTGCGAAGTCACTTATTGATTTCACGATGTCTGTCCGTCTGTCCTTCTGTCCGTCTGTCGCACGATTATCTCGAGAACGGTTTTGAATTTTCAAATTCTGCTTTCAGCAATCGATTACTGATCACCCAGGCATCTGAATCTCTTATTTTGAAACTGATTGCTCAACGGCAACCGTTAGAAACCGCTACAAAGCTGACTGCTTCGCCACTTTGCTATGCTGTTAGCTTGCTAGGTTTATTATTAATAGGATCGGGACCTGCGTGTTGCACACAGGCGCAGTCGCGGTAGGCGTGCGCGGCGCCGTGGCGGGCGGCGGCGCGGCAGCCGGCGTGGCACGCCGAGAAGTACACCCGCCCGTCGCGCGCGCACACCGGCGCGTACGCCGCGCCCTCGCACCCGCAGCCCCAGTTGCACTGCGCCGACAGCACACCACCCCTGCCATGCCAACATCACTAACTATTTACAATAACAGCGTCAAGCACCACAATCATTCTATATAAGTTTCATTTAATGATTGCTGACTGAATCACTGTTAGCAGTCTTGAATAATCTCGAAATGTTTTAACTTTATATTTAATATAACTTGCCGTTACAGCCTATGAAAGTCCGCTGCTGAACATAGACCTCCCCTATAGATCCCCCCTATGCTGATCCCAACTATATTTGCTATAGTTACCGGGCTTACCAAGCGGGTTGGCAACCGCAGTTTTTTTTTTATTTTAAGTCGTTATTAGGAAGACTATACCACCAATCTCCTGATTTGTTTCCCTCTATTACGTCTTACGACAGCCACGGGATGATATGGGGTAGTGTATATTTTACACCGCCCCACTACACGATAAATACAATATAAAACCACATATTAAATAATGTTACTACGACAAATACGCTTTATATTATATTATATACACCAAGGAAAGATAATATAACAAAATAAACAAATATTGAAGGTAAAACAAAAGGCGGTCTTATTGCTTACTACATAGTAATCTTTTCTAGACAATCTCAAAACTGAATTAAATAAAAATAAGAAAACGATTAACGTATGTAAGATAGGCAAGTTATCTCTGCACATTACTTGATGGGGAATGCTTGCGCATTGCCGTAGGAATCCGAATAGGAGCGGCGATTTGTCAACCCCATCAGTGCCCCTGTTGTAGCAGCATCGACAAATTTGGGCTCCACGGACTTTCATGTAAGAAAAACGCTGGTAGGTTTTCACGGCACGGTTCTTAGAACGATGTCATCCGAAGGGCTCTTGTCTCTATAAATGTTCCCTCGATTTTAGAGCCTTGTGGAATATTAAGAGACGATGGCAAGAGACCCGACGGTATGACATTGGTCTCTTGTGAGAGAGGTATGCCATAATGTGGGACGCTACTTGCGTAGACACTCTAGCGCCCTCTCATCTCAGGGATACCTCGTTTAGAGCCGGGGCGGTATCAGAGGCAGCTGAACTGAGTAAGTGGCGCAAATGTGAGTCTGAGAAATGACTACATATTTGTGCCATTTGCTGTAAAGACTATAGGTCCGCGGGGTCCTCGTACGGTGAAGTTCTTCTACTAAAGGAACTTCATCCGCGGCTGGTCGTTACTGCTGGTGATAAGAGGTATGGGTCTTTTCTCGCTCAAAGGCTAAGTATAGCCATCCAGCGGGGATACGCAGCCAGCGTTCTTGGCACGATACCGCGGGGAGTAGTAGGACTGTATTATAATTAAATTACTAGTTTTAGTTTTTTTTTATTATAGTTTTTAATATTGTATTTTTTTTATAGGGTAAGGGTGACAAACGAGCACATAGTCCACCTGATGGGTGAGTGGTTTGCTGCGGCCCATAGACATCTACATCTATCCTCTGTTACAAATCAAAATGTAGATGCGTTGTCACCCGTGAGGACTAAGATGTAATGCCTCATTTCCAGTAAAAAGGACCTCCGGCCACCTGCACTCACCAAGCGAAACGCAGAGGTAAACCTCTACTTCACGCTGGTTTTCTGTGAGGTCATGGTACTACCCTGGTTCGAGCCGGCCCATCCGTGCGACAGCAAAAGCTGCCGCGTGGCTCTACCACTGTTAAAAATATTGTATATTAAAAATTAATAAAATATTGTATATTAAAAAATTATTCGAATAAATATTTCAGTATTTAATTTTGAGGATTATTTATCTGTCGCTGCTTGATTGATATTAATAATTTTGATTAAAACTAAACCTTACTATATTTATCACAGGCATTCCCTTATGTATAAACAATAATATTTTATATAACTACAATAACTAAAAAGTTTACAATTTTGCTCATACATATATATCTTCTATTATTATAGAGGGTTATTCGATTTTCATAATTCCAACTGGTATATTAATTCTAGATCTAAACCTATCTTTTAAGTCTAAAATTATTGAAATATCTCTACAAACAAACATTCTCATTTTCAACTTCGGGTACGTAATTATACAAAAACATTCAAAATTCTCTTTAAATTTACTTTAGTCAGTCTAATTAGATTACAATAGGAAATCCAATAGCAAATTTAAATAAACTATTTAGAGTAATATAAACATAATATCCAATAAAACTCTTTAGATCCTAATTAATAACAAAAAATTTATTCCTTGGGGGAGGCCTATTTTCATCACTGGACTTGTGAAGGGCTGTAATGATGACGAAAGTAAAGTTTCTGACTGACATTAACAATTTAAAATTTTGTACAACCGACTTCAATATAAAAATAATTTATATTGAAGTCGGTTGTACAAAATTTTTTTTACAAAATTTTCTAACCAATAGTTTTTGAGTTATTCTTAATAAAGAATAACTCAAAAACTATTGGTTAGACCTTGATCAAATTTATATAGGACCACATGTGAAACACCAGCTTTCAAATAAAAAAAGAATCATCGAAATCGGTTCACCCAGGAAGAAGTTATGAGGTAACACACATAAAAAACATATAGTCGAATTGAGTACCGTCTCTTTTTTGAAGTCGGTAGAAAACTTAACGATCCTACTACTACTGCGCCCGAAGCGTAGATAGGGTCTCGCTGTCTATACTACTTTGACTTTTTATGAAATATTCTAGTCTACAATGTAAACAATCCTAACTATTTAATGTCAGATGTTAAGACTACGGCTCGGTATGGCTCGCTCGTTTTTTATTGCAAGACACCTTAATACGTGGTAGAGCCACACTGAAGCTATATTATGGTTCTAGCACGAATGGATCGGCTCAACATTAACACAGAATTACTATTGAATGTAGAAAATTTTATTGGAAACGATGTATTCCATATTTGTCCTCAGGGGTGACAACGCATCTGCACTTACCATCAGGTGGATTATGTGCCCGTTTGTCATCCTTATTCGATCCAAAAATATTATCGTAGTCACACATAATGTACTTTACGAACGTTGTTAGGCAAAAATGATTGAAAGAGGAACTAGTATGTACCTATTCGAACCTTTGAGATATTGACGTGTGATGTTGTGTTCGTTATTCTGTGATAAATAGCTAACGTCGATTTATTTGTTATTTATTAACTACTACTTTTGTTATAAATGTGTTTTCAATAAAAGTATAAATACGTAATTATCTTGGCAAATATTATCTACTATTTTAAAGAAATGTTCCGTTGGGTTTATTGCTGGTTATTCCCAGGCCAGAGGTTTTATGCGAAACAATGGTAAAAGCATAAATGACTTTCAATAATCATTCTTGTGAATTATGTTGAATAAAATTATATAGTCTATTTTATTCTAATATATAATTAAATTCACAAATCTATTAATTATACCCGATTGTGAATTGACTCCTTTTTGCGTAATTAGGTCCAATTTATCTATCACTTTATCATACTGAATTAAATAAAATAACACTTTAAAAATGTAAACACGTAATTATCAATAGCTGTGACGATCTTTATGAGCACATTAGGCAGAGTCATGAAATTATTGTGTTGTCTTTGTTTCTTAATAAGTCTGCAAAGTATGAGATTATACAGATGGCTGGAAGTCGATGAAAGATTCATAAAATAATTTCACTGCATTGATATATACATACATTCACACACTGATAAAAGCAAGGTATAGAAAGTTATAAAATTGCCAAATAACATCTAATGAATAGACCTTCATTTTTAGGGTTCCGTACCCAAAGGGTAACCAACGGGACCCTATGACTAAGCCTCCGCTGTCCGTCCGTCCATCCGTCTGTCAGCGGGCTGTATCTTATGATCCGTAATAGGTAGACAGTTGAAATTTTGTATATTTCTGTTACTGCTATAACAACCAATAATAAAAATTAAAATCAATTAAAAATCAAAATGGGGCTCTCCTACTAGAAACGTGAATTACGATGGTACGGAACCCTACATGCGCGAGTCCGACTCGCACTTGGTCGGTTATTTAGCATTTATTATACTTTTTAATTTGGTTACAAAGTTCTTTGCTCTTTGGTACTTAGAACTATTTTGCTACCTATGAACTCGTCTGCGTTTGTATACTGTTCTTAGGTTTGAAGGTTAAATCAGATAATTACAGACTATTAGGCATTTTATCTTGATTATCGGAAGTGACAAGGCATCCATATTTAAAAATTGCTCGCTTATCAGCATGTGGACGGTAAGTTCGTTTGCTGCTCTACTTATTATAAAAATCATTACCACCATCAAGTCCTTAACCTTAGTCCTAAACAAAGACCTTTTTTATAAAACTGAAGTGACAAACGAACTCAAAGTCCACCTGATGGTAAGTGGCTATTGCAGTCCATGGACACGTAGGTACAACTAGCTTAAAATAAAAAGGCAACAGGTGCGTTCTCACCTCTGAAAACTAAGATGCAATGCCCCATGCCTCACAGTTTGTACTGACTACTCTAGAGTAGAGTACTCTTTAGACCGGAATAAAGCCCGCACTGGTACTTTTAATTGTCGGCAGAAATATTAAATGTAGAAAATGAGAAATGTAGAATGTAGGCACCTACGGACGGATTTCTAGGCAGAAAGAAAGCTACCGCCTAGTGTGACAAGCTAAAGCAATCATGCTGAATGTTTAAAACAGTTACTCCAACTATTTCTGCAAGTTTTTTTTTTCAAGAAACCTTCCAATATTAATCGATCAATTTTCCCACATTTTACCACATTGGTGATTTCAACAAACCACTGAGATGAGTGTGAGATGATGAGTGAACTGAGATCGTCTCGGGATTCTCAGCCTTGCTTAAAAAAATTATTTTTCCTAGACTAAGAGTCCCAGCAGACCAAGAACATTTCTTCCAAAATGATTTAAGAAAATTTTACCTGCTTAACGGCGCGAAATCCAATTTTGTCTATTGTTTGTAAAGTTGTTTCCTTGTTTTACTTGTTTAATTAACAATAGCTGAATGAATAATGATGTTTGTTTTAAAATTCGGTATTTATTCTATAAATGTGTATTTATTACCCGACTTTTATACGTAGTAGCACGAATGAGTCGGCTCGACCGGGGAAGGACCACGCTCTCACAGAATACCAGCGTCAAATAGCAGCTTAACACTGCTGTGTTTCGTATGATGAGTGTAGAGAACCGGAGACCCTTTTTACTGGAAACGAGCCATCTTAGTCCTCACGGGTGGCAACGCATCTGCATTTTGATTCGCAAATGACGATAAATGTAGATGTCTATGGGCCACAGCAACCTCTTACCATAAGGTGGACTGTGTGCTCGTTTGTCACCCTATACTATAAAAAAATATTACCCGACTGCCCCAGAAGGAGGGAAATGTTTTTCATATGTATGTTTATTTCTTTGGCACTCTCTGTAGTTATAACAATAAATCGTAAATCGTCGTAATAAACGTCTTAGTCGAAGAACTGATATAAATAAAACACTAACAAACAAAAACACAAAAGACTTTTCTCTTTTCCGTAAACTTTTTTAAGCAATCGTTTTTTAAAGTAATGTTTTAACCTTTGAACTTGTTTACGTTCTGTTCTTTTGCAGGTACAATAAAAACTATTAGTAAATCCAATTTTGCATGCGCTAAGCGCATTAAAAATTACGTGTAACATGACTATACGGAAATTTTTAAAGTAATTTAAATACACACAAGTTTTCACTAATAACCTTATTATACTTCTAATTTTCCAATAATTTTTCCAATAAACTTCAATTTAAAAAAGTTTGGAAAATCCAAAAGTGCACGACTCATAATGCTTATATGATCATCATATCATTATTCAGGTCACTCCATAATGTCCAAGACGTATTTAAGTATAAATATATACATCCTACTTACTTTTAGTACGTACTACTATTATTTGTTCTGTGCTTTTAAAATATTGTAATAAAAATCTCTGATTATTACAATAATTAGGTATATATGAATTTTGGTTATTTGGAATTAGAATATTTTGTATTTATACAGCGATCTTTTTGAGCAGCTGCAAACAACCGATACAGTGTCCACTCACGACGTCGGTTGACGCTGAAGTGAGTGAGTGAGGTAGTCTAAGTCTATTTAGTAAAATAAATTAATACAAGCCTGCTAAAACACCGAAAATTTCGACAATTAAAATTTATTATAACTAAACAAAACAAAATTAAACTGCCGTTTACATTACATGGCTTCCCACATGATAGATGAAAAGATTAAAAAATAGATTGAGTTAAACAATTGATATTTTCAAAAGTTATCGTGTTTACCACTCCATGCGGACATGATAAATCTGCATCATAAGCCACTAAAACCATTTTTTTATGTAAAAATAGCAATTAATCGATTTAAAAAAAACATTCATAAGCTTAACAATCATTTATCTTTCTGAAATTGTGCTTTTTATACCATTTCTATGTTCAATATGATTGTTAGATACGATTTTATGTGACAAAACGTTGGAATCTTGATTTTTAGGAGCTAGTAGAATATACCTACGCGCTTTGCGCTTAAGGCATGCAATAATTAAAAATTATAAATTTTGTACAACCGACTTCAATATAAAATATTAAGAATAACTCAAAACTATTGGTCAGACCTTGATATATGAGACCACATGTGAAGCACCAGCTTTCAAATACAAAAAGAATCATGGAAATCGGTTCAGCCAGAAAAAAGTTATAAGGTAACGTACATAAAAACATACAGTCGAATTGAGTACCTCCTCCTGCTTGAAGTCGGTAGAAAAAGTAACCTCACTCAACATTAACTTTTTTATTTCGTGAAATTATCTATATTATTAAATTATATATATTATAATATATACCTCCTTTTGTACTGCTTTTCTAAAGTTTACGTGTGTCATATGAAACTATATGAAAACCAGTAAATGAACCGAAATCTTTAAAAAAAAAACTTTATTGTAACGCTGTGGCCATTGATTGGACACACAATCAGTTTGCTCGTTGACTCTCTCAACCGGAATTGTGGCACATTCAGATCTGTCGACGCGTGTCCAGCCGATCGTAATAGCTTCATTGTTAGCCAATGAATCTGTCGTTTCAACGCACATGCCAATGATAATACTTAAAACTGTGCATATCACATGCGAAGCGCCAAAAATTGGGAAAGATGACACTGACAAAGCGAAGTTTAATATCATGGCATTCAGAATTCTAATATAAATACCGCGGAGGAATTAAGAGTTGAAAAATTAAACTCTCATGGCTCCAGTACACGTTGGCCGAGCGCGCTTGGCGAGCGCACTGGGCAGATTTTCGTGGTGCCGTTCACACGTTGGCGTGTTTCATTCTGCGTTGGTAGCTAGATGATGATGGACGTTAGGGCAATCGCGGCCGCTGTCATATATTTATACAGCGCTTCACTCTTCTCAGAGTGAACGAAAAAAAAACTACTCATACAACAATAATCCCAGTTTGTCCTTTTTAGGGTTCCGACCTCAACAGGAAAAAAGAAACCTTTATAGAATCTACTAGCTGACCCGTGCCCGCTTCGGTCCAACAATATCCAGAATTGTTTAATCATGAAGACCCACATTATCACGATGAAATAAAAACATCTCTTCATACGAGCTGTCCATGACGCAAAAACGACCTATTTTGATGAGGAATTTGCGATGAATGAACAATTCGATTCGATTCGTCAGAGATAGACGCACTAGGAATAAATGCGACTCACTTCGATTTGACGCATTTCTGCTGTAGTCGACGCCAGGCTTTAGAGTATGTACATTACATACCCTTAACCGACGAGCGTGTATGCGTAGATATATGGATGTAAAGGAGGCGAGAGAGGTGTGTCAGGATCGCGCCAAAAGGAAGTCCGTAGTCTCTGCCTACCCCTTTGGGTGACAGGCGTGACTGTTTGTGAGTATGTACATATAAGTAAGCTACTTATATATACTCTAAGATTAAAACAAAAAAGAATACCAGATAAATATGCTAAAGATGTTAAAAATTAATTGGCTTCGCTCCACGTAATAAAATAAATTGACGTCTCTTACCTAGATTTAGTTGTAGTTACTTCGCGTGGTTGACCGCTAATACAGCTTTAGCGGTCAGCCACAGCAGAATCTACTTCACCGGAGGACGCCTCGCTTAGAGGCAAAACACGTGTCACATTATCGACGGCGATGTCTTTCCTAGTGTAGTCGTATTAGGAGTAGCGTTGCTGGGATTGATGGTGATAGGGATAGTGCACACAATTGAGGGAGGACGGGAGGTGCTCTTCAAACTAGGTAATACATCATTTTAGTTTATTAAATTATTAAGATCTTTAATATAATGGATTTTCGCAAAGTAACGCCTGATTCTATTAATTACATAAATATGCAATGAATTAAAATAATTCTATAACTTGCCTTCGACGCTTGATTCACAAAGGCGTGACTTTAGAATGGATACTTATGGAAAGAGAAGACATAACAATGAACTTTATTTTAAACTATGAATAAAGGTTTTTTTATAACATTAACTGACTTTGTTGAATTCGTTCTGGTTAAATAAATGACCTTGACTTTTGGAAGTAGGAAACAAAGCAGAGAAAAAACTAGATCTTCAAGGAAATAAACAAGAATGTTGTATTGTTTATGTAAATGTTTAATAAAAGGTAATAAATACAGTTTTTTTTTTGTAAATATAGCAGCGAATAGTTATGACTGTAGCTTTATAAATGTAGCAGCACGCTGGGCAGTGGCGGATTATCCCTAAGGCAAACTAGGCACGTGCCTAGGACTGCACGGTTAAAAACGCTCGCGCGCGAAAGTTTCCCTACATCGCTCTCACTCTCAATTACATTTTTCATTCACGCTCACCTGTTAAGGGTACTAGTGTCCTAATTACTTTGCAACTATTAAACTATATTATAAATTATAATATTGGACATAGTTTATTTGCAAAATGAGTAGTTATAATTTATAATATATGGCCGCTATATGGACGTTGATCAGGTGATAGTCTAAAGCGCTGTCGACATTTAGTCCGCCTCTGATGGTGGGTTAATATTAGGGGCTCAGAAGTTAATTTTATTAATCTAATCGATAATTCAAATATATCCAATATATTATGGTTATAGCACGAATGGGTCGGCTTGACCGGGGAAGGACCACGCTCTCACAGAATACCAGCGTAAATTAGCAGCTCAATGCACCTGTGTTACGTATACCTACCAGTGTAGAGAACCGGAGACCTTTTTTTACTGGAAACTAGGCATTCCATCTTAGTCCTCACGGTTGAATACGCATCCACATTTTGATTCTTAATCGAAGATGTAGATATCAGGTGGACAGTGCGCCCTTAATTTATAAAGAATATGTTTGAATTTGAAACTATGCGATAGTAAACTCAAATTGGCTTGCGTTGGTAATGCTAGTAAAAAGTTAGTTTTTTTGCATAATGATTTCTTATATTTACGCGAACACTACACATTGAATAAAACTATTTTTACGGATTTTATCGCGTTTAATTTACTTATTTTATATTCCCGACGTTTCGGTTGCTTTTCAGCAACCGTGGTCACGGGGGACTGAGGTGATTGACGTCCCGATGTCAAAGTTAACCCGGAGTACCTTCAGCTTTTTAATTATTAATTTTGGTCCGATCTACGCAGAATGAACTAACTGTGTCTTGAAGTCTTGCAGTGGTATGCTTGGGTTTAGTTTTAATTTTATGAATTACAGGATCCCAAGCAGGTGGTAGTACCCAGCCTCCCTCTCTATTGAAATTAGGATGTTTTTTAATTTCAATAGCCTCACGTATCATCACAAACTGCAGACTTCCCCGAACGTTGGATCCTAGTTGTGATCATATCCTAGACGGCCCCCGTCATTACATTAGATTTGATAAACCACAAGTCCTCGCGAAAGAACATCGATTCCTGCCAAGGATGATACGTGAGGCTATTGAAATTAAAAAACATCCTAATTTCAATAGAGAGGGAGGCTGGGTACTACCACCTGCTTGGGATCCTGTAATTCATAAAATTAAAACTAAACCCAAGCATACCACTGTAAGACTTCAAGACACAGTTAGTTCATTCTGCGTAGATCGGACCAAAATTAATAATTAAAAAGCTGAAGGTACTCCGGGTTAACTTTGACATCGGGACGTCAATCACCTCAGTCCCCCGTGACCACGGTTGCTGAAAAGCAACCGAAACGTCGGGAATATAAAATAAGTAAATTAAACGCGATAAAATCCGTAAAAATAGTTTTATTCAATAGTTTTTTTGCAATAAAAATTACAAGGGAAAGTAGAAAATGTCACTATTAAAACTAGTGTCCGACCGAAACCGAATTTTCAACCGAAAACGAACCTCCGATCTGGATGCCAAATTCGGCCGAAACCGAAACCGAAACTTATTTAAGCATGTTATTTTTTATTATAAACTGAAATCTGGTATATTTTTTATACATATACAGATAGGTAATGCATGTTAATGAAAAATATTAATTGTTATGACAATAATATATTGCTACATGACAGTAATCATGTAGCAATATATTTATTTATTTTAAAGTAAAAAATCAACAATTTAACGTTACGAAATACTTTTTTAAGTAAATTTTGTAAGAAATCCACACTTACAATTATAAAAAGTTCCTCGCTAATTGAGAACATATTTTATTGTGTTCACAATATTGTTAAAACGAATATATTATTCAACGAGAGCATTAACGTAATATAATCTATACAAATAAATAAAATTGAAGTGTCTGTTTGTAATGTTTAAATTACAGTTTTTTACTAAATGCATATGAAAGTAAATACGGTACTTATAACTAAAATACAATTTTTAAAGTTTTTGTCTGTCTGTTTGTTCCGGCTAATGTCCGAAACGGCTGGACCGATTTTGACGGGACTTTCTCAGGCAGATAGCTCATTTTATAAGGAGTAACTTAGGCTACATTTATTTTATAAAAAGAATTAGGGTTCTGCGCAAAAACATAAAAACCCTAACACGCGAGCGAAGTCGCGGGGAACAGCTAGTTATGAGTAATATACGACACACACAGTTCGGACGAGTCTCGAACTCATCTGAACGACGCACGATAATCTACGAACACTTGAGTTTCGGCGTCGCCGAAGGTTCGGCAGATTTTTTGCCAATCTTCGGTCGGTCACTAATTAAAACTCACCCTGTTACGCTGGGACTGTTGTAATTTTCAGTGACACCGGCAAAAGGGTAGTCATCGCAGGAGAGTACGAAGGAAAAGGTGAACACGGCGGCTATCAGCGTCACCGCGACGCAGAGTTTGATGATACCGGCACAGGCTAATTTCCAGCGCTTTACCAACCAACCACCAATGAACGTGCCGCCGCCACCCGCTGGGACTGTGATTACACCTGCAAATAATAAGAAAATTATGATAATTTGTTAGAATCCACGAGATTGTAGATCACGGTACATAGCAACCAAAAACAATCTTTACTCGTTTTTTTTCGTATACATTATACATTTTAATCGTATACAGTTTATGTTACCTCATAAAGATTATTGCTTCAAGAAAATTGAGAGTATAATTAATTGAAATTATAATTGAGGGTATATAGTATTTAAATTAACTCAAGTTTGGATACATTTTCAGTATGAATAATATCTATTCAACAAGTACAATTGGATGTTAGTTGTAATTCTGGGGTGTAAAGCATTCTTCACCGCCTGCTTGCCCGCAAAATCTATTGGTGGACACGAGCCCTTCATGAAGGAAGGATTTACCCTTGGTTATATCCTTATCTATTAGAAGCCACAAGATCTTTCTGGCATGTACCGTAATTGCTCTCATAAGATAACCACGGCACAAAATGGGGTCATGAAATTATTTTAAGCCAACGACACACGGCACGGCCACTTCGCTACCTTATATCAACTATTTCTTGAGCGTCAACTTCACTTGCACGTGATTGTAATCTAACTAATGAGGTTCTGAGTGTCCGACTAATGTCGAAAAATCCATCTAACAAAGTTGACCTAAAATTTGCAGACTAGTGTTGGGAACAGTAGGTACTACTCTTCGTGGTGCGTGGTGCGTAGTGCTGTGTGCATTTTTAAGTTCATCGTGGCGAGAGCTTTCGAGTCATGTATGCTGGGTGCATTTTTCGAAAGACCAGATAGTCCAGTAATGAAATTATAAAAGCAATTGATACGAAATGGTTTGAATATATGGTCAGTAATGTATATAGGTAGGTAGGTATAGATTAACAATTGGACCCTGGCTGTTGTCGAGATCACGAATGCGAAAACGGGACACCTTGTGACACATCCTAAGTTCATAACAATTCGTAATTTTTTAAAAGTTTGAATTAGAATTTAACCGTGACATTTTAGTTAAGAACATTTAATATTTGAAAGTTAAAGTTACAGCCTATATACGACCCACTGCTGGGCACTGGCCTCCTCTCATTTCTGAGAGGGTTTTAGGGCAAGGAAGTGTTCACCGCGCTGCCCCAATGCGTGTTAGCGAACTTCACGTCTTCGAAACAAATTAAGAACTGAATGTTTGCAGTTGGAATGGTTGGAGGTTCATTCCCGCGCTTTTCAATTGATTTTTTTAATGTCAGTCGACGAGTAAATGTTTTGATACAAAATAATACAAAAAAATAAACTAAACAAAATAAACTTGTTAATTATTAATATGTATTTTGTGAACTTTTTTTTCTAGCATATTTGTGTTTATATTATTATGTAGATCGACATTGGTGTTTTTATGCGTTATTAATTACTTTATTTTTTAATTGTTATTACCACGTACTCGTTACTCGATTTCGTGTGACTGTTCGAAGTGTAAACTAACTTCTCGGTGAGCCTTTGAAGTAGATATTTTAAATTGTGGTCAAAGCTCAGATTCGAATGACAATGAGAAAAAATCGTAGTAAGTATAAGAAAATTAAATAAAATGTTATTACTTGATAGAAGCAAAGATTCCTTTAGATGATTCAAAGTCTAGCAAATGGTCCTTACAGTCATAAAAGTGGTTGTTATTTGTTTGATAATTAACTAGGTATATAGTGTGTTCAATAATTGTTTCCTTAAATTATTTCAAATAATACCTAATAACAAAGCAGCTTCCGAAGCACTGACAGCGAACTGATTTTCGATGAGTTTCGGTAGAAAGGCGGCAAATCCAGAAATCAGCATCCCTTCGCTGGCACCCGCCAGGTTCAGGAACACAAAAGTGGGGTTCCTCATCAGGGCTACAGTAGCCTGGGGAAGCTCGTGTAAAGCGCTAAATGCGGCTGACTTTGAGGCTGCACCTTCATGTGCCTCGCATACTTTCGATGCTCGGATTTCAGCAGCACCTGAAAGTATTACGTAACATAACACTATCTAAGTAGTTGCTGTCATTAAAAGTTCGATATTCATTGTTGTTTATTATGGTGGTAACCCAAGGGATCAGTAAACTAAAGTGCCAGTGAGCCGGCCATATAGCTCGACGAGCCAACAACTGATGAAGAAGAAAGATTCTAGAGTTGAAGCCACTAACCGTGGCGGAATGTAGAATGCCCAGCTGTTAGATAGAGTAACGACCCGGTAAGACACAAGAAGTCGATAGATGCAAGTGGCCCAGGGCAGTGTCCTGTAAATTGTTTTTGTACGTAGTAGAGCCATGCTGCAGTTATATTAATTATATAGTTGTAGCACGAATGCGTCGACTCGACCGGGGAAGGACCACACTTTCACAGAATACCAGCGTACAATAGCACCTTAATCCTGCTGTGTTTCGTATGGTGAGTGTAGAGAATCGGATACCCTTTTTACTGGAAAAGGCATTCCATATTAGTGTCAGCTGTGAACAACGCATCTGGATTTGGATTCGAAAAGGGGATAGATGTAGATGTCTATGAGCCGCAGCAACCACTTACCATCAGGTGGACTGTGTGCTCGCTTGTTAGCCTATCCCATAAAAAAAGAGATAATATCTTGAGCGGTAGGCCTATAATAATGATGATACAAAATACGGCAATCTTTACAACGCAGCCAGTCCTACAAAATAACAAATATACTGGCTGGTAGGATTCCTTTTCCGTTTCTACAAACACTTGTTCTTTTAGGGATGCGAAGCCGCAACTCCAAGTGCCGCAGTAAAATGCTACTACGATCTACCGAGTACGTCAAATTATAATAAACTAGAAAACTAAAAACTAAAGTGTAAAATATTAAAATATCACCTGGCAACTCGTAGGGAAAAGCGAGCAACGGTATTGCCACGACGAGGCACAGAATAGCGGAGAGTATGAAGCCGACCCACCACGCACCAATCCACACGGAACTCTGCGGTGTTATTCCGATCCTGTTGAGAAAAAAATATTTTAAAATAATATATTTAATTGAATAATTAATTGAATATAATAACGCCCCTTTATTACCTAATTATCAATGAAGGCATCCACTGCTTTTTCTACCACTATAGCGGTGCCAATTAGAAATAACGTGAAATATTTCATGGCAAGGTTTTTTGTCATATTAGTTATATTTTAAACTAATTAGATTAGAAGTAAAATAAACCAAACTACGGATATCAAACCACTATCACTGTTTTGTGTATTTACATACTCTAGAAACCGATAAAATTTAACTGAAAAAACGTAACTTCTCTTAGCTTATGGTTGTAGCACGAATGGGTTGCCTCGACTGGAGTAGGACCAAGCTCGTACAAAATACTAGCGTAAAATAGCAACGTAATGCTGCTCTGTTTTGTATGATGAGTGTAGAGAACCGTAGACCCTTTTTATTGGAAACGAGATATTCCATCTCAGTCCGCAGAGGTGATAACGCATCTGCATTTTTTTTCTTAATCGAGGTTAACTTTAGATGTCTATGGCCCACAGCATCTATAAAAAACCCAATCCCAACTACTGGCATCTGATGAACAAAAAAATGAATGTTGTCATTTTTGTTTTTTAGAATAAGGGTGACAAACGAGCACACAGTCCACCTGATGGTAAGTGGTTGCTGCGGCCCATAGATATCTATCCTCGTTTGCGAATCAAAATGCAGATGCGTTGTCACCCGTGAGGACTAAAATGGAATGCCTCATTTCCAGTAAAAAGGGCCTCCGGCCACCTGCACTCACCAAGCGAAACGCAGAGGTAAACCTCTACTTCACGCTGGTATTCTGTGAGGTCGTGGTACCACCCCGGTTCGAGCCGGCCCATCCGTGCGACAGCAAAAGCTGCCGCGTGGCTCTACCACTGTTAAACCTTAATTAAAAAATATATGTGTCATGAACCTTAATTAAAAAAAAATTAAGTGTGTATAATTAATGTGAGAATAGTTTATCGATATTATCTTAAACAGTAGGGTTTGTCTCTACACACTAGTCTATAATTTAAAATTAAAAATTGTGTACAACCGACTTCAATATAAATTATTAAAAATAACTCAAAAACTATTGGCCAGACCTTGATCAAATTTATATGGGACCACATGTGAAACACCAGCTTTCAAATAAAAAAAAGAATCATCGAAATCGGTTCACCCAGTAAAAAGTTATGAGGTAACACACATAAAAAAAGATACAGTCGAATTGAGTACCATTTCCTTTTTGGAAGTCGGCAGATAAGTAAACAGCCTCATGTTTCAGTTTCCCTCCGTCACCTCTTACGACACTCATAGGACTATATGGCATACTGAATATTTGTACATATAATGTACAATAAATTATATTATATATATGTTGTAAAGTAAATTATATATTTACATTGTAATAAGTCCGGAGTGAATTAGGAGTGAGATTCATCGCTGAGCGCATCTTCCTACGATTAGAGAGGGTTAAAAGTTAAAGAACAGGAATGTATGGGGATAAAATCATTCTGTAGGTACGTGAAAAATGACTATTGAAATTCCAGAAAGATCTTGTGAAACCCGAATGATGGTGGAAACTAAAAATTTGTGTTTTTTCTCAATTGTTCGTTATGACAGTGATTAGAATCCGGGACTCGGGACTTTGTAGTCTGGTACGCCAACTATTAATCTACGAGATACGAAAAACAATAACACAAACGCGATATAAGTTCTGAGATGAGAATAAACATTGAAATTTAATTAAGAAGTACCAGATCGCATAATTGCAAACAATATTGTAAAGGGCAACACAAAACAATACTAAAGACGGTGTGCAGCGTTAGGAAACCATTGTTATATCGCCTCGGAATATATTAAAATCGTTTTCGTATGATAATTGGAGGGTTTGTATAGCAATCGAAACTCGCGAACACTTCCAAGTTATATCAGGAGTTCATCGAATGTTATTTGGAGAGTCCTTAGCCAAACAAATTGGGTAACTGTGGACTCCCGTAATGAAATAGAATAATAGATCCAATGAAAATTTGCCAAACGATGTTATGAAGTGAGTAATATAATTAAATTTGTTATGCCCACTTTGGATATAACGAACTTAATTATTTTATACTGAGCGTACAATATTTTTGTGGATTTATAGTATAATAACAATTTTATAAAAATAGTTATTGTTTGCATGCTCATTTAGAAAACGGAAAAGTATGAACGTGTCTCTCTGTAAAGTTCGATCACCGATCTATCCAAAAATTATAAATTACGCGTATTGTACAACGAAGTTAAAAAAATAATTACCTATATACGTTCTGCTGTGCGTGTTGGCCTGTTCCAAATGCGAAATATTTTATTTTTCGGGCATGCAGATTTCCTCACGATGTTTTCCTTCACCAACGACCACATGGTTAATCAAGATTTAAAATTAGTAGCAGCAACGTATCAGGGGGGAGGTGCATGTCCCTGTGTAGATTTTAAGAGCATTCGGAATGAAAGTCAGTTCCCCGCCTTATCTTTTGAAATGATTTATTTTGATTAAAATATTAGAGAAAAACATTAAAATATTAATTTAGCATAGCAAGTTTTGTAAATAGGGATAATCTACAGACACATTGTTAAGGGTAGGGATAGGTATAAAAATATTATATAAGTATTGTTTTATATATTTTTAAAAATATACAAAGGCTAGGTGTGGGAGGCGACATTTTCGACCTCAGGTGGCAGCTACTCAAGCTACGGTACTGGGCAATTAACAATTAAAATTGTGCCGGCCATATTCTTAGCAGGCATTTTTATGGTGAATTTTCATTGTATATACCTCTCAAAAGACATATTTTTTTATTCAGTATAGTTTATAAGTAATTTTTATTGTAAGTCTTTTTTTTTTTACTTTAACCACTGGTTCGAGAAAAAAGGTACCTAAAGAATCAGCCAGAAACCTCGCGGAATTCTTGACATATTCACGTTTTGCATGAATAAGTCACATAATAAAAATAAAGAGTCGAGATCAGGTACTCGTACAAGTATACCTTTGCGACTGCCGTAAACAAGTGCGTAGATTATTGAAAAGTTGTTGACTAAATTAAAAGTGAAACCGTATCAAAGAGGTTGTTCAGAGCTCGCTGCGTTGAAAATCATATTTCGTTGCGGAAGCCATGAAAGTATAAAACGGCGGAATTAATTTGGCTGAAAAGTTTCCCGGCCCACAATGAGATGAAAGCGAGAGGGTAAGTTGGCTGGATGAAGCCGTGTCGCTGCCGAGTTGAAATATGAAAAAATACGTGAACAAGACACCGGTGCAGATAATAGAAAGACTTTTGTGCGCGCCAATGTGCCTTTTTTATGCTTGAATAAGTATTTGACATCTAAAAGAGAATCTCACTACTAATCGAATTTAATCTTTAGAATGTTCACTTGGTAGATCCAAGCTGCATAAATAATACATAATACAGATTAGTACGAGTAGTATAGTTGTCGCACGAACGGGTCGGCTCGACCGGGGAAGGACCACGCTCTCACAGAATACAGCGTAAAATAGCAGCTTACCGCTGCTGTGTTTCGTATGGTGAGTGTAGAGAACCAGAGACCCTTTTTACTGGAATCGAGGCATTTAATGTAAGTCCTCACGGGTGACAACGCAGCTGCATTTTGATTCGTAATCGAGGATTGATGTAGATGTCTATAGGCTTATATAGATGTCAACCAATTACCATCAGGTGGACTGTGTGCTCGTTTGTCACCTTTATCCTATAAAAAAAAATCTAAAACAATGATACTTTTACCGCTCGCAAAAGTCCACTGGCTGGACTGGCTGGACATGGGCTACTTCCGTTAGAAGTATTTGCCTTAATCTCCACGCTTCGCATGCAAACTGGGATCCTAGTACCAGACGTCCATCAGTTTTTAGCTAGTAAGTAGGTATGCCAGACGTATCAGTAACTAGACTCCACAGAGTCAGTAATTCATTTTTGGGGCAATGTATACGTTTTTACAACAAAATGACAAAAATATACAATATTTTTCCAGCGTAGTTCATGAAGTTACAGGCTATAGGTATACGTCCCACCGTTGGGCACAGGCCACATTTCATTTCTGAGAGGGTTTTAGGTTTGTCACCTTTATCGTATAAAAAAAAATCTAAAACAATGATACTTTTACCGCTCGCAAAAGTCCACTGGCTGGACTGGCTGGACATGGGCTACTTCCGTTAGAAGTATTTGCCTTAATCTCCACACTTCGCATGCAAACTGGGATCCTAGTACCAGACGTCCATCAGTTTTTAGCTAGTAAGTAGGTATGCCAGACGTATCAGTAACTAGACTCCACAGAGTCAGTAATTCATTTTTGGGGCAATGTATACGTTTTTACAACAAAATGACAAAAATATACAATTTTTTTCCAGCGTAGTTCATGAAGTTACAGGCTATAGGTATACGTCCCACTGTTGGGCACAGGCTACATTTCATTTCTGAGAGGGTTTTAGGGCAAGGAAATGTCCGCCGCGCTGCCCCAATGCGTGTTGGCGAACTTCACATGTTTTCGAAATATTTTTTTTATTTTTCAGACATCCAGGTTTTCTCACGATGTTTTCCTTCACCACCGAGCAGGTGGTAAATCAACACTTAAAAATGAAATTAACCATTTCATTGGTGCTAGCGGGGATTGAACCGGGGTTGCTCGCTTACTGTGAAATTTAAAGCGAGCACTTTGCCCCTGAGCTATCACCGCTCTAGTTAGGCTCGGACGTAGTTCATAAAACTTTATTTATTAAACATTGTTTAAAAAGGGTTATTATAATATTATGGAATTTATGGATAATAAACCTAGGAAATGAGGTGATCGCTAACAAGCTGTTTCTATTTAATATATTTTGTGCAGTTTATTGTGTAATATAATATGTATGATTTTAAACTGTTCTTCTTATTACAAGAAAAGATCACGCTTGTTCCTTTCCTGGTTCTTCGTAACACAGAGGTATTTTCTGAACCAGTGGTAAATTATGATTTCTTATATTTACGCGAACACTACTTAAAATTAATAATTAAAAAGCTGAAGGTACTCCGGGTTAACTCTGACATCGGGACGCCAATCACCTCAGTCCCCCGTGACCATGGGTGCTGGAAAGCACCCGAAACGTCGGGAATTAATAAAAATAAGTAAATTAAACGCGATAAAATCTGTAAAAGTAGTTTTATTCAGTGGTAAATTAAACATAAAACGAATTTCAATAAGCATTATTAATAATCAATATTAAATTAAAAGAACAACTATTTATATTTGAGGCTGCTCCTTGTCGCCGGTATAGATGTGTTACGTAATGCGTGAACGAGATTGATATACCGTCATCAATAGGAAATCATGAGCATTTTTTGGGTTTACTATATTCGCTTACGACACCCACACAACGAACTGAAGTGCTAGATGCTCTTAAACCACCACCGAATATCTTGAGAAGGTATTGAATAAATACACTTATTTAAATTTTAAAACAGTAGGTAGTAGATCGATTTAAGTACGACTCCTTTTTTAGGAGTTTGTCTGGGTCCTAGGCAGAAAACTCTCTAACCCAGACAGACTCCTAAGCTTCCGAGTCCTTTTTTTATATAATAGGGTGACAAAAGAGAACACAATCCACCTGATGGTAAGTGGTTGCTGTGGCCCATAGACATCTACATCTATCTTCGATTACGAATCAAAATGCATGTGAGGTGTAATTGTCACCTGTGAGGACAAAGATGGAAAGCCTCATTTCCAGTAAAAAGGGTCTCCGGTTCTCTACACTCACCATACGAAACACAGCAGCGTTAAGCTACTATTTTATAAAAGTATTCTATGAGAGCGTGGTCCTTCTCCGGTCGCCGACCCATTCGTGCTACAACCATTATAGCTGCAGCATGGTTCTACCACGTGTAAAACTGTCTTACCTGTTGTTGCCGCCAAATACCATTGTATACCAAATATAATGTGCCGCGTTCCGATCTGAAGGATATAGATAGCCACTATAATTACAGGCTACGAGGCATTCCATCTTAGTCTTAAGAATTGAATGCATCTGTAGCCTTTGTTTGCGGTAGATTGCAAGTGTCTATGGGCTGGGGTAGCTACTTACCGTCAGGTGGACTGTAAGTTCATTTTTCACTGCCACTTTAGTATTATAAAAAAAACGGACAAGTGAGAGCAGAACTCGCACTTTGAGCGCTCCTGTAAATTTTATTATGTATATAGATAGCTAGAAGCTCATTGCTCTAACGAAATGGTAAGTCAGATTGAAAAAAAACATACATTTAAATTTGTAGTCAAAAATATTTTCCCTCATACATCACGATCAATGCTCCAGCTGCAAACGTAAGTTTGTAATCGCAATTTTTTTTAAATGTAATATTACTACAGATTAACGATTCTCTTCTTATTCTTTTTTTGTGCTGCGAGACTCTGCCGAATACTCGGTTTAAAAAAAAACGGGCGGCGTGTGGTTATTAAGTGGCGATTCTTGCGAAGTCACTTATTGATTTCACGATGTCTGTCCGTCTGTCCGTCTGTCCGTCTGTCCGTCTGTCCCACGATTATCTCGAGAACGGTTTCGAATTTTCAAATTCTGTTTTCAGCAATCGATTAATGATCACCCAGGCATCTGAACCTCCTATTTTGAAACTGATTGCTCAACGGCAACCGTTAGAAACCGCTACAACTTCGCCACTTTGCTATGCTGTTAGCTTGCTAGGTTTATTTCCCTTACAAACTAGACCCAAATAGGGTCGAAAAACTAGTGTTTTTGCATCACAATCTTCCTCTCTTAAATTTTAAATATTAGTCAATAATAATTTCTATTATAGATTCTTATGTATGTTTTAAATATTTCTGCTGCTTCTCATGTTCCTGATGTTTTAATGTGTCTAATATAATAAAAATGATAAAAACTGGCTTTTTGTCTTTATTTTTCTCTGGAATATAATTAAGGCCAAGTACTCGGTACTCGGCCGTTAATACTCGGTGCTCGGCTGAACCCTAAAAAAAGGCCGAATCCGCCGAGTACCGAATTCAAACCGAGTACTCGTCCCATGTCTATTCAAGGTCAACAGAAAGTACCCTAGTACGTTTCCAAGTACTAAAGTTACAGCCTATATACGTCCCACTGTTGGGCACAGGCCAACTTTCGTTTCTGACAGGGTTTTAGGGCAAGGAAATGTACGCCGCGCTGCCTCAATGCGTGTTGGCGAACTTCAAGTCTTTGAAATATATTTTTTTCTTATTTCTCAGACATACAGGTTTCCTTAAAATGTTTTCCTTCACCGCCGAGCACGTGGTAAATCAGCACTTAAAATTGCAATCAATAATTTCATCGGTACCGGCGGGGTTCGAACACGGGTTGCTCGCGTATTGTGAAATATACAGAGAGCGCTTAACCTCCGAGGTACCACGGCTCACGGCACGGTGTTTACGAGTCACTAACTTATAGGTATATTCCTTTTGAAATCATTGTTGTGAGTATTAAGATATGAGAAATAAATGATCGTATCTTTTGATTACGTTTTTTTTTTATATAGGAGAGGGGGCAAACGAGCATGAGGCTCACCTGATGGTAAGTGACTACCGCCGCCCATAAACAACTGCAACACCAGAGGAATCAGGAGAATTGCAGATGCGTTGCCGGCCAATTAAAAAGGAGTAGGCTCTTTTCTCTTCGGTCCGGAAAAATCGATGATGGTAACCGATTCCATAAGGAAGTCGTGCGAGGAAGAAAACATCTTCTAAATCGCACAGTGGTGGACCGCCAATCATCCAGATGGTGTGGATGGTATCGGGAGTTCTGCCGCGATGTGCGTTTGTGAAATTTGGCGGCTGGGATTAATCTGAACAATTCCTCAGAGCACTCCCCGTGGTAAATGCGGAAGAAAATGCAAAGGGATGCAACATCTCTTCGCAGTGCCAATGAATCGAGCCGATCGGAAAGGACTCGGTCGTCGACGATACAAGCCGCTCTGCGCTGGATGCGGTCAAGTGGAAGGAGCTGGCACTGGGGAGCCCCTGCACAGAGATGGGAACAGTATTCCATGTGAGGCCGAACCTGCGCCTTGTAAAGTTGCAGGCGGTGTGCCGGCATGAAATACTGTCCTGCTTTGCCGAGCACGCCAAGCTTTTTAGAGGCCAATTTGGCCTTCTCTTCCAAGTGACGAAACTGCACGTCACTCTATATGTCGACTCCGAGGATTCCGATACTGGCTGAGGCGAGAAGGGGAGTGCCTTGAAACTGAGGAGATACGACAAAGGGTTTCTTTTTAGCGGTAAACGCGCAAACTTGTGTCTTCTGAGGATTAAATTGGACTAGATTTAGTCGCCCCCAATCCGAGACTTTGTTCAGCAAAGACTCGACTTCAGACCCAAGTTTGTTCCGGTACTCGGCGACGTTTTCCCGAGAAATATTGGCACGGCCGGTGTATAGAGCATTACTAGTGCTGTCATCCGCATAGCAATGAATGTTACCAGTTAGTAACATATCATTGATATGCAGAAGAAACAGCGTTGGTGATAGCACACAGCCTTGTGGAACACCAGCGCTAATAGGCTTGTAGGCGGAGCAAGCACCGTCTACAACGACCTTGATGCTCCGATCTGCAAGGAAGCTGGTGATCCAATTGCACAATTTCTCGGGAAGCCCATAGGAAGGAAGTTTCGAAAGAAGCGCTTTGTGCCAAACCCGATCGAAGGCCTTCGCAATGTCCAAACTAACGCCCAACGCCTCCTTCTTGGACTCTACTGCCTCCGCCCATCTATGGGTCAGGTAGACCAGAAGATCACCAGCTGATCGACACCGACGAAAACCGTATTGGCGGTCACTAATCAGCTGGTGATCCTCAAGGTACCGCATGAGCTGGCAGTTAATAATGGATTCCATTATTTTGGAGAACAAGAAGGTGATGGCGATAGGCCTGTAGTTGGACGGGTCTGAGCGGTCGCTTTTTTAGGGATCGGGTGGACAAAAGCTATCTTCCATGAATTCAGGACTACGCCTTGGGAGTAGGAGTACCGGAAAAGACGCGTTAGGACCGGTGCCAACTCCGAAGCACACGTCCTCAGCACAAATGGGGGGATGCCGTCAGACCCACTCGACTTCTGGATGTCCAGAGAGAGGAGTGCTCTGCGAACCGAGCGCTGTGAGAACTGCACATCCGGCATGGAGCACTCACACCGCGAGATGGTCGGCGGTGTTTTCCCCTTGTCATCAAGAGTCGAGTTGGACGCAAAAAGGGAGCCTAAAAGGTCGGCTTTCTCTTTTGCGGCTAGGGCCCACTGGCCCTAGCCGCAATCGTACTAGTATTAGCCGCCTTATTATTAGTAGCCTTAGTATTCGGTATTATTCTATCTATTAGTATTCTTGACAAACGGAAAGGCACACGGACAAAGTGATCCTATTAGGGTTTCCTTTTCTTAATTTGAGGAACGGAGCCCTAAAAACATGTTTAACAAAATAAATGAAATTTAAATTTCTTACACTATAAATAAAAACTTCATTTCATTTTATTTTATAAGACAGTCGCCAAACCCTGATCTACCAAGGTTCTAATACGTTAATGAACACAAACACCATGTTATATTTTTTATTATTGTAAGACATCCTTTACACGTAGTGCAGCCACGCTGCAACATTATTACGGTTTTAGCACGAATCATTCGTCTCGACGGGGAAAAGACCAGAATAACAGTGTAAAATACCAGCTTCATGATGCTATACTTCGTTTGGTGAGTGTAAAGAATCAGATACCTCTTTTACTTCAACACACGCTCACGCATAAACACACGCTTCTATATTTTAGAGTTGATTGGATCATCCATTGGATTGCAATCCATTTTTCGATAAGCTAATCATGTACTCTGAAGGACCCTAGAAGTATGTAAAAGTTAAAGTTATATCCTATATACGTTCCACTGATGGGGATAGGCCTCCTCTCATTCCTGAGAGGGCGATAATACATTATGTAACTACTTACGTTTCTGAGTCGACCGTCGGGAAGTCCGTGTAGATGTTGAGCATTTGTCCACCGAGCACATACCCCAGCGCCGGGCCAACAACCGCCATCGTGTAATATACACCTAGGAGATAAAAAAAATTAAAGATTTGTAATTTTTATAAAAAAATATTACATGAGCCACCAAAATGTCTTGCGAGGTGAGTACACTGGAACAGTATACGTATGGAAAATGAAGGAATCGCTTTGAAAACGGTTTGAAATGCATAGGAGGGAGATTCTTTGTTGACAGTGTTTCCCATGGGAGCGGCATACGATGAGGTGTGCCCTCGTGGTCAAACACTTGTGGGTCCATGATTGCTATGCTTTTATTACCGTTAGCTTTGCGTTACTACGCATTAAAAAAAAGAATATGTCGGATCCCTACACGCGAACAGAGGATACATTTTTGTTTTAAATTATTTTGTTATTACTTTAAAATGTTTGGTTATTAGTTATAGATACTTAATTACAGTCATTAAGACTAAAAATTTCATAATGCAAGGGCAAACCAAGTTTGATTCATTTCAATTCCACCCATGAAAATATATATATATATATACCACTGTATGGATCTACTGTACCTATATACGTTTGGTGTATAGGTACAGTATGGTCGTTTTTTCTATAAAAAAACGACCGTGGAAATGAACGTTCAGCCTAAACGTCACTCGATATGTCGACGTTAAGTATTCTGATGCTGACGATGAGTAATTTTAAAAGAACCAAAGTCTTTGTATGTTGGTTTTTTTTAACAAAACGTTACAAAAATAATTAATTATATGTGGCAATTTATCCACATATCATCGGCTATACCGCAACAAAGTGTCTATACATATGAATTCCGTTACTTGACATGAAATTAATCGAGCCGCGACCGCAAACGCATTTATGATACGACATGATATAGGATACGACAACAGTGCTAGCTTTTTCGGATTATTTTAATGATTCTAGTAAAATCTCAAAAACTGAAAATTTGCTGTTTACTGCTTTTATTAAAATCGTTGAAAGTTCTAAAAATAGAGGTAATCTTCACGACACACACACACACACACACACACACACACACACACACACACACACACACACACACACACGCACGCACGCACGCACGCACGCACGCACGCACGCACGCACGCACGCACGCACGCACGCACGCACGCACGTACGCACGCACGCACGCACGCACGCACGCACGCACGCACGCACGCACGCACGCACGCACGCAAGCACGCACGCACGCACGCACACACACACACACATTTTTTTATAGAATATAATAGGATAGAATAGAATCATTTTATTCAATGTAGATTACAGTACATAACACTTATTGAAAGTCATTTATAGCATAAGTTTAACAAAAAGAGTACACTTTTTGATATGTAGAATGAGTACACTGATATACTAGAATGATTTCATATACTTTATTTAAAGTCTTCAATAGTTTTGTTTAATAACTAAACAATACCTATATTGTATTTTTGTCCTTATCCTAGGACCACGCTCTCACCGAATACCAGCGTAAAATAGCAGCTCAATGCTGCCGTGTTTCGTATGGGAGGTGTAGAGAACCGGACACCTTTTTCTCTGGAAACGAAGCATTCCATCTTGGTTTCTAATGGTGATAACGCATCTGCATTATAATTCTTAATCGAGGATAAATGTAGATATCTATGGGCCACAGCATCCACTTATCATCACAAGTAATCATTTTATTTAAAATCTCTCCATTATTGTGTCGGTTGAGCAAAGTAACACAGCAGTCGACGCGTGTTTGCAAGTTCGATTCACTCAATTCATGAGGTACCCATCGTTCAAGTTTTTTTACTTTCCCGATTTGCTTCAAGTGAATTAACACAGTTTTATCACTTACATCGAAGCCTGCAGCTATCTCTGAAGTGCTTTGTGATGGATCCGCTTCCACATTAGCCTTTAATTGTTCATTATCCACTTTAGCCTCCGGCCGTCCAAGGGGTTGGTTCTGAAGGTCTAAATTTCCAGAAAGGAAACGTTGAAACCCTAAAAACGTACCGTGCTTTCTTTTGCGACACCAGCGCCGTACACATCATTAATCCTTAGAGCTGTTTCTGCAGCACTGGTGCCACGGTAGAACTCGTACTCGTAAATATACCGATATTTCATGTTTTCCATTGTGCGGTAATAAGCGACGCCAAAGAAAAAAATAATGAGGAAAAAACAAATGAATTACTATTTTCAAAACTCAAATGTACCTACCAGCTAAATGAATTTATAAATTTGAATTTGGAATTCTTAACCAAAGAAGAGATATTTCAGATCAAAGTGGTCAGTACAACAAAACGCTAATTTCATATGTAAGGACCCAATATTAATTTTTCATTTGTTTACGATTTGGCGGCAAATTAAACGTTGTCTGCGTCACGTCAGCATGAATTTAACGTGAGAAAATTTTCGTACAATGATTTTTTATGACTTTCTATGTCATTTAAGTCAACAAGAAAGTTATGATAGACTTCGATTCGTCTTTCACGATAAAGCCCTATCTCGTGACACTGTTTACAACCTGTTTAATGAGTTTAAACGTAGTCGCACTAATCACGGCCTTCTACGGCGAGGACTGAAGATAACATCAATGTTGTGCGGCGACCGACAAAAAAGTGACTTATCAGCAGATTCGGACAAGCTTAGGCATCGGTATGAGTCAAATGCACAAAATCCTCCATGAACATTTAGCGGTCAGGAAGCTTTGTGCCCGGTGGATACCTCATAATTTGACAGAGGCCCAAAAGCTCCGTCGTGTTGATTGGTGTCGTGAAATGTTTCAAAGATTTAACGGAGGTGACTCATTGTTATGATCCTGAAACTAAGAGACAGTCTTATGATCCTGAAACTAAGAGACGGTCTGCTGTCTGTGTGTTTCCTTCTGAGGAGTTGCCAACTAAAGTGAAGAGAGGTCGAAGCGTGGGAAAAAAGGTGGTGGCCTCGTTTTTCGGAAGGACAGGTCGTTACGCAACAATTGTTTTAGAGGATCGAAAAACAGTTACTGCAAGGTGGTACACTAACAATTGCTTGCCACTTATCTTGGAAAAAGTTCGGGAGAAACGACCTCGCAGTAGGATCCTCTTTTACTACGACAACACCTTGTCGCACACCGCCAAGTAAACAATCGACTACTTGGCGACGTCAGACGTGGACTTACTGGGTCACCCGCCTTGCGATTTTATTTATTTCCGAATATAAAAGAAAAGTTTCGAGAAAAACGTTTTATGGACGCCGAGGAAGCACGACGAGTGGGCAAAGTGCTTTTCTCGAAGGTTCCATCGGACACTATTTTGAAAACATATAATAAAAGTAATAACTCGCTAGTTCGTTCAGTTTTTGATTTTCTAAGAACTTTCATGTATTATTCTATTCGAAAACTTTAGGGAGACATCAAACCACTATACTATACTAGACTGAATGTATGGATTGGACACTAGTGTTCAAATGTTCGGGCCATAGCGAGTATGAAACGTTTACAGCAACCGTCCGAACACACAGAATGTATATTCTGCGGTTTATTTTATTGTAATTTTTATTGTAATATAATTTAAATTGTTTTGATTATTCGAATTAGCTCCCTTTTGTAGTAATTATTTCGAAGCATCTACCATTAAGCACAGACACAAGAGCATTACCCGCACTCGAGAAAGGTTAATGTTTCCCCCATAACGTTTTCTGTTAAAGATGAAGCATCAGGTGTGCTCCAGACTCGTACAAATTTCGACGCTATATATAGAACGTCTTAAGAATTTCGTCTCTTTTCCTTTGAAGTACCATTTTCTAAATACTAGGACGTGACCTCGTACCGCGCCATGAAAGCAAAACGAAGTGGCGCTCGAAATAACCCTCGAAAATCGGGCTGTTACGGCTTTGTTTTCAATCATTAAATTGAAAAATAAGAAAACAAAAAATCAAAAATACAAAAGTTTTACGCGTCTTTAAAATAAATTTTTAAAAAGTTGAAATGAATAGTTTTTTATACAATAAAGGTGAAACACGAGTACACAGACCAACTAACGGCTTCCTCGATTAAGAATCTAAATGGAGATGCGCTATCACAAGCATTGCATCATTGTCGTCAAGACGACAAAGATGCAATATTTCATTTTCAGTAAGAAGGGTTTCGAAAAAAATACCAAACTCAGCAGATTTAGCTGCTACTTTAAGCTGGTATCCTGTGAGAGCGTGTTTCCTCCCAGGTTGAACGAAAAATCTATTTTTTAAATTTGTGGCAGCGCTAGCATCGCGCCACTAGCGAAAATAGATCTAAGCCTAAATCGCGCCTTCAAGGTTCCGAAGTAAAATTAATATATATAGAATACTCAGGACTACCACTCAAAAGCGTTGGGATGAACACATTGGCCGGCGGGAGACCTACCTTTTTCCTACCACGGCCACAAATACTACAGCTGCAACCAGGCTGATTAATATGTGTGGTGAATAAATTTTAATATATTTTTAAAATCACATCATGCGATTTAGTAACGATACAGTAAATTTTAGCAGTAGTCTCATACAGAAGGCGATTAGTATTTTTTTTTAAATAAACTGATATTTTTTATGTCAGTTTGCCTTGAGGACATCTTGACAAACAGCTATCCTTTTACGAAAGTATATTTAACAAAAGAATGAATAGCTTAGCTTTTAGTGTACGGAAGCTTAACCCGCATCTCTCGATACCTTGAGAGGCACACACTGCGCCCTGAATGCCCGGCCCGCCCTTTACCCTCCCTTGAATACTCTCAGCCTCAATGGACGGAAGTGGCTGTGGGAACGACGGCTAATGGCATTTCGATTTGCTACTTACACCTCTGTGTTTATGTCGATGTTATTCTAAATTCTTGGCAGTAAAGCTATGTCTAAAAATAATGTAAATGCTTTTATGTGTTGATAAAATTGCAATATTTAATTGAAAAATTAATAATTACCTAAGTTAATAAGGGTGAGGCAAACAAATTGAATTTCTATTTAATGGAAATCAGTCATACTGTTTATAACTTACATAAAACTTCTTATGAAATTAATGTGTATGTATATATGTAAAGTTACAGCGTATATAATATTATTAGAGCTTTTTATTTGGTTGTATGTGTACAAATGTACAAAAGAAGATTATCTTAGCGTAAAACATACCTTTGTGTAACAAAAGTAAGGAGGTGAGATGAGATTGTAGTGATTTGTCACCGCTGGTACTCTGTCAGAGCAGACTTTTTAATCTATATATACCAAGGACACTCTTTAAATATATGTTCCACTGTTGGGCACGGATCGGGTTATATTGCAATTAGTCTGCCGCTAGAAAATTAATTAATATTTGGAGATATTTTATTATAAAATATAAGAAATATTTTATTCCTCAGGCATGCAGATTTTCTAACGACGTTTTCCTTCATCGCCGTGTACGTAATAATTATTGTTTTATAGAATAAGAGTGACAAACGAGCACACAGTCCACCTGTGGATAATAAGTTAAATAGTAAGTGGATGCTGTGACCCATAGACACCTACATTTATCCTCAATTAAGAATCAAAATGCAGATGCGTTGTCACTCCTGAGGACTGCGATGGAATGCTTCGTTTCCAGTAAATAGAGTCTCCGGTTCTCTACACTCACCATAGGAAACACAGCAGTGTTAAGCTGCTATTTTACGGTGGTATTCTGTGAGAGCGTGGTCCTACCCCGGTCGAGCTGACCCATTCATGCTGCAACCACAATATATCTGCAGCATGGCTCTACCATGTAAGTGGGCACTTAAATGGAAATTAACAATTTCATTGGTGTCAGCGGGGATCGAACTCAAGTTCACGATTTATAAAGTTTATGGCAAGCGTCCAGTACCCCTAAGCTCAGGATACTACAGGATACAGTTATCAACCTTTCGTGTTCGAAAGATTTATCGTAAATGCTTCCTTTAAAACATTTGACGATCGCATATTGCCATATTGCAACCTACTGCAACTGCTATAATATGTAACATTAGCATATTTTGACTTTGTTTATAAAATACATCGAGTGACAAACGAGCACACAGTCCACCTAATAGTGAGTGGAGGATTGTGTGGTCGATAAACACCTACATTATCCTTGATAATACATCAAAATGAATTTAAGGTAAAATGACGAATGATGATGACGAATTAATAAATCTCATGTTCCGATCGAACACATTCACGGCCGATAAAGACAAATAAATAGTATAGCTTTCACTGTGCATCGGGCTTTTAGCGTCGCACTCGTAGCCGCTTTTAGTTGAGAAAACAGTGCGCCGGTGAAGGGTTTTAAGAAATGCGATACCGCAACGTTTTACAGTTGCGATTTTTCGCTGTTTGCCGAACCTGGGACAATGTCAAGGGTGTGAAGAGCGTGCTCTCCAACGGTAATGGGCACATTCGTCACTTGAACTGTGTTTGTCGCGCCCCTATCAAACATTCTTGCGAAAGGAAGTAATATTAGATACATAAGTGTTTCGCCCTACTGTCAATAAAAAAATTTTTGTTTAGTAGTATATCAATTTATATGGCATTTTATATAGGATAGTGGTGACCAACGAGCACACAGTCCACCTGATGGTAAGTGGTTGCTGTGGTCCATAGAGATCTATATCTATCCACGATGACGAATCAAAATGCAGATGCGTTATCACTCGTGAGGACTAAGATGGATTGCCTCGTTTCCAATAAAACGGGTATTCGGTTCTCTACACTCAACATACAAAACACAGCAACGTTAATCTGCTATTTTACGCTCATATTCTGTGAGAGCGTGGTCCTTCCTCTTTGTCTGGTCGACCCGACCAATGAGGGCTGATAATTTTCTGCTCACCAGATGTCGCTAGTTGACACTGAGCTAAAGTTTTTGTTACGCAATGTCATTTAATTGAGAAGTTACTTTTTAATAAAAGTTTATCAGTTTTTAGTGTTATATTAATACACAAATCAATGCTTCAGTGGTTTGCTCTTTAATTTTTTGCACATTTTAACCTTTTTTTTTAATTTTTCTACTTTTGTGAATATCTGTTGCTCGGTTTATTTATTTTTTAATCTAATTAATATAAAATATAACTAATAGTACAGAAAGAAACTTTGACAAAAAAATTAACTTCCCCCGCCCTGGTGGCAGAAAAAGTCGTAGATGTCTTCATTCATGCTACAGCCATGCAGCTACCACCTATTTCGACAAGGTTCAGTTGCATTTTGATCTCTATCAAACATGTAAAGCTAATAATGTTGGATAATGGCCCTTGCTACACGAGTTAATCAAACGAACAATTTCATTAAGGATGAGCATCAACATTGTGTTATTTATTATTGCGTAACATCCTTTTCTAAAACATAGTTAGTATTCGCGACTTGGGAAATACGAAACGGGTAAAATTATTGCACATACCTAATATTAGCATCCAAGGAATGTATGAATATGTATCGATGTGCTTAAAGCTTCGTCTAAAATTGAGACTTAGGTCTCACATAGTTACTCCCGCGTTGAGCGACTCGTGGCTTTTAGGGCTTAATGACGTAATATAAGTTCAACTACGCAGTTATTATAAAAGCCTTTAATATGCTCCCGACACGTTAGGGTCACAGCTGCAGCGAGTGCTTTTTCATGTACAGACCGTAACGGCTCGCATAACGCGATATTATGTTATAATATCATAAGCAACAAGTATTTCTGTTATGATGTAGGTGAGTTTAGAAATAGAAAGTACTATTTTAAGAGTTTACTACTTATTTTTATTTATTTTATAGGATAGGGTGACAAACGAGCACACAGTCCACCCGATGGCAAGTGGCTGCCGTGACCCACAGACATCCACATTTATCCTCAATAAAGAATACAAATGCAGATGCGTCGTCACCCGTGAAGACTAAGATAGAATGCCTCTTTTCCAGTAAAATGGGTCCCCGGTTCTCTACACTCATCATACGAAACACAGCAGCGTTGAGCTGCTATTTAACGCTGGTTTTCTGTGAGAGCGTGGTCCTTTCCCGGTCGAGCCAACCCATTCGTGCTACAACTATACTACTAATATAGCTGGAGCGTAAAAATACTTAAGAATCGACTTTCATATATCTGTATTTTTTTATAAAATAATGCTGTGGATAATGATCTACATATATCCTCGAATCATAAGGCATATGGGTTGCCACCCCTGAGAACTAAGAAATGCCTCGATTCCAGTTAAAAGGGTCTCCGGTTCACACTCACCATACGAAACACAGCAGTGTTAAGCTGCTATTTTACGATGGTATTCTGTGACAGCGTGGTCCTTCCCCGGTCGTGCAGACCCATTCGTGCTACAACCATAATATAGCTGCAGCACGGCTCTACCACGTAAGTGCTGTCGTTATGTTGCCCCTGGATTATGTATATAATGATTATTCGCTGCTAATTGGAAGTGGAAATAAGCACACTGGTAAAATATCAGTAATGTGAAGCACCCTCACTACGGGAAGTCTGCAGTATGTCAACATGTTCAGGATCTTGCCAACCATTATATCAGATTTGGTAGACCACAAATCCTCGCAAAAGTAGGTCGGTTCTTACCAAGAATAATTAGCGAGGATACCGAAACTAAAAACATCCTTACTTCAATAGAGAAAATGGCTCGGTATTAGCATGTGCTTGAGGTTGCATAATTAATAAAATTAAATCCAAACCCATGCACATTACTGCAAGACTTCAAAATATTGTAAGCTCGGCACATACGTACGTAGCTCAGACCAAAATTATTTAAAATTTAAGGTTAGATTTCGTTAATTATGACGTCAGGGCGTCAAACAATTTGAAATTATGCGCGATAAAATCCTCTAAATTAGTTTTATTCAATGGTTACCTCTATGTTTATGCATCTGTGACATTAGTGCAAAGGCGTAGGAGCCCTTCGCGGTAAATAACTTTTAAAAGTCCATCCAAACATCATTTTGCTTACCCAGGTATACTGAAGACATCTTCTTGGAAACATTTTCGTCGATGTAGGTGACGCCGAGTGTGAAGAGCGGCGTGGCGCCAGCGCCGTGCAGAAGTTGGGCGAATACGAACACCCCCACCGCCCAAGCACCACCCTCGGATGTGGAGTCCGAATCGCAGTGGTTCATAGACTGCGGAGAAATTGCCATAGTAGTAGTACTAAGTGATGGGACTTCTTTTCTCTGCGAAGAAATTGCTATAGTAATACCAAGTAAGTAATACCAAGCGATAGGAAATCTTTACTGCATAAGGCTCAGCGTCCACTAGGCTCGCCGAGCCGAGTCGAATCGAATCGCAGAAAGTCGCCTCCTATATATTTACTATGAAACTGCGTCCATTAGGTCGGCCACATACATATGGAATTCCGTTTCAGGATTCCGTTTCGGAACTCCGAACGGGTCGGCCACACACATACGGAATCCCGTTTTGCCCGCAAAATTTCGAACGGAAAACTACCGCACGTGTGTGACGGGTCATAGATTTTATTTGAACTTGCTGCGTTCGGAATCTCGAATCGGAATATCGAAACGGAATCCCGAAACGGAATTCCGTATGTATGAGGCGGGCCTTAGCGACGAGTCGCGGCGCGCCGAATTGATTCGACCGCGCGAATTGCTTGACAGGCGAATTTCTTCGCCGGTGCGATTCGTTTCAACTCGGCGCGCTTCACTCGCAGTGTTGCAAAAGTTCCCGATTTATCCAGAGATCTACTGATTTTAAATAGTATCTCCCGATATCCCGATTTAGCGACCATGTCTCCCGATTTTTTTGCATTTTCAATAATTCTAATATAATATAATATTCATAAATAAAATTGAAAAGTAATATTCTAAATACGACAACACTAAAATGAACCATTAACACAAAATCTATGTACGGCGACTTGCCATAGTTGCTCGCACCACGACTTACCCTTATTAGGTTTTGAACTTCGCGGTATGCTTAAAGCATATTGCACTAAAACATCCTTTTTTCATTTATTCAAAATATTAAAGAAAAAACAAAGTGAATTTTTTTTTAGCCCTACAGCAGAAACCACACACTGTTTAGTTGCTGTGGTCTATTAACTATAAGCTATTATCTTATATAAAACTATTATTGATAATAATGGTAGATTTATATATTTATTAACTAATCAGCTAATCACTAAGTAGATTAATAAATATGTAAATTTGAGATAAATCAGATAAAATATAGTTCATTATTGTCTGGTAAGTATACGGGGGAGATCCCTAAAGATTATTTTGTTCAGGTTGTTTTTCGAATTAGGTACTTTAACCCATGTATATTATATAGTTTTGTTCGTTCATAGAATTGCATTCACTAATTACTGGTCTTCTTCTGATGTGTTGTGAACTGTTGTGCTTTATGTCCAAATTTCTTAGAGAGTAATAGTTATCAATAAATTTATTTAAAATGGCGTTTGCTTCTAATTACGAAAGAAATTAAATCGCTCAGTGAAAAAACAGCAGAATTTTGGACAACCGTGAGACACGAAAAATATATAATCATTAAATTTTAGTTTAAATTATATAGACATTATTTTGATCGAAAAAAAATTGAAACGAGAAAAACGACATCTAAAAGAACCTGTTTTATGATACATTTCTAAACCCATGGATGTAAATACAAATCTCCCGATTTCTCCCGATTTTTAGCTGGCAAATCTACCGATTTTTTATTTTTCATTTTTGCAACACTGCTCAGTCGACGCGGAGAAGCGGTTGCGTGCTAACGTATTTTTATTAATTTCTATTTCATTTTCGTAAGAATCTTTTTGTTTAAATAAAAATGAATGAAGAAAATAAATCTTTTAGAAAAATTTACTTCGCAAATATCCGCGTTATAAAATAAAATGATGTGTCTTACCTAGTACGAAAAGCACCTCCCGCCCTCCCTCAATTGCGTGCACTATCCCCGTCACCACTAATCCCAGCACCACTACTCCCAACACCACTACACTAGGCAAGACACACCACTGACGATAATACGACACGTGTTTCGCCTCTACACGAGGCATCCTCAGGTGATATAGACTCTTCGGTGGCTAACCGCTAAGTGATGTCTTGCCTAGTGTAGTGGTGTTAGGAGTAGTGGTGCTAGGATTAGTGGTGACGGGGATAGTGCACGAAATTGAGGGAGGGCGGGAGGTGCTCTTCATACTAGGTAAGACACATCATTTTATTTTATAACGCGGATATTTGCGAAGTAAATTTTTCTAAAAGCTTTTATATAATGGATTTCCGCAAAGTAACGCCTGATTCTATTAATTAAATGAATGAAGAACTATTGTTATCATTGGTCCAACAATATCCAGATTGTTTAATCATGAAGATCCACATTATCACTATGAAGATGAATCGACCTATTTTGATGAAGAATTTGCGATGAATGAACAATTCGATTCGATTCTTCAAAGATGGACGCATTAGGAATGAATGAGACTCGCTTCGATTCGACGCATTTCTGCTGTAGTTGACGCCAAGCTTAAGAGTCCGTCGGGGTAGGTACCACCCTAATACCTCGGATGTGGAGTCCGAATCGCAGTGGTTCATAGACTGTTGAGAAATGTGGCTTCAGGGCATACTTCCAAAAAATATCATCGTATACTAGGTGGTACGTCTCCTCTTCTCTCTTATAGTCCGTCTGGTTAGCTACCACACAGTGCTCGCGCTGCTGTGTCTGATCTGAAGGTATAAGAGAGCCCGTAGGCAGGCTGCGAGGCATTCCATCTTAGTACACAAAGTTGATAACGCAATATATGCGTATATAACCTTCTTACTTGAAGTTGGCTTAGTTTTATAGAAGAAAATGTCAGGAGCCGTAGATCAAGGAGTAAGCCTCAGCTTACGTTATTATCTTGTATTTTACTATTTCATCAGCTCCTTAAAATTCACAGTTGGACATGGACTCTCATTGGCCATTGAGAGTGTTTTCTCAATCTCCATCGCCAGCAGGCGGATTGGCTTATCAGACGGCACGCACCCTCGACGCTATTCCCCGACTGGGTATTTTACGTCCAGCTACAACGTAATGGTTATACAGTAATCGGAAGCCAAGTGATGATCTTTTTCTACCGATTTAAAAAAGGAGCCGGTACTCAATTCGACTGTATGTTTTTTTTATGTGTGTTACCTCATAACTTCTTACTGGGTGAACCAATTTTGGTGATTCTTTTTTTGTTTGAAATCTGGTACTTCCCATGTGATCCCATTTAAATTTGATCAAGGTCTGACCAATCGTTTTTGAGTTATTCTTAATAATTTATATTGTAGTCGGTTTTACAAAATTTTTTATTTTTAATTATCTATAGTGACAAGAGTTACGAACGAGCAAACAATACGCCTCGTTATCAGATAAAAGGGTCTCCGATTCTCGTCACACGTGTATTCTTTTTTTTTATAGGAGAGGGGGCAAACGAGCATGCGGCTCACCTGATGGTAAGTGACTACCGCCGCCCATGAACAACTGCAACACCAGGGAGGGAATTGCAGATGCCTTGCCGGCCTTTTAAAAAGGAGTACGCTCTTTTCTTAAAGGTCCCTAAGTCGTATCGGTCCGGAAAAATCGCTGATGGTAATTGATTCCACAAGGAAGTCGTGCGAGGAAGAAAACATCTAAATCGCACAGTGGTGGACCGCCCATCATCCAGATGGTGTGGGTGGTATCGGGAGTTCTGCCGCGATGTGCGTTCGTGAAATATGGCGGCTGGCATTAATCCGAACAATCTCTCAGAGCACTCCCCATGGTAGATGCGAAAGAAAATGCAAAGGGATGCAATATTTCTTCGCAGTGCCAATGAATCGAGCCGATCGGAAAGGACTCGGTCGTCGATGATTCGAGCCGCTCTGCGCTGGATGCGGTCAAGCGGAAGGAGCTGGCACTGGGGAGCCCAGAGAGACGGGAACAGTATTCCATGTGAGGCCGAACCTGCGCCTTGCATTCTGTGCGAGCATGGTCATTCCTCTTTCCTAGTTGACCTTTTCCTGATGAAACCATACACTGTAGCGCGGTAGTACATATATCATTCCAGTGTAACCCACAGTCGCCTCTTACGACACCCAACGAAATGGGGCGATAGGTAGATCCTCTTAGGCCTCCACAACATGGTACGGTTGCGGCTGACTCTTCAACAGAAAAGGGGTTATTCGTTTCTCTACACACACCATACGAAACACAGCTAGGCATTCGTGTTCCACTCATTATACGACTGCAATATAATTCCACAACGTATGTAAGGACCATATTGTCATCAAGTAAAGCTACATCTTATATATGTCCCACTGAGCACAGGGGACTGTGCTACTGTCTACTGTTGTGTGTCTACTGTTCTACTGTGTCTACTGTTTTCTGAAAGAGTTTTAGGGTAAAGGTAGTACCACCGCGCAATCGCAATGCGTGTGAACGGAATTCACTTTTTCAGATTATTTGTTTTAACTTCTCAGATGTGTAGGTTTCCTCAGGATGGTTTCGTGCATCTGCGAACACTAGGTAAATCAGCGCTTGAAATTGCAATTAAAATTTAAAATAGCTGCTTCATGTTGCTGCGTTTCGTATGCTGAGCGTAGAGAATCCAAGACCCTTTTTACTGGAAACGAGGCATTTCAAGTACTTTAAGATGACAATGCAATTTGATTCTTAATCGAGGATAAATGAAGGTAGACAATAGACATCTTCATCTATCCTAAGTATAGCATCCATTTACCATCAGGTGGATTGTGTGCTCATTTGTCAACCATATTCTATAAAAAAACGACAATTTAAGGAGAATAAAGACGCGACCTCCCGTGATTAAAGCGACATAATGGAACCGGTTTAGACAAGAGATCGGCTATACCTATTTAATGTAAAGGTTTTTAACGTGTAAGAAACAATGAGTAAAACGCATTCGCTTCAAAAATAACTTCGCTAATGCCATAGAACTGGATTAATTACAATTAAAGGGAATAATTATCTTTAACCGGTTTTTATGTCTTATATGCTTCATTTTTCTTTTATATTTCCATCAAATTGTTCGTTTAAAAAATTCAATAATTCTGTGGTGTTAGTGTGATCTTCATTTAACCGAAAATTAAAAACTAGATGGCAGCACATATGCTCGCAGAACAGATACATGGACGTTACGCCATGATTCGAATTCAAAGACAAAAACTCCTCTATGGCAGCATTGAAAGTCACCTTGAAGGGCACCCATAACTTGTGCTACTATTTTTTATTTTATCACGCCGTAGAGCTATGCTACAGCTATTTTGTGGTTGCAGCAATGGGACGACTTGACCGGGGAACGACCACGCTCTCACAGAAATGAGGTATTCCATCTTAGTCCTCAGGGATGACAACGCTTCTGCTGCTGATTCTTAATTGGGGATAGATGTAGATGTCTATGGGCCATAGCATCCACTTACCCACCATCAGGTGAACTGTGTGCTCGTTTATCATACTTATTCTATAAAATAAAAATAAAATGAAAAAATTAACAAGCTCACAATAGTCCTGTTAGGTATGCAGAGATCCTCGGGCTCGTCTCCGGCGATCCTGTACGGTGGTACGAGAAAGTGTGGCAGCGCGAAGATCAGCGAGCCTGTACCCATCAGCAGTACGCCCCAGCCCAGCCAGCGAGGCTTGGAGGAGCCCATTCTGCCGCCCAGATACGTGACTGGTGCGAGGCACGCGAACGACGCCATGTCATAACTATAGAGGAAGAAAGCTAAGAGTTTTTAACTTGTACGTAGATACACAGAATATTCGTATTGGATATTTATTTGGATATTACCCACTGCTAGACAAAGTTGTCCCCAACGGAATTACACTAAGCACGGTCCTGAGCCACCTGCGTCCATCGAGTTTCTGTATTACCAGGTCGACTGTCTACTGGTACGACTGTCTTACCAGGTCGTCATAATATCAAGTGCAGCGGGCGTTCTACTCCACCGCTCTGGGACTCTTCTTTATATGTTCGGCCCATTTACTTCATTATTTACACTTCAGATATCAGTTCATTTCACTTCAGGTTACATACGGTAATTTATGATCTTGTGTTATCCGTACGGTTCGGTGTATGGGTCACCCGACTTTGTTCAGGTAGGCGTGACGTGGTTGAACGATCATGTACTACCCGCATTAATTATGCTTTCTGATACGTTACAGATATATTTATACCGTTTGTGATGCCCTATAAGCCATAAGCCGTTTAAGTAAATGTGATATACGGTTTTGCTCCTTACACTAAGTCAGTGGTTGTTAACCGGTGGTCCGTGGATCACTGGTGATCCCAGTGGTTCTCCATGTCCATGGATCACCAGTCCATAAAGGCATCAAAAGCATTATACATTTCTAGCTAGCTCGTGTTCAACATTCTTGGCGATGATGGTCGGTTTGCGAATACTAACTTGATAACATTGACCTTACATTAAAACAAGGAAGCATAATGATGTCACACATTGATTTTGGGGAGTTTTATTTATAGAAATAGAAATGTGTGGATTTCACACACAGCAGAAGTTAAACCTTCAGAAAACTTCGAGAGAATGAGACGAATGCAGAGTACCAGAAGTAGGATAATTGTAGGGTTTATTTATTATAATACTAGCTGTTCCCCGCGACTTCGCTCGCGTGTTAGGGTTTTTATGTTTTTGCGCGGAACCCTGATTCTTTTTCGAAAATAAAAGTAGCCGAAGTTACTCCTTATGACATCAGCTATCTGCCAGTGAGTGCCGTCAAAATCGGTTCAGCCGTTACGGTGATTAGCCGGACCAAACAGACAGACAGACAGACAAAATTTAAAAAAAATGTATTTTAGTTATAAGTACCGTATTTACTTTCATATGCATTTAGTAAAACGCTGTAATTTTCACATTACAAACAGACACTTCAATTTTATTTATTTGTATAGATAATATTTACATCACTAAGTTTAAATTTATTTTACATATTATGCAGACTCCAAGTTTTCAATTTCATCATCATAAGCACTTAAATATTTTCCAATCAACAAATTTCGTCCTTAATCTTTACTGCTCAAATATCACATGTACCTATTTCCAATTATAATATCCGTACGTAATAGGAAACACTGTATAATGTATTCTGTTTCATTCTCTCGCAGGTTAAATCCTATAGATGTATGTGTTTGTCTCCTTTTAGTGTTGCTTTTTCATCGACCTTGAAATCAAAACGATTCTAAAGAAGTTTCCACTTTAAAAACTTAAAAATCTACCTTTCCACAATTTATATTATGCGTAAAATTTGGTGGTCTGCAGCAAGCTAAAAATAAATTAATAATGTTCCCTCATCATTAAAAGGTTAAAGATCATTGCTCTCAGTGATAGACAATCAGCTGGAGCATCCAATGCTTTTATATAAAACAAAAGTGACAAACGAACTCATTGCCCACCTGATGGTAAGCGGTTACTCTAGCATATACACAACTGCAACCAACTTCAAACAAAGAAGGCTACATATGCGTTGTCACTTCTGAGGCTTAGGATAGAAAGTCTCACAGCCTGTAATTATAACAATAATCAGTTAGGAAACGAAAATAAATTGATTTTTATACACTGTTGATAGTTACCACGTTTTTATGAACTCGCTTTCGTGTATGTCTGTTCGGGTCAAATTAAGTAATTGATTTTTAATTAACTTCCAGATGAGTTGAAGTTTTAAAATTTTAAACATAGCTCAGAATCAGATAACAATGTAATAATATGAAAAAAAAAACATGGTAGTGTATAAAAAATACATGTTTATTTTTTAAATTTCCTTGTTTAGTATTTTATTCAATTTTATTAAATAACTAAAAACAAATAGTGACAGATGTTAATGTATTCATAACCGCTTTTGTTATCGCAATGAATTAAAGAAAAAATGGAGTTATAAATTTCTACGATGTATTCGTCATTAATTTTAATATCGTAATCTGAAAAGTTGAACGTAACTTATTATAGAATTGATGACTCAAACTAGAACTCCGTGGCAGTTTACCGTGTTTTTTTTTTATAGAATAAGGGTCACAAACAAGCACACAGTCTAGCTAATGGTAAGTGGATACTGTGGCGCATAGACATCTACATTTGCGTTGTCACCCCTGAAGACTAAGATGAAATGCCTCGTTTCCAGTTAAAAGAATCTCCAGTTCTCTACACTTACCATACGAAACACAGCAACATTACATCATCCTATCGAGCCGTCCAGTTCACACTACAACCATAATATGAGTATTGCAGCATCGTGGCTCTACCACGTTCTGCCACGTTCTTCCCTGTAGTGGCGGTGTAAGAATATCCAAAACCTAATATATATCAACCTGTGGGTTTCGGTAACAAACCAGGAGATGTTTAACACCGTCTTCTTAAAAACAACTAGGTAATAATAAAAAGGCTGGTTTAAGCTTACTTAAGCATAAGATACCCATATGAGGCAAAATAGAATATGGAATAGAGCCATGGTAGTTCACGTGCTGAGCTTCCACCTTACATTTCATAGTTTGCAAGCAACTTGTATTGAATCTCCGTCAACTCCATTTTAATAGTTGATTAACATACGACGGTAGTAGAAATACATCGTGAAGGAAACCTGCATGTCCGTGAGGAAAATTATAAATATTATGGGGATTTGAGAAGTATTCCCAATTCACACCGGAGCTACAAACTTTTTCTCAATCCACCTGCTCCTTGTAGGTTGTGTTGTTGCAAAAATCAGAGCAAGTCTGTTTCCAACCAAGTGATAGAGCTACGCTACAGCTATATTATGGTTTTAGTACGAATTCCAGCGTAAAATAGCAGCTTTATGCTGCTGTATTTCGTATGATGAGTGTAGAGAACCGGCGACTCTTTTTTTTACTGTAAACGAGACATTCCATTTTAGTCGTCAGGGGTAAACGCATCTGCATTTTGATTCTTAATCGAGAATATATGTAGATGTCTATGAGCTACATCATTCGCTTATCATCTGGTGGACTGTGTGGTGTGTGCTAGTTTGTTCCCGGATTCTATAATAAATATCTTTGTTTAATATTTTGAAAAGGAGAACAAAATTTTGTCGAATTAGTTGCTACAAGCTACAACTTACCCTCCTGCAATAACGCCCGTCTGCATTGATCGGAGACCAAATCGCTTCTCTATTGTAGTGATTACCACGTTCACGAACCCATTCACCACCATACCTGGTAACAAAAAAGTTAAATTGAAGAGTAAAGTAATAATTTGACGTATACTTTCGGATAGCAGTTACCAGCTACTTAAATCCAAAGTCAAAAAGAACATTAGGATTTTAATCTATACAAATAAATAAAATTGAGGTGTCTGTTTGTAAAGTCAAAATGGGTTTTTACTAAATGCATATGAAAGTTCATAGGGAACTTATAACAAAAACAATTTTTTTTATTTTTTACCTGTCTGTCTGTCTGTTGTTCCAGTTAATCTCCGAAACGGCTGGACAGATTTCGACGGGACTTTCACTGGCAGATACCTGATGTTATAGGGAGTAACTTAGGCTACTTATATTTATAAAAAGAATTAGGGTTCCGCGCAAAAAAAATTAAAACCCCAAATTACACGCGGAGAAGTCGTGGGGAACAGCTAGTTTATAATATAAAGAAAAATAGATATTGGTATATTTGTTTGAAATGAATGGGCTTCGACACCGTTTGACCCATCACCATGAAATTGTGTGTATTCGTGGAGGAGGTTTTTATGCTATCCACTTTGTTGTAAGTCACCACTAGAAGGCACAGCAGCACATCCACTTCTATACCGATACCGGTACCGATGAAAGAAACGCCATAAAAGTTGGTATGACACAGGTAAGTCAACGTCTACCTGCTTTTTCTAGTGTCATATATGAGAGAATCTTCTAACTTTATATGATATATTTCGATATGACGATGATTTTGGTCGACTTTTTTTGTTCAAATTTAAAATGAATTGAAGAAGATACGAAGGGTGGAGTACGGGGCGGGGTAGGAGGGAAAAGACAGAAAAAATAAAAGTGCTCATGGCACATGAGAAACACTAATTTTACATGACCGATTTTATTTCAAAATAGATGGCGCTGTACATATACATTCATAATATAAAAATGAATCGCTGAATGTGTTGCTAAGCGCAAATCTCGAGAGCAGCTGAACTGATTTCGCTAATTCTTTTTTTATAACATTCCTTGAAGTACGAAGATGGTTTTTACGGAGAGAAAAATTTGAAAAATTGCCTGAAAAAGTCTAAAAACAACACTTTTCTATATTCCCATACAAAAGATTCGTAATAATACTTAAAAGTCAATTTGAACTTTAATACCATACCATAAAGTTTAAGGGGAAGCGGGAAGGCAAACAATTGAGTGACGTTAGTATCGTATAAATATTAATGTCAATATTTATAAAATGGTAACATTACTCAAAAACAAAATTAGGGTTCCGCGAAAAAAAATTGATATCCGTGAAATCGTAGTAAATTCCACGCGGGCGAAGTCGCGGGGCACAGCTATTATCTAATATTCTGTATAACTTTAAAAATAATATAATTAAAATTGTCATGTGCTTTATCTTCAGAGTAATTACATACAATGTATTACTCCAGTATACACTGAGGCTTTATCACAAGCCTGACAACGTCAATATAAAACATCAGGTAGCAATGCAGTCCGATTAAATGGCAAGCAGGTTTTATGTAACGAACAAAAATAACTCGTTTCTATTAAAGTTTCATATGCAGTGACTGGACGGATGGACAGACAGGCCGCTGTACTGAAATAGACGAGTGCACGACGCTTTTCCATTAATCCCGATTCATTGGTTAGTCGAAATATTTGCAGGTTTATAAAAACTTATAGCTCAGTCAAAAATATTAATTCTTTTTACGTTCCAACGTTTTTTGAGCCTGCTGTATACCTCGAGTAGAGGTTTAATAATTTTGATCCATCAAATTCAAATAAGAATTCGGCAGAAATTTGTTAATATAATGTTATAATTAATAAGCTGACATACATGTGGAAAAGAAATTGCGTGCACAATTATTTTCAATATCACTAGCCCCATTATCCGACTTGTTATATCCCGTAGTGTACTCAAAAGGGTCAAAAAATGTAACTTAGTAAATAGTAAAAGCAGACTTTAAGTAACTAATTGGAATAAAATAATTTCCAGGCAATTGCTTCTAAATCCAGACTTTAATTCATCCACAACCTGTTATGTACATTATCAGAATCAATATTCAAAAAAATAATTTAACTTCAGAAAACTAGACCATAAAAATATTTGTAAATAGTATGTGATTTTACTACCACTGGATAAGGGTCACAAACGAGGACACAGTCCACCTGATGGTAAGTGAATGCTGTGACCCATAGACATCTACGTTTATGAAATAAAATGCAGATGCGTTGTCACCTCTGAGGATTGAGATGGAATACCTCGTTTCCAGTAAAAAGGGTCTCCGGTTCTCTACAATCACCATACGAAACACAGCGGCATTAAACTGTTATTTTACAATGGTATTCTGTGATAGCGTAGTCCTACTGCGGTCGAGTCGACTCATTCGTGCTACAACCATAATATAGCTGCAGCGTGGCTCTACCACGTATATTATACTCTCTACCTCTATACATATACGATTTATTATCGGATACTATGTCTTAGCACATACTTCTGAAGCTATTACGTGGAAATTATTTATTTTTATTTTTAGTTCTTTAAAGTCGACTTTAAATTTTTATCAAATGCCAAATTTTTAACATTACTACGAACTTCTAAAAGAGAGTTTTTATTATATGTAGGATTATAATTAAAATATATTTACTCCCAGTTTAAATTTGGAATAGAAATTACTAGATAGTGCTATGCATCTCAAAGTTGAACTATTAGTAGGGAAAGTACCGGACCTTTTATTACTAACTATAGCAACCACATGTAGAGAAACTTCTTTCAACTACTTTCAACTTTTTCACGCAGCATACTTCCATGCGTATTCACTGTGCGATATTAATTTTAAAATACTTTTCGTATTCACCCGCCTGATTACTTACTCTTGTGATCTTTTTTAAAGTGAACCTTATTTACTTGGCGGTTTATTAGACTTCATAAATAGAAGGATCTATATTTATCGTTATCGTTCATCACCATCATCATTACAGCCCTTCACAAGTCCACTGCTGAACATAGGCCTCCCCCAAGGGATGCCACAAAGCACGGTCCTGACCCACCTGCATCCATCGACTTCCTGCATGTCTTACCAGGTCATCACTCTATCTAGTGGGGGGTCACTCTATACTTCGCCTACCACACGAGAACCTTTTTTCTCCATCGGTTATCGCGTGTCTTCAAGCTAAATGGCCGGCCCATTGCCACTTCAGCTTACCAATCCGTTAGGCTACGTCAGTCACTCTAGTTCTACAGCGGATATCCTCATTTATAAGTTTATCACGCAGAGAAACCCCGAGGAATAGCCCTCTCCATAGCTCGCTGAGCGACCTTGAGCGTCTTCATACGGCCATGTTATCAATCGTTACCGTTACAGCCTATTAAAGTCCACTACTGAACATAGGTTTCCCCCATAGATTGTTTCATACATCTTTTGAACCTTGACAAGCGGGTTGGCAACCACAGTTTATTTTTTATTTTTAGACGCTGCTGCACTTTTACGCGTGATATTAATTAAGAATGATTTTTATATTTTTTCTATAAATAAAACTAAACCCCAATTAATGTGTGACATCATTGTGCGCCCTTATTTTAATATAACGCCAATGTAGTCAGGTAGTATTCGCAAACAGAGCATCATCTCCAAAAATGTTGTACCCTCTTTTATATTAGAGAGAAATGTGTGATGCCTTGGGAATCACTTTGTATGCCTTTATGTACCACTGGTTGAGAAACACTGATATAGGCTGTTAAACATATTCCACGACTCTTATGCTGTACTTTAAAAGCTCAGTGAATAGCTCAAAAAATATTTTTTTTTCCTTCTCAGTGTTTTACATGTATTTGTTCATGAATGTTATGTACACTTGTTATTGGTATACATATCAGTGTGCGTGTTAATTTTCATATAATTTAGTGTGTTGATGTTTATTAATTATTATGTATATTGTGAAATAAATGAAATAAATAAATGATGAATCTAATAAAAATATCGTTTACTCAACGCCCTATATAATTAATTTTCATTTCATTTTCGTTCTATTCAATTTCCTCACAAGTAAAAGCGTCCAACATAATGTCCATTTAAAATGATTCGCAAAATTCGTCGGGAGTAAACACTACGATTAAGGGACATTATCCGCTGAGATGATTAATTAGCTGTTCTTGTGTAATTTGTGTAAAATCACGCTCCCTGTGGGGCTCTTTGTTAGTGTTATCGGTCTTTATACAATGGCGACGCCACGCACACACTCATAAACTAATACCTACCCTTACTAATCTATCTATAGAAAAATCAAATCTATTTCAAATTTATACGTGGTAGAGCCACGCTGCAGCTATAATTATCAGGGTCCGGTCGAGTGCACCTATGCGTGCTACAACCAAAATATAGCTGCAGCAGGTCTGGACTGATTTTGATAAGAGTTTTGTGTGCATAAGTAGGTCCCTGGATGATTTAAACCATAGTTGAGTCTGTGCTATGTAATACTTAAAAAATAAAAATAAAATAATATGTTAACAAAAAAAGATTATTTAAAAGATAATAGAATAGTACTTATATGTTATAATTCCATTCTATTCTAATAATTACAACACACATTAGAATAGAATAGAATATAACAATTTTTATTAAATATAGATTACAGGAATACATATTGAAAGTAATTTAGGTATGTATTTACTTTGTTCGGAAATCTCTGTCCTGGGAAAATTCGGTAAGAAACCTAGCGCTACTTTTTTAAACATTAATTTCTAAATATAATAAGTTGTACAGTTAAATATAAAACATTTAGAAAGAGCTTGGTGGTGACCTTTAATAAAGTAAAAATAAATTAATAAAAAATTAAGACTTTTTATCTTTTTTTTTTCATTTTAATACGAGTATATTATTTTTAAAGCTTAGTAAAAATTTAAAACTTTTTATGGGGGAAATTAATATAATGATGATGTGTAGAAAATTTAAAAATGTTGTATTTTAAATTATAAAATATGTTATCGACATAAAATCATATTTCTTACGCTTTTATTTTCGGATTATACCATTATACGAGATCATACCCACTCTACGACTCGTACACCTGTGATGGTGTGATGGCAAATACGACAACAACGGATAGATAAAAATAGGAATCATATTTCCCAATTGTAATAGCCAATTTAATTAATGAAATGATTTCTATGATAATCATGAGATTATGAGCGTTTTTTATAGTAAAAGGGTGACAAACTAGCACACAGTCTACCTGATAGTAAGTGATTGCTGTGGCCCATAGACATCTACATCTATCTTCGTTTACGAATTAAAATGCAGATGCGTTGTCAGCCGTAAGGACTAAGATAGAATGCCTCTTCTCCATTAAAAAGGGTATCCGGTTCTCTACATTCACCATACGAAACACAGCAGCATTAAGCTGCTATTTTACGGTGGTATTCTGTGAGAGCGTGGTCATTCCCGCGTCGAGCCGACCCATTCGTGCTACAACTATAGGTACTATTAATATAGCTGCAGCATGGCTCTACCACGTAATAAAACTACCAGCGTTGCCGTGGCTGTGTAAGAATCCGAAACTTCATGTACTCCCCTGGTAGCCCCTCTGCTATAGTTAAGTTTTTGAAAACAAATCGTTGTTATATATTTTAGTTTGTGCTAATGTTGGTAATGTCTATGTATAAAAAACAATTGTTGTCCTTTAGTCTCGCTAAAACTCATAAACGGCTAGACCTATTTTGATGAAATTTGAAAGGTTTTGTTCTATTCTATTCTAACGTATAGTTAGTTAATCGACTTAGCTTATTTTCATTTGTGGATATAGCATACTTCATTCCTAGAGGAGAATACTTCCACATGAATTCCATATTAATTTCCATACCTGATGATGAAATATTTACCTCATTCATATATGGACACCGTTAAATGCTTATAGAATTTATACTTGACACTTTTGCAACTGTTGTCCCAAACTAAAACAGTTCATCTTACTTCTACCCTCCATAATTGTAGAGCAGCATACGTCACAATCAGTACTGATATAATAATAGGTCTCTCTATTTTATGGCGTATTACAATGAAAAAGGTAAAAAAGTTTTATGTTTTATATTGTAAACACGTGAATTAAAAAAAATGGCGATCTATTTTATTATAAACATAATTGTATTTTAAAATAATTATATCAATTATATATATGAATTGCCATATCCAGAAAAATAGATAGCATTGAAAATTATTGTAATATTTTATAAATTTCAGCTCAATCGGTTCAAGATAACTGCTTTAAAATTCAATTGCAAGATTTGAACCTACAAATACATTGCAAGTTAAATAAAAGCTTTCAAAAAGGGTGGGCGACAAAATATAATTTCACGCTTAAAATGGCCGCGTTGTAAACCATATTGTTTACTGTAAATGCGCGAGAGTGATGCAGGGTCACGTGCCGCCAAAAATACGGATTCGGTCGGCGCCGGATTGATTTACTTTTTATGGGACAGGACTAGGCAGGAATAAAAAATATCACATAATTGAAAAACAAAAAATATATTAAAGTTAAATAATAAAAATGGATATCGATTTTATCGAGCGGATGTACGCGAAGTAATTTTTTAGTTACTTCAATATAATGGACTTCCGCAAAGTAACGCCTGATTCTATTAATTATCCTAAAAATATATTGTATTAAACTTAGTTTTATTCCATGTGAAGTATTCATCATTACTGCAGTACTGCTTTAGTATCTGTGTCCAATAAATAATGTCTTTGAGAGTTCAAAAAAAATATCTTTGACTAACAGACACAGAGACACAGACACCGAAGTGACTCTAAAAGTGATCGAATTTTGCTATATTTGGCACGGAACAGCTCCTATCCTAAATTGAAGCCCACACGAGTGAAGCCTAAAAATAATAATCAACAAGTAACCCAGCTGTGTTTTGGTGGTGTAAGATTATCCACTACTTATATCATCCCGTGGGTGTTGAAGGAGGCAACACAGGGAAACTGAAACAGGAGATGGTCAAGAGCATGTTCCTGATTAGACCTCAATAATAATAAAACTGCGCTTGACAACCCGCCTGCTAAGCGTAGCAGCTGTAGGTGGATATATATCCCATTACCATTGTATCCCTAATGAAGCTATTTGCTTATTAGCGTATAGAAGGATTTAAATTTTAAATCCTTTCTTCAGAAGATGTTTATGTCTATTTTTTGTATTCTTTGAAATCGGCTTTTACTTTTAATTTGTTTTTAATCAAAAGGGTAAAAAATAGTTTAATTTTTTCACCCCTTTTGAGAATTTCGTTCATTCCCTATAAATGACTACATACATTATCATCCCTGAAGTACAACCTATTTAATAAAAACATAAACATTAAAATCGGTTCAATCAATTGACTTTGTAACTTTGTTTTTATGTAAGTATTTTTAAAAATTATAATGATTTTTTCATGTTATTACAATGTCATCCAATGCAATTTATGTTTTAAATTTCAAGTCTAGCTCACCGGGAAGTTAATTTAAAATTAATTACAAAATTCCACCCGAACAGAGACATACAGGAAAGAGAGTTAATAAAAACGTCGTAAAAAGGAACAGCCTAATTTTTGAAGTCGGCTAAAACGCCCAATTTGTAAGTGGCAATTATCCTCTTTATTTCTACTGTATTCCATCTAGCCCAGTCAGAGAGGATTACACGAGATTACAGAAAATGCATTTCGCTATTGAGTTTAGTGGTCCGAGATATGACGGGAGTTGGACTTAAGCTCATACATTCCGCTTTGCGGGTTCATGTTTTAGGAACGGATCAACGAATATTTTGCTTTTCATGTTTTCTCGTATGCATTTGTTTTCTTCCTCTTAAAACAACTCGGCTTGCCTCATAGTGAATATATATAGTAGCCACGCTTGGCAAGCAGGTTGGCAATCGCAGTTTTTTAATTTTTTTATTTCAATTATTCTATCAATCGTTGCTGCCCATTGTTTCCCTCTGCCGCCTCTTACCCACTACACGGTACCAAAACTAAATTAGCAGGTTTTATTTAAATTTTGCTTTGATATTTTATATATATATAAAATATCAAAGCATATATATATATATATATATATATATATATATATATATATAATATATATAATATATATAATATATATATATATATATATATATATATATATATATACCTACAGTTTCTTACTCTCTTGCATTTGTATGTTTATTAAAGTTAAAACAAGCTTTGAGTGGTCATTCAATCTCCCTTAGTAAAGTTTTAAGTTTAATAATGTGAAGGATTTAGTCGCAACGTCTAAGACATAACTAACGTAAATCTACAACTGTCCCAGGACCTTGTTTCCGGACTTTGCGCTGCTTCGGTAACTCCGGACATTAGTATAGATTTCGAAAGAACATTACTAAGAGTTGGAAGCTTGTCCTTTTTTTCTATAGGTACCTAACTGTTTTTTTTTTTGCATATAACGTTTTTAAATGCAGTTGCTTCTTATGATGGGAAACGAAAACCCGTTTAATTGCTAACAACGCATACCGTCTCTGTTTTCAGAGGTAAAAACGCATCTTTACTTTGGTTATTAATAGAGGATAGATCTAGGTGTCCACGGATTCCATGATCCTCTCGTTAGAGAATATTTATTATTGTTCTTCTGTGCCCATTATTCGTTTACCATCAGGTGTCAGGACGTTTATCATTTTCTTGTACAAGATTAAGACAAAAGGTTTTTAGTTCGGTTTTTTAGTTAAAGCAATTAAAAGCTCAAAAGTGAAATATTATTTATTTACATAACAGCTCCTACGGAAGCTATTACGCAGTCTTTTCCAAAACACGAACCTTATCCAAACTTTGACGTTTCGATTATTTTACTTTTGTTTAGACGCGTAAATTATTTTGTCATTTCAACGTGGCTTAAATGAAAAAATATCCGTCCACTACATATTGAATAAAACTATATGCACGGATTTTATCGCATTTGATTTTACGCGAGTTCCCCGTCCCCCCGTGACCATAGGTGTTGGGTGTTGCAAAACTATATCTATGGTTGCAAGTATGAATTAAAAATATGTAAAATTAAACGCGATGAAATCCGTAGCAATGGTTTTATTCAAATACGTGTCCTTTCAATAAACAGCAGGAGCCTTTTTTTAGTTATCCATATAGTGTAGTGGCTTATGAGAATAAACTATATTTTCAGAAGCGATAAACGTTCGACTTATTCAAGGTAATAAAATAGTCTTCAAACATTATAAAATGTTTGCAACATATAAAATGGATCAGGCACGGCTGCCAGTCTCACAGTCATTACACTTGACAGTGCATACATTTTAATAAACGTAACTAAACTAATATATATCAAGGTGTCGATGCGTCTACGAATGTGCAAATTAACAGCAGCAGTAATCAACTGCTTGAGACATCGCTAGACGTGCGCGCCTCACGTCTGTAAACTCCTCAACCGTGAAGGTGGAGATACCATTAGCACACACTATTTACCTCCTTAATCAAGAGCCGTTTTAACTTTAACTTAATTTCTTGAACTCATTTGCCAAGTTAAAAGTTTATTTGCGACGAAACACCAGTAAGTTAGAATTTGGGTTTATGCACACCAACATAATTTGTAAACAAATCTCTAAATACTTACATAAATTAACTGTTTAGTGATTTTACTAAATAGAATTATTTTTGTTAATTCCTTGACTTTAAAAATAGTGTGCTTATTATGCAATAAAGAGTAATTTAAAATGGATTTTCAAAATAAATCAAATAGCCTACAACGCTTAAAAATATAACCCCCCACCATATTGTTTTGAGCACTTTATAGCACCCATGGTCACGGGAGGGACTGTGGTGTTCGACGTCTAAAATAAGTTAATATAAGCGATAAAATCCGTAAAAACTAGTTCTATTTCAATGTGTAGGTAGTGTTCGCGTAAACACAAGAAATCATTAAATGAAATATAGTAGAAAAAGCCTCAATCATTTTAAACGATAAACACTTGACTTTTATATTTTTAATAGTGTTGCCTTGAGCACAATGGTCCTTGCGTAATAATTATTGTTGCTTTAGCTTGCGAAAAAGCGGTATGACGGCATTCATAGTTTTCTGTATAATTTTTTTATATAATAAGGTTGGCAAACGAACACACAGTCCATCTGATAATAAGTGGATGATGTCGTTCATAGACATCTACATCTATCCTCGATTAGGAATCCAAATGCAGAAGCGATGTCATGCCTGAGGACTAAAACTCGTTCCAATACAAAGGGTCACCGAATCTCTAGACTCCTCATACCGAAACACAGCAGCATTGAGCTGGTATTCTGTAAGAGCGTGGTCTTTCCCCGGACTCATTCGTGCTACAATCATAATATAGTTGAATGATTGTTTGATATATCATATGTGATAGTTTGACTAAAAACTAATTACGGTTGCCAGTCGAGTTGATCCATTTGCCATACGAGCAGCGTGGTTTTATTATATAAAAATTAATTTAGCCGATCCGCACTGGATAAGTACTGCAGAGTTCTGTTATTACAGCACCGTCCCAGAAATGAGAAGACTCGACAGTGAATATAAACAATTAATAGATATTGAACATTACATAACCATAAAAATGTGTGTGTGCGAAAATGTTAGGATATATTTTTAACTTCCTTCTGCGTAGCATTGAAAGGAAGTAAATGGTTTAGCTGGCAGTCTGTTAGTCTGTATGCCGACACGATAACTTCCGTTCCACTGGACCGATTGACCTTAAATTTGGTATGTGGATACCTTGAGGTAGTAGCTCGGTCGAGCTTGAATTTGGGTCCTGTAGGTCAAAGGGCACCAGAGATATGGGATTTACGCAGAAGGAAGTTGTTTTTCTCGAATTTACATTCAACTCGTTTATTGTTAAATCCGTCCCAGAAATGAGAAGAAGATTTTCATAGTTATATAATATTTAATATTCACTATTGGGAGTTAATATTAAATATTATATAACTATGAAAATGTGTGAGGTATATAATAACTATTAAACATTATACAACTATAAAAATGTGTGTGAGCCCATAGTATTATTAAGCTATTTATTACTAGAATCATTGCAGCCCACAACAAGTCCACTGCTGAACATAGGCCTCCCCCAAGGAATGCCACGAAGCACGGTCTTGAGCCACCTGCATCCATCGACTTCCTGCATCTCTTACCAGATCGTATTAGGCTAATTACACACATATTTAAATAGTGACAGTATCGCGCTATCTCTAGCAAGTAGTTTGACTTAAGTAATAATTGTGTCGTCCGATCCCCGCCGTCACCACTCCGCCGCGGCCAGTGGTAAAATTTGATATCATGAGAAGTATTCGCGAATATTTAAAAAATTACTTAAATAAAAATATAATATCATTACTAAGTAAATCCGACAGACTTTAAGCGAGAAATATATATTTTCATGTTCCTACTTACATCGTAAATGATTCTTTAGCAAAATACACATATCACAATACACAGTTATACTAAGTCAGTTAACGGTTTTAATTAACATATTAATTACTTTAACGTTAATATCTTTAAATTAACGACTGGCAGATCAATGGTGTAGTGCTCGCGATTACTGGAGTCTCAAGCTCTCAAGTAACCAAGTAACAGTTAAGTGCTCGCTAATTCACCGATACGCAGCGCGCTCTAGCGGATCGATATGTAATTACTCTCGTACTCTTATTTCGTCTTAACTTAGCTTCGTGTCCTCGAGCACTGTTACGACTTTCATGTACGCTTTAAACGCATCTTAATTACTACACCTGAGGACTTAATTGAGGATTAAGATCCTATTAGTCTTTATTAACGACTAGCAGTTCCCCGCGACTTCGCCCGCGTGGAATTTATTACAATTGGATTTCATGGGTTTTAATTTTTTGCGCGGAACCAGAATTCATTTTACGTGGTAGAGCCATGCTGCAGCTATATTAGTAGTATAGTTGTAGCACGAATGGGTCGGCTCGACTGGGGAAGGACCACGCTCTCACAGAATAACGACGTAAAATAGCAGCTTAACTCTGCTGTGTTTCGTATGGTGAGTGTAGAGAACCGGAGACCCTTTTTACTGGAAATGAGACATTCCATCTTAGTCCTCACGGGTGACAACGCATCTGCATTTTGATTTTTAATAGAGGATAGATGTAGATGTCTATGGGCCGCAGTAACCACTTACCATCAGGTGGACTGTGTGCTCGTTTGTCACTCTTATCCTAAAAAAAATCTTTTTCCAAAAGAAATGTAGCCGAAGTTACTCCTTCTAATATCAGCTATCCTCCAGTGAAAAGTCGCGCCGAAATCGGTTCAGCCGTTTTGGAAATTAGGCGGAACAAACAGACAGACAGACTAGACTGTTTTTTTGTTGTTAGTACTGTATACACTTTCATAATATGTATTTAGAAACAAGTTGCTATTTTGAAATTACAAACAGACACTTTAATTTTATTTATTTGTATAGGATAGATAAAATTAGTTTCTTTTTAATGTTAAGTTCGAATATATTTAGCATAGCTTTTTTTTACGCAAATAAAGTGCCATAAATGATGAGCCGTGGCCCTTCTCCGCTGACCGCATGAGGAAGCTCAAGGTCGCTCAGCGAGCTATGGAGAGAGCTATGCTTGGAGTCTTTCTACGTATTAGACTTCGAAACGAATATACCCACAGAAGAACCAGAGTAAGCGACATAATGCAACGAATCAATAAGTTGAAGTGGCAATGGAGCGGCCATATAGCTCGAAGCACCAACAAACGCACGGGAAAAAATATTCTCGAGGAGCAGCCTCATACCGGTAAGCGAAGTAGGGCACCTCCCACTAGATGGAGTGACGATCTGGTTGGTAAGAGGTGCAGGAAGTCGATAAATGCTGGTGGCTCAGTTGTACTCTATGACATTTTTGGCGCTCATTTGTCACCTATAATCTTTACCGCCCTTCACACGTCCACTGCTGAACAAAGTCACCCTCATAGATTGCCTCATAGAAGGGATGTTGGCTGTTATTATATACCAGGCCGACGGGCTACCTACCGCAGTTTATTACTGTTTCGGTAGTTAATATGAAGACGCTGTTCATTTCCTGTTTTACTTCACTATGTCACCTCTTACGACAATCACGGGACTATATGGAAAGGAATTTCTTCATCCTAAGCAATTCATAAATTGTTAGTAAAGCATTTTACTAGAAAAAAACACACACACACAAACACTCACGCCTGTCACTCAGAGGGGTTGGCAGAGACTACGGACTTCCTTTTGGCTTACCTCTATTTGTTTTTTATTTTTAGTTTATTTTAATATTTGTTGTATATAAAAGTAATTTTTTTCTTTTACAAAAGGTGAGCTTAATGCTATACGGCATTCACTACCAGTTAACTTTGGGTAGAACAGAGAGTGAGTTATGTGCAGTTAAATTGACCTGGTCAAATTCAACAATATATACATATATCATGCAACATATATTTTAATAACACATTATTTTTTCACTTTTTTAAAAGATTCATACTATAACCTTGTAAACAAACATTGTATACCCGCAGAATAATACGGAAACGTTTTTGTAACGTTGCAACTTGGCGCGAACTGTCGCAGGAAAGTTTTTTAATTTATTCGACCAGCAACGATAAGTTAATTAATGTGTCCAAGTTTTAATAAACAACTAAATTATGCAAGGTTCGAGAGCTTAGCTTGTATTAACCACTGACAACTTTTGTTCAATTTTGTTTGGCATTCGTTGCGGTCACAACTTGCAAAAATAATGTTGTATAAATTGAAGTTCATTTTGCACTTACTTTTTTTTTCTTTTTTTTTTATAGGTTAGGTTGACAAACGAGCACATAGCCCACTTGATGGTAAGTGGTTGCTGTGAACTATAGACCATCCACATCTATCCTCAATAAAGAATTAAAATGCAGATGCGTTGTCACCCGTGAGGACTAAGATGGAATGCCTCTTTTCCAGTAAAAAAGGTCTCTGGTTCTCTACACTCACCATACGAAGCACAGCAGTGTTAAGCTGCTATTTTACGCTGGTATTCTGTGAGAGCGTGGTCGTTCCCCGGTCGAAAATACCCATTCGTGCTACAACTATACTACTAATATAGCTATAGCATGGCTCTACCACGTATATACCACGTACTTAATAGACAAAATATAATTACAATTTATTCTTTTTTTTTGCTTATTAAGTATAAGCCAGCGTTTGACCACGATCCCACCTGGTAGTAAGTGGTGATGCAGCCTTAGATGGTAAATCGTCGTCGTGGTCGTCGTTTTTCAATATTATTTGTGTTGAATGCAGTTTCATCAGATACAGGCTATATATAATTACAGGCTTTTGAGTATTTCATAGACCTCAGGAATGACAATTTAAAAATTATTTGTGATTGTCCGAGTACTGGACTTGGATCATACTGGAACTGCGCTGCGGCAATCCGCCTGCCAATCCTCTATACAGTGAGAGAACCATGTCCAGCTGTGGTTTTTTGGGAGCTAATGAAGAAGAATGGACAATAATACGGCCGTTAATATTTTGTTTGGCCGTCAAATATATTATATACCAGCTATTCCCCGCGACGTCGCCGGTGTGTAATTTAGGGTTTTAATTTTTTTGCACGGAACCCTAATTCTTTTTCTTAAATACGAGTGGTAAAATTAAAAATTTTGTACAACCGACTTCAATATAAGTATAATTTATTGTTGATTTTTTTTAAAACCCGCTCCACCGATTTTGATGAAATTTAGATAGGATCACCTGGGAAATACACCCTTTGAAACAAAAAAGAATTTTCTAAATCGGTTCAGGCGTCTTCGAGTAATAGGTGAACATACATAAAAAATTCCGACGAATTGTAAACCTCTTCCCTTTTGAACTTGGTTGAAAAGTATCCTAAGTTCATATAACTTCATATAACATCAGCTCTCTGCGAGTGAAAGTTCCAGTCAAAAACGGTCTAACCATTTCGGAGATTAGCCGAAACAAATAGACAGACAGATAAAAATGTAAAAAAATGGAGTTTTTATTTTATATACTTTCATATTATATACTTTCATATCATTTATTAAAAAGTTGTTATTTTGACATTACAAACAAACACTTCAATAATATTTATTTGTATAGATATAATAGGTTCTAAAAATCTCCGGTATTCGTATGAGTACAAGTAGCACAGAGTAATAAAATTAATAAAGTAGTCAACTTTTAACCGTATCTTTAGTCGCAGCTGGTCTCCGGCTGGTAATCACACTAGCGCCATCTCATCTACCGCGTACTCGTACAACAGGTGTCTTGCGGCGAATCCATTTAACTTTGGACACTTTTATAGTCTAAGGATTTAAGAGCTCCAATAAGTGTTTATCATTTGCGGGGGGTTCACTTTAACTTTTCTTTAAAGAACTTTTTATCCTGTTACACGCTGAATTTTCTTAGTTTAGGCTTCCCGTTTATTATTATTATTATACGACTTAGGGACCTTCAAGAAAAGAGCCTACTCCATTTTAAAAGGCCGGCAACGCATCTGCAATTCCCCTGGTGTTGCAGTTGTTCATGGGCGGCGGTAGTCACTTACCATCAGGTGAGCCGCATGCTCGTTTGCCCCCTCTCCTATAAAAAAAAAATTAATTTTTAAAGACCTTACCCCACACACTAGCATTTTCTCCTTAATCGTGGAAGCAGTTTACAAACTTAAATGTAGTAGAGCCATGCTGCAGCTATATTAGTTGTATAGTTGTAGCACGAATGGGTCGGCTCGACCGGGGAGGGGCCACGCTCTCACAGAATACCAGCGTAAAATGGCAACGTGACACTGCTGTGTTTCGTATGGTGAGTGTAGAGAACCGGAGACCCTTTTTACTGGAAAAGCGGCATTTTATTTTAGTCTTCATGGGTGACAAGTGACAACGCATTTTGATTATTTTTTGATGATAGGTGTAGATGTCTATGGGTCACAGCAACCACTTACCATTATATGGACTGTGTGCTCGTTTGTCACCCTATCCTATAAAAAAAAATTAAATGATTATTACTTAAAAATATTAAATTGGTTTTGTATTTAATGTTAAAAACTGTAATAAAAAAAAACTAAAACTAGTAACTTAATTATCATACAGTCCTACTCCCCGCGGTATCGTGTCAAGAACGCTGGCTGCGTTTCCCCGCTGAATGGCTATACTTAGCCAGCAGCAATGACCAGTCGCGGATTTGTATTTCATTTATTCTTTATTGTACACACTATAAGATGATTACAATTTTTTAAAATATAAAATAAGATGTACAGAGGCGAGCTTAACCCTAATAAGAGTTCTCTTCCAGCAAACCTTTTGGGAAAAAGAAATAGTATTATAAGTAAAGCAATTATGTTGCAGTGTGCGTACTTACTAATGAACAAATTTTCTGTTTAATCGAAACTGGCTATAATTTAATGTGTAATTAAAAGGCTATGTTATTTATTTTTATTATAATAAAGCAATATTGGTCTGAAGCACGGATGGTGGAATAGGGGACTCCACGCTCGAACAGAACATCATCGTGAAATATCAACATATTGGACCTTTTACTCGAAACGGATCATTCCATAGTAGTCTTCGGGAGGGACAACGCATTTCATTTTGATCCTTAATCGAAGATATATGTAGATCTAAGCCCACAGCATCCATTAACCATCTGGATTAAGCTTGTTAGTCACCCGTATTTCTATTAAAAAAAATGTTATGAACTTAAGTCTGCAGAACAATAGTTATAGAGTCTAAATACGTTCATAAAATTAATAATATTTGCCTATTCAACATGGTGTGGCGATAAGTCCGTACGCTCCAAGTTGATTGTGAAAACCTTGGCGTCGCTTATCTTAATCACGGTAATACTCTAAACGCAATAAAAGCGACGATTGCGCATTTGCGACTTGTATTTGTACTGAGAAAATAAAGCAGAATACGAGGAAAAATCTATTACCATATAAATAAAATGGAAGCGTCTGTCTGTTATATTGAAATAACTGGTTTCTATTAAGTTACTTAAATGCTATATAGACATAAATAAAACCTTCTGTCTGTCTGTCCGGGATAATCTTAGGAATGGTAGAACTGACTGTGATAAAACTTTACCAACAGATAGAGATCAATACCAGGAGGGATCTATGTTATGTGTTATAAACAAAAATTTATAAAATATAAGTCTTAAGGATTATCCTAAATTTAAAATAACGCTACATTAGAATGGAATAGAATAGAATATTTTTTTATTCAATATAGATCACATGTTTACACGTGGTAGAGCCATGCTGCAGCTATATTAGTAGTATAGTTGTAGAACGAATGGGGCGGCTCGACCGGGAAAGGACCACGCTCTCAGTGTGAAATGGCAGCTTGACACTGCTGTGTTTCGTATGGTGAGTGTAGAGAACCGGAAACCCTTTTTACTGGTAAAGAGGCATTCCATCTTAGTGCTCACGGGTGACGACGCATCCGCAGTTTGATTCTTTATCGAGGACAAATGTAGATGTGTATGGGTTACAGCAACCACTTACCATCAGGTGAACTGTACGCACGTTTGTCACCCTATGCTATAAAAAAGAAGTAATTTTTTACTTTACCACTGCTTCGAAAAACACCCTATCCTGCGAACAACCAGCAAGAAACCCAGCGGGACTGTTTTTTAAAGGATTGATAGATTCTATCCAGGTAAACCCAGGATGGGACACTAGCACACAATAAAAAAAGAACATTTAATCGGATGCAGAACCTCTTCCTTTTTTGGAGTTTAATAATAATCATTATCATCTTTACAGTCTATCAAAAGTCCACTATTGAACATAAGTCTCCATAAATTGCCGCATAGAGGAGGATATTTGCCATATTAGCCACGCTTAGTAGGTTGGCAGCGAAGTTATTTATTATTTGGAATAACATAATATACAATATTTTATTTGATACATATTTAAATCTATAATAATAAAAAAAAACTAAAACCAGAAACTTAATTATCATATAGTCCTACTCCCCGCGGTACTCTTAACGTGCCAAGGACGCTGGCTGCGTTTCCCCGCTAAATGGCTATACCTACTTAGCCTTTGAGCTAGAAAAGAACCAGCCTTCTTATCACCAGCAGCAACGATCAGCCACGGATGGAGTTCCTTTAGGAACTTCACCGCACGTGAACCCCAAGGACCGATAGCACATGGCACAAATATGTAGTCATCTCTCAGAGACTCATATTTATGCCACTTACTCAGCTCAGCTGCCTCTGATTCTGATGCCCCCCCCCCTCGGCTCTAAACGAGATACCCCTGAGATGAGAGGCCACCAGTGTCTACGCAAGTAGCATCCCACACTAGGGCTTTACCTCTCTCCCAAGGGACCAATGTCATACCGTCGGCTGACATCGTCTCTAAATATTCCACGAGGCTCTAAAACCGAGGGAACATTTATAGAGACGAGAGCTCTTCGGCTGAATTGTTATCAGAAACATCATATTAGAAGATCTATTGTGTAGCGGCGGTGTAACAATATCCACTACCACATATCATTCCGTAGGTGACATAAGTGGCGACAGAGGGAAATAAAGCAGGAGATTGGCGGCAACGTCTTCCCAAAAACGAATAATAAAATTAACTGTGGTTACCAAACCGCTTGCCAAGCGTGGTAACTATGGCAATATATGGGGCCCCAAGAGGCAATATATAGTGATAGCAGTGGGTTGTGAGCTAGGAGAGCATTGAGCGGCGATGCTGTCTGCAAAGCACTCAGCCTTTTCCTCGTCCTCGTAGGCAATAGTGCCGTCGGGACGGGAGAGAGAGGGAGTGTAGGTGATAGAGTCTATGCGGAGGGTTCTCGCCATCTGATAGTACGCTGTATGAGAGGGAGAGATATTCTCCATGATATTACGTAGACATGAGGGGAGGGGGGGAGCTATGTTCAGCACTGGACTTTAATAGGCTATAGCGGTAACGGTTATCAGAAAGATGATATTGACCATTTCCTGTTTTATTTCCCTCTGTTGCCCCATAACCCATGGAATATGTCTATCAATCCGTCTACTAAGTGTAACGAATAAGGCTAATTCTCTTTACAAGGGAGAAGATAATATCCAGCTTTGGACTTCTACGGACGATTGAAAAAGAAGAAGAAAAGAAACATGATATCAGAAACATAGACAAGATCTTACAAACATTGTCTAAAATTATGAGAATTATAGCCTTCGCTTTACCAAACTTGACATCTTCAACTCTTGTCTGGTTCGCTTTAGAAATATTTTGAAAGACATTCTCAAGGACATCCCCTTTGCTTGATATTCACTATAGTTATAGTTCTTGATTTGTTGGATTTATGAGCCTGTTAGTTTAAGCAAGTTTATTTAAAATGTTTGTTTCTCAGTCTTGGCATGCTGTGATAATACGTATAAGGATTATGTCTTGTATCACACTATTATTATTGTAAGTTATAGCTTTAAGTCATGATGTAATCTGTTGTGTTGTCCAATAAATAAATAATACTCGTCGATACGGCTCGTCCGGGAAGGACCACGCTATCACAGAATACAAGAGAGAAATGACAGCTTAATCCTGAGTGAAAGAGAGAGAGAGTTTTTGTGAATGTAGAGAACCGAAGACCCTTCTTAATGGAGACTAGGCATTCCATCTTACTACTCAGTGGTGACAAGGATCTCTATGGGCTACATCAATCACTTACCATAAGATGGACTGTGTGCTGGTTTGTTACCCTTATTCTATAAAAAAAAAACTATTTGTTCTTTATAAATATAATTACGAAGAGATATAATTGACGAAGAATTTAAGTAACGGTTTTAGTTTAATTACAGTGTGGGACATATCATCCCAAATGTATTTACACACAAAGATCGAAATAAATAGCTTCAGCTTTAGGGCATGTTATTATCGACATTTATTACCCCGGCAAGCCGCAAGCCGGAAGCCGGAGCCATACTGAATCAAGATTGCACATCCGGTGTCGTATTTGACCGGTTTTGCTATTAATTAACCTGTTGATGACATAGTTAACAGTTTACTGATAAGAAAGAAACTCTATATCATTGTCAAAAATTTGTGTAATAGATCATAAGATTTTATATTATTAATTGACATTATTTATTGCACACATGGAACATGTAGTGGATATCTATTGCTCTATTGTCACCAAATCAAAAAATCACGATCAACTTTCACCAGATTTAAATTGCACTTATGTAATAAAAAAGTACACCAATAGCAAGATGAGATTTCAATTAATACTTCTGACGTAGTTATAAGATTATTTAATACGATTATATTATTTAAAAAAAAAATATTTGAAAATAATTTCATTTAGACATCAGTCGGTAGGTATGGATGTGAACAAGATATCTTTCGAAAAACTGCACTTATCACTTTTATTTTTTTAGTAGCTTTAGATATTAATCTTAGTTAGATATTTATCTTAGTTCATTAATATTTTTTTTATTTTATTAAATATTTTACAATGTTTTTTTTCCGGTAACAAAATACGAATCACCGTTCGAGGTTTGCACTTTTGGATTTTCCAAATTTTTTATTATTACTCTTGACATATTTTTATCACCAACTTTATATCAAAATTGTTTCCTACTTTGTTTTCTTTAAATTAAAGCCAACTTCAAAGAACTAAACTAAAGAAAATATACACTACGCGAAACTAAACACAATAAAATATAATTCAAATAATACTCGTAGTCTCTATAGTCGGGGCGTTAATACTTCTATAGAAACATCTTAACACCGACTATTAATAAAGCTATTATGTGAAAAAATTTTTAAGCCAGCTTTTACTTGTAATTAAAAATTCAATTTTATTTTTAATAAGTTCACGCAAAATTGTCGACTATCAATTTTGATATTTCTTTAACTACAGTATGAATTACTTGTAAAGCTGTTTCCTAGGGTAAATAGAGTCGTATGTCAGGGCGCACCGCCTCATTATGAGCCCGTGGCAATAAATGTAAATATCCGCCTCCCCCTGCAATAAACAACGCTTAGGCCCACCTTACACCGCCACTTCTGCACCGAAAACAATCGACAAGGAGTGTGTTTAGGCTTTATCTTCACTCTAGTTTTGTTTATTATAACAAGGAGATAGTAATAACTGTAAAATAAACAAACGCCACTTACTCGAAATAAAATAGCATGGTATTTCTTTATTTCTATGACGTAAAAAATTGTTTATCAAACTTAATCTTTAGGTACCTTTTAAAATTCATTCCTAACCGAAGCGAAAACAGCGAAAATCTCCACAAGTATCCAATTTATTTTTTAACGGTATAAATATAATAGTTATGTATTTTATATTAAAAAGAAAAACAAGAAAGTAATTTGTAACTATTAATACATGTAAAATTACAGCCAATATACGTCCCGCTGTTGAACACAGGCCTATCCGTCAGACCAATCACATTGGTGTTTGTGGTATTCAACCAAGGTTATCTGCGTACTGAACTATCACTTTTATTTATAGGAGAGGGGGCAAACAAGCGTGCGGCTCACCTGATGGTATGTGACTACCGCCACCCATGAATAACTGCAACACCAGGGGAACCAGGGAAATTGCATATGCGTTATCGGCCTTAAAGAATAGGCTCTTTTCTTGAAGGTCCCTAAGTCGTATCGGTCCGGAAAAATCGCTGGTCGTAATCGATTCCACAAGGAAGTTGTGCGAGGAAGAAAATATCTTCTAAATCGCACAGTGGTGGACCGCCAATCATCCAGACGGTGTGGATGGTATCGGGAGTTCTGCCGCGATGTGCGTTCGTGAAATTTGCTACTAATCAGATGTGTGCTCATTTGTCAACCTTGTCACCCAAACCCAACCAGACCTACAACACTAACTGTAGCTGTGGTCACAAGTATGGCGCATGTGTCAGCCATCTTATCATTGTATTCAGGATGTCGTCGACACTTCACATTATATCACCGTAAGTATAGACCTTTAAACGAGTTTAACACACTCAAACCTGTCAACCACCAAGATATCACCCAAGGAATATCGAAGTACTGGTTCATTGAAAATAAACAGATTAATCATCATTTTCAACCGACTTCAAAAAAGGAGGAGATTCTCAATTCGACTGTTTTTTTATGTGTGTTACCTCAGAACTTTTTTCTATGTGAACCGATACTGATGATTCATTTTTTTTTATTTGAAAGCTGGCGCTTCTCATAAATATACATAATTCGATCAAGATCTGACCAGTAGTTTTTGACTTATGCTTAATAATGCGTATTTAATTGACTTCGACTGCATTCATGATGTTTTCATTTTTTTTCTCTTTATTTGGATCACCAACAGACGATATACAATACTAACAAAAATGTAACTTAACAATGCGACTACATGCTATGTGTTCATCTTCTTACATGTAACCACAACTTACATAAATAGCGAAGTGAATTTAAAAAAAAAAGAGAACAGATAGTTATGTGATAATAAATATACATTGAAAACCATTTATTATTATATTTTATTTATATTGAGGTCGGTTATACAATTTTTTTAATTTTACCACTTGTACCAGATACAGAACTGCGTTTAGGTTTGAAAGAGTTATTTATTATAATTACAGGCTTTTGAGTATTTTATCTTCGACCTCAGAAATGAAAAATTCTTTGTGATTGTAGTACCCAAGTACTAAACTTGGATAATACTGGAAATGCGCTTGGGCAATCTTACCAATCCTTTATACAGGGGAAAGATCCATATCCAGCTGCGGACTTTTGGGGGCTATTGAAGAAGAATGGGAAATAATAGGTGAACCGATTTCGATGATTCTTTTTTATTTGCAAGCTTGTGCTTCTCATGTGGTCCCATATAAATGATCAAGATCTGACAAGTAGTTTTTGAGTTATCCTTAATAGTGCGTTTTTAATTGAGTTCGACTACATTGATGATGTTCTCATTTTATTTATTTTTTTAAGTCGGTTGTACAATTTTTTTTAATTTCACCACTTGTTTGGAACACACATGTAATTTCTAATCGCACTTTCAACTACCTCTTTATCCTTTTTTGAGAGCATATAAAAAAATAATCAATCAATAACCTTATGGTTTAAAAGCAAGCAAGCATGACTACACAAGGATAATTGTGAGGAGATCTTGAGACCTGGTGAGATGTGCAGGAAATCACGGACTCCTCTGGCTCATAATAATTAGGTACTTTGAGGCTGTCTGAGCTAAGGCTTTTGTTAAGCGAAAGACTCATATGACTAACACGAGTCTACTCTTATAGAATACTGCATGTTTATATATATATATATATATATATATATATATATATATATCTATTCTATTATCTTAGTTACTCTATGGTCTTAAATCGATGTACATTAAAAAAAAACATAACGTCAATAAACGTCTTACTGGATCACTGTTCTTGAAACCATTTAAAATTAAAAAAAAACATTTCAGTTAGGTACTCTTTTGTTTTAAAGAGGTGTAAATGTCTAAAAAAAAATAAAACAAAAAGTTAAGATACGTCTTAATGGAATACAGGCCTATCCTTTTATTTGAAAATAACATTTCTAAATGAGGTGCTGTAGTGTGGAAATGCCCTTACATTTGAAATAGCTCGCGCACCACAGTCGCGCTTAATTTTATAAACTCATGATTTGTTGGGCGGAATACGTAACGGGAATTAAATTTTCGCCATTATTGTGCCACGCGTGGATGATTTATGGCGAAAGAAGGAAACCAATCAGGAGATGGGTAGCACCGTCTTCTTAATAACGACTAAAAATAAAAGCTGCGGTTGCCAACCCGCACGCCAAGCGTGACAACTATGGCAAACATCCCCCATATGAGGCAATTTTTGGGGGAGGCCTATGTTCAGCAGTGAAGTTAATAGGCTGTAACGATAACGGTATATTTCAAATCACGTTACACGTGTATAAATGATGCCGCCTTGATCTTTGCCGAATCTGAAGTGAAGTTTTGTTGGTTATTGTTTGAATGTATTGTTTAAAAGTGACGGCATACTATTACGAAAGTATGTAAAAAAAGTATCAGACCAATAAGATGCCTTGTTGCGTTGATCTTACTCTCTTTGAAGTGGCATTTTTGTCGATTATTATAATCGATAATGTTATTCGAAATTCGAAAATCTTTAATGTTATTTCATACCTAGATGTGAAAAATTATAAAACCAATAACGATAAATATAACAGCCTAACCTTGTGATGGCAGTGTAAAAGACTTTGTCACTATTGTTTTTACCATCTTCTTTATAAAGATATTGAGTGAAAAAAATTCCTATCGCTTCAAATCTATACATATAAATAAAATTGAAGTGTGTGTCCGTTATATCGAAATAACTGCCTTTTAAGGCGATACCCCGACCAAAATCTTGCGATAGTACGTTTTTCAGAGACTATTATCTCATTAGTTATGAGAAATAAACTACATCTAAAAGCACATTATTAATGTTCGATATCCTATCATCAATTTCCACGTTCTAATTTGTTTTTATGTGTTATAAATACATTTAAAATCTACTTTTAAAAAATGACTAAAATTATTGATTACATGCATCTGTTGCTAAAGGCAACGCTCTAATTATTTGAGGATTACACTAATAGATAGATAATTTAAAAATCTATATTCTTCACGTTTTAATTAATTTTTAAATTTCGTTTTCTTTTTTTATTAAAATAATTCCAAAAGTTGTGTGAATTCTATGATAAAGCAACGTACTTCTAAAGAGGGAACGAATGCTCAAGGTTATTTAGTCAGGGAAACGCCTTAAGAATTCAATAGCTATTTTAAAATGTTTGTCTGTCTGTCTGTTCGGGATAATCTTCGGATCAGCTAAATTGTGATGAAACCTTACGAACAAAGATAGAGAGCAATGTCAGGAGTGATCTAGGCTATACTATATTGGGAAACCTTGGAGATTCGTTTTAAATCGAAAAAATAATAAAATAAAAAATTAAATATTAAAGGCTAGTCGCTAACTTTTCTTCATAGACTGTGTTGCCTTTGTTTCCTTTTTTTATAGGATAAGGGTGAAAAGGGTGAACAGGGTTCTTTCTATATGTTTTCATATAGAAAACAAAATAGTATAGAAAGTAAAAAGGCAACTACACACAGTAATCAACCATATACGACTGTAAGTAATGAAAGTAAAGTTACAGTCTATATACGAGTACTAACTTCACTGCTGGGCACAGACTCTCCTCTCATTTCTTAGAGGTTTACAAAAGTAATCCTACAAAGCCCGTATTTACGGATTACACGTGAGCTCAATACCTTATAGCACATGAGTAAAGAATCCGTAAAGTCGTTCAATTTCTTTACTCATGTGCCTATAGCTACCAAACTTTAGCACATTGAATAAAATACTCGACCAATTTGTTTCATTGATACTGTTTTTGTTTTTGTATATATATATATATTTACACTAATAATCCGGGTACGTCTGTAAGTAATCGTTTAGTTACGTGAACAAATACATTCATTGTCCATGTTTGCGAGTTTGGCTGGCTTTTGTGCGGTGCCTATTGTCCCGAAGTGGGGTCGTGTTGCTCAGCTCGTTGGTTAGAGATCTCATTAGTAATTCCCCGGTCGTCTGGTACCAGCTGGAACAATGCTGCAACGGAGCCAGTCTCACACACCTGTTCACAACGCCTTCATATAACACTAGTTGGAAACTTGGACTGATTTATAGCGGGAATAACTTGCGGACTCGGATTAATAACGAATGGAAGTGACAAATGGGACTTGAGATTGTAACGTGTTTACAATGTTCGTGCTTATTGAGACGTATATGTACACTGAACTCGTTACAGAAACATAACATGATACCACAATATATACGTGGTAATTTTTTTTTTCAACGGAGACATTTTATTTTATTTATCTATTCAATTTGACGTACTACCTAATTTCTTATTTTGTATACAATTTATTATTTTAATTTTCATAACATAGGGAATGTAAATGTATGAATATTTTAAGATTGTATATTAGCGTTTTGGAATGTGCTCTTTTAGCCACGGATTGATTTATTTTAATAAATAAAGTTAAAATTTAAATTTAAAATTAACATAGCATCAGGGGGACTGGGTTACTCATTTGTCACACTTATTCAATGAAATAAAAGTTCTTTTTTAAATTAAGTGTAGGCTGTCTACAACAATATGATGTATAAGGCCAATAAGCTACGGACGAAATCGGACGAAAAACCGCACCTGAAGAGGTCCGCTAAGGTATCATACAATTCCATCACATATAAAAAAGTCGAAAACATGGAGATGTTGATCGGTCTGCAAATTCCAATGGGAATATAATACAAGACGTTGTTACATTAAAAGAAGGGTTAATTAACAATAATGTCACACCTTAAGTTTTAAAAAACTTAAAAATCAACTAAACCATAATTTATAGCATGTCTGAAAGTTGCTGGTCCATGGCAAGACAAAAAATCGGTCAAATTGTTCCTCAGCAATAGAAGGGTAAGAACCTCTGATGTATATTTCGTAAGTTTAATGTGTTTGATTTTGGCAAGTCCAATATTCACATTAGTAACTTTCTTCACCGCAAAATCTAGCACTTCTGATTATTAAGTGAAGTCGTTAGCTAACTAAATAAAATCTTACGTAATTAGAAACATAAACATCGTCACGATTGCCTCGTAAACACTGCATGTAATCTAGTTTAAATATGTTTCCAGAGTGATACTAAAACGCAAATTAACATTTTGCTATGTACTTAATTTTATACATTCTAGACGATTCATTAATAAAATGTACTATATTTAATATAGCAGATTAAATACACACGTACAATACAACATAGATTAAACTAATATATAAGTATTATGTAGTTTACAAGTACGAGTATCTAATATTTAAAAAGATAAGTAAGGTCCTAAAAGTTATAGTTATATAGTATAGTTGTATATATTTTTTTTAATTTTAACAGCCACTTATCTTCTATCAACATATTTTATATTTGCGCATGGCAAAAGGCATCAAGGAGATCATCGTCACATAGAAGATCGTCTATGATCATGTAAGGGAGATTTTTTTTTTTTACTGGTAACGAGATATTACATCAAGTTCAATACATCTATGTTTTTATTTATAATCGAGGATAGATATGGATTTCAAAGTGTCCTCTTACTATCACTTTGATTGAAATCTTTGACGCTGCTCTCTGTCGCCATTTCTTATACTCTAAGTGAGCAGTTCTTGTATATAATATGTATACGAGGAACACCATGGCCATCACACATAAAAATGAATGCATATAAAAAAACCAGATTTAAACCCGTAAAAATCAAGTAATAATTAAATAAAAACAACAGAATTAGAAAAACAAGTATAAATAACAAAATTAAAGTTATAACAAGTAAAAATTGGAAAATAGACCGGCCTCAGTGTGCACTGATTTTCAATCCGATCCAAAGCTACATATATATGATGGCAGTATCAAACATCTCGCAGTTTTCGCTGCTCTCCGTCGACGATCTCATACATCCCTTTTTTAAATTATATTCGTTTTTTTTTATTTGGGTTTTGTTTTTTCTGCAATATGAATATATTTATAACCATAGAGTCTAAGAAAATTCGTATTATTTTTGAATATAAATTTCGACGCTAAAAAAATGCATCTCAAACGGTACCCAATACCAACGACGTATACGGACCTAATAACAAATCGCTTTCTTCGGGGAATTACCGCCACCCATCGGATCTTTCTAGTATTTCTTAACCCTTGGGATGAAATGTGATGATTTAATATTTTACCACACGATTGGTCTATGCATAATGTAAATTCCACGTGGTAGAGCCACGCTACAGCTATATTATGGTTGTAGCACGAATGGGTTGGCTCAACCGGGGTAGGGCCACGTTCTCACAGGATACCAGCGTAAAATAGCAGCTTAATGCTGCTGTGTTTCGTATGGTGAGTGTAGAAACAATTTTTACTGGAAACGAGGCATTCCATCTTAGCCCTTAGGGGTGACAACGCATCTGCATTTTGATTCTTAATTGAGGATAAATCTACATGTCTATGGGCCACAGCATCCACTTACTATAATGTGGACTGTGAGCTAGTATGTCTCCTTTATTCTATAAAAATCGCTCTTAATGTTATATAGAAACTATTCTAGTGGTTTGAACTCTGTGGCGCTACTCTGTTGAGACAGATAATAGCTTTCGAATGTTTGGCGCGAGGTTAACTCCGCTCGTTTAAACTAAAACACTGCTTTCTCTTGAACGCTTTGTTTTAATAACTTTTGGAGATTGCAGAATTTTGTATTGTAGGTTCTCATAAGGTATAATTGAACTAGCACGTGGCTCAGTGGTGTCTGGTTACTGCGGCGCGGGTTCATGGCGAGCCAATCACATTCGATATTTGTACATAAATATAAGTTGTTGGTTTTTAAACATACCACTGTGGCAGTGCTACCATCGTGACCCAATAGCATAAGCGGACTAAACAACTAAAGTTTCCATATTATGTCAGTGTCACGAATTCTTCAGTCGAAGGAAAAGTGAAGAACTTCCGCCGAGCAAGCTGTTCCACCTGGTGAGCAGCCAACGCTCCGTGCAGTTTTACGAAGTTTACCCCTATTATGCAGAGTCGTTCAAAAACTTCGATAGCGTGATTTAGACTTTGGTTTCTGTTCGGTTAACAACCGTAATTTTAACAACGCCGAGATACTGACTTCCTTGATATCTTATCACAAAGGCATGGGTAGGTTTTAATGCGTGATTGTCTACATAACTCTAACACGTAAAATAAATAGTGATTTCAGTATATTGATTTAAAATCTGTTGTAAAAATCCTTTACTCGTAGTAAAGGATTTTTACTTTAAATAAGACAAATAAGTACATAATGTATATTATATTTGTGTTCCGCAGTGGATTCTAGACAAGAGAATTACAATCCCATATTATCCCAAACTTCAGCTATGCCAAATCTCACACTCCTCCATGTGCATAAAATATTTAAAAATGTTTTCCTTTATGTATTAACATAATAGATACTAGCTGTTCCCCGCGACTTCACTCGCGTGGAATTTATCACGATTGGATTTCAAAAGTTTTAATTTTTTTGTCCGGAACCCTAATTCTTTTCTTAAAATAAAAGTAGCCTAAGTTATTCCTTATCAGCTATCTGCCAGTGAAAGTCATGTAAAAATGGATCCAGCCGTTTCGAAGATTTTCCAGAACAAACAGACAGATACATAGACAGACAGACAAAAATTTTAAAAATTGTTTTTTTGTTGTTATAAGTACTGTATATACTTTCATATATATTTAGTAAAAAGCTGTTATTTTGACAACACAAACAGATACTTCAATTTTATTTATTTGTATAGATTTCAAACAAATTATATTTCCAATTTCAATGTATCAGGTTGCAAGTTCCTATCAATAACAGTAGCCGATAAACTCTAAAAGCTCTTTACCGAGATTCGCTGATCGGTTTCGTTCCAAGCATCCCGGGACAGGTGTGCGCGATAAGTTGCGGGCATTTAGTTTCGGGTCCCGGCGCTGTCTCCCCCGGGAAATCATAAGGATCGCTGCGATATCTGAGGTAGGTTAATCGACAGAATGCTTCGCGGTACTGTAGTATATTATGTTATTATAATTTTGTAAACGTAGTCAATTATGTTTCTTTTAATAACGGGACCATAGACTAATTACTCCAAAACCCTATCAGAAATAAAAGAAGGCCTGTGTGAGTGGGACTTGTGGGTGCCGTATCCGTATCTCCCTAATGTTGTATTTTTGTTGATTTTTGAAGTTATCCTTCTTTTGGGGCGTTTGGAAAAAATGACGAGAGTGAATTTTTACGATGCGTGTGCACACCGACACCTAAAACCGACACCATGAAGTTGTTAAGACGCGCGTGCACACTGACACCTAAAAGCGACAACTTCAGTGGGTAACTGTCTCTCAAGATTTTTTTTTGTTTTGTTACGCTAAAGAAGTATAACTTCCTACGTGCCTATATAAGTACACACACGCTTTTTTACGCTTGTATTCTGTGAGAGCGTGGTTCTTCCCCGATCGAGCCCACCTATTCATGCTACAACTGTACCTACCACTAATATAGCTGCAGTATAGCTCTACCATAATGCTCTACAATTTATTATATGATCCACTTTTGTTTTCTCTGTTACGTAGCTCTAGTAGGTATATAGAATTTTATTACAACAGGTTTGGTAATTTTCTTGTTATTTCATATTTATACATTTTTTTTGCTGTCGTTTTAATCTAACTTACACACTCTTGCCTCCACTAAATCGGCATTACGAATTGATGTTTATGTTCAATTCGTGACTTAAAGCTGAGTGGAGACCATTTTAGTGCACATAAAGTAATTTTTTTAAACATTTTTTATGATCGATATATAAAGTAGTCTTTTTTGTCTTGTTTGGTTTTGTTTTCTTTATTACAACTTGTGTCCAATAAACATATTTCTTTCTTTTTTTAACCTGCTCAGTTGGACTCCTAGGTAGAAAATGTGTTCTTACATGAATGGGTCGGCTCAACTAGGGTAGGAATAGGACCAAGCTTTCACAGAATACCAGTGTAAAATGCTTAATGCTGCTGTGTTTCGTATGGCTAGTGTAGTGTACCGGAGACCCTTTTTACTGGAAACGAGGCATTCCATCTTAGGCCTCAGGGGTGATAACGCATCTGCAGTTTCATTCTTAATTGAGGATAAATGTAAATGTCTACGAGCCCCAGCCACAGAATAAATGATAGTACTACGTACAGAAGTTGCACTCCTTTAATGTTGACTGCTTGCCGAAATTTAAATAGCCTACATAGGGTGGATGCCCCTATTACCAGCCTTTTAGTGTTAATTTCAACTAGAAAAATTCCTGCCATTTTAATTAGGGCACAATATTTTTTAATTTTTTTTAATACATAGGTTTTTTATCCACAAATGTAATGAAAATTTATTTACAATCATATTATTTCAAGAACAATTTCAAAAACGACGATAAGCAGTAAAAGGCGTTATGGCCCATATTCCAGCCACCTTGTACCGAATGTCGTCCTTTTGTGTACCTAATGCCAGCATAGCATAGAGTTATGCCTTTTGAGTTTTTGGTAGGTACTTATTGTAGGTAAGTTTTAGAGACACAGTAATAAATTCGTAACAATTTTTAATTTTTAATCTGCACGTCACACACGCATGGAATATGTATTAAGGCAGACGATAATATTATTTTATTTTAATGTTTTACTACTTACCTTACTATGTTTTAGTTTAAAGCAGTTCAATAAATTCAAGCAAATTATGATAAAATATTATGTAGCACATCGATTTCTAATAATTTAATCATCCAAGTTTTCCTTACACAAGTCCACTACTGAACATCCTCCTCCATAGACTGCCGCAAAGCATGGTCCTGAACCACTTTCCTTGTCATGAGTTTTTCATTTATGTTCTAAATTATATTTAGTATTACTAAGTTATATTTTTTGCTTGTTTTTTCTTCTTTGTGAGTGTCCGTATTACTTTGCATCTGTTCTCCTTCCTACGTCACAACGGACTTTCCGTGGTTACTAAGGGCTGTTAATAAAGAGTAAAAAAATACCTACATTGTGAAATTGTAAGTAAGTTACTTAGGTAAAGTACCCATTCTGATAGACCATATTTCCGCTACTATGTGAGTTCTGTGATGCCCAACGCATGCAACTTGCAAGGCCGTTCGTCGGGAATCGCGATGCTTGGCTAGTAAGAAATACGAGTAATGTAAACAACAAATAGATCCGAAATACGATTCCTAACAGAAATGTGTTCGTATTCTACTTAGTTAAAAATCTTGTAAACAAAGTTTTAATTTCAGTGTTTTGTGTTATTATAACTTATAATGTTTTAATTACAAAATACAAGTATAGGTATGTAAGTAGGTACTTGGGTAGTGAAGTAAATTTCAACTAAGTTTTGTAATAAATTACTTAGGTATTACTTCTGCAGTTAAATTATTACTGAAATCTTTTTTCGCTGTTAGATCCTATCTAACAAAAAATTAAATAAATTCACTTTTCATTATCCTTCAGTAACTTAAAAAATGATATATCTGAATCCTTTTATTTGCTCATATAGGTATACATCCCCATTCCCGCAATAATTATATTAGGAACGACGTTTTACCATTATAATTTATGAAATAGATAGGCTAGAACGCGCTAGCCCCTATTGCGTCTGCCCCGGGGGCGCCTCGAGATTGTAGGTAATTATTTCAGGCAGGTAGCAAGAGTGACAGAGGCCTGCCACAGCATTCACTTACCATCAGGTGGACTGTGTGCTCGTTTGTCACCCTTATTCTATAAAAAAACGTTCTACCATCTACTATTTACTAGAGTTCCACATTATTTTTGGAGCTTTTGCGATAACTTGACCGCCGGCGAATTCCATTTACCGTATTAAAGCTAAAGTAATGGCTCGAAGTTAATATGATACACAAAAGTGATGCAATTTTGTAAATAAAATATCTACGCATGTGATGTCAACTTGTCTGCTTGGGTACATTGAGACACTGCCGTTATGTTGCCTGGTACAAGCTGCGGTCAAAATCTCTCAGAAACTGCAAAGTGACGCATCAACATTTTTTTCAACAAAGAAGTTTTTAAACAAATTATTATAAAGAATAATTTTATAATACTCGATATTAGTAAGCTGAAGTGGCAATGGGCCGGTCATATAGCTTAAAGATCTGACCACCGATGGGGAAGAAAGGTTCTCAAGAGGCAGCCTCGTACCGGGAGACAAAATGTAGGGCGGCCCCCCACTAGATGGAGTGACGACCTGGTAAGACATGCAGGAAGTGGATGGATGCAGTTCGCTCAGGATCGTACTTTGTGGTTTTCCTTGGGGGAGGCCTGTATTCAGCAATGGACTTGTAAAAAGCTGTAATAAATGAATGAATGAATTGATATTAGCAAAAATACAACCCTACAAGTCCATTACCAAAGAAAAAAGAACGCACTATTATGGGTAAACTAAAAAGGTTAATTAATAGCGTTATCTCTTGAACAAATTCGTAGCATAAATTATTCTGAAAATATAGTTTCGTGAAATATGCAACCGTTATTTATCGGCGGATTCGAGAACTAAGTATTGCTAATTAATAACGCTAGAGATTCGCGCTTTAAAATGAACAGTTAAATATGGGTGGGGTGCGATCCGGTCTGAAATCAATTTCAACTTTCCATTTGGTGACAAATTGTAAGACGGCTATGTAACGCAGTGATGTGGCCTCATCGCTGCGAGCCACGGGTTCGAATCCCGCACCGAACATGTGTTTGTACTTTTTTATAGAATAATGGGGAAAACGTTTCCACAGTCCACCTGATGGTAAGTAAATGTTGTGGCCCATTGATATCTACATCTATCCTCGATTAAGAATCAAAATACAGATGTCTTATCATCCCTGTTACTAATAACAAGTGATACAACTTATTCGAGAATATAGGTGTCTAAGGGTTGCAGCCCACTGACCATCATGTGCACTAGGTATGTGCTAGTTTTTTACCTTATTCTATTAAAAAAAAATAAACTTAAACTTCAATACAAATACAACTGATTGTTAGACAGCTTAATTTACTGATTGGTTCACGTAATGGTTGGCAAATACATATTTACGCGAATACTACACATTGAATAAAACTAATATATATGTGTGTGTGTAATAAAATATATTTGTAACCGGACTATTTTTATTGGAAACGAGGCATTCCATCTTGGTGCTCAGAGGTGACATCGCATCTGCATTTTGATTCTTATATGAGTATAAATGTACGTATAGATGTCTACGGGCCGCAGCATCCACTTACTTACATCAGGTGTACTGTGTCCTCGTTTGTCACCATTATTATATAATAAAACATACATTTCTTGACAATATGCTTACGCACATCCAACTTTTTGATGTCAAGTCTGGGTGTGTTATGCTTCGCTTACACATACGAGTATAAAAACTCACCCTGTATAGCGCCTGCCCAGCACAGCCAGAATAGCGCCCATTTTGCAGTACGGAAGCGCTGAAGCCACGCCGGTCGGAACATGCCCCAGCCGCAGCGTAGTGCGTGACTCTCCTGTCCTCCATGAGGCTCCGACTCAGCCTCAGCTTCAGGCTGTGAAGTGGAAAATAATTTTTAAAAAAAACTAGTTTTTACGGATTTTATCACGTAAATTAACTTGTTTTATATGCCCGAAGATTCGAGTACTTTACAGCACTCATTGTCACGGGGGGGGGGGGGGGACTGAGGTGTTCGAGCAGACTGGATAATTTTAACCTAAATGTAGTTGTGGTTTACTATGATATTGGGACGTTTTAAACCAGTTTTATTTAGCGAAATGTGTAGTGTTCGCGTAAACGTAAGAAATCAGTGGTAAATAAATTAGATTATTAGGTATCTTTATAGTTCATTAACAAAGTTAAACAGAAGCAAAAACTTTTATACGTGGTAATGCCACGCTGCAGCTATATAGTTGTCGCAAGAATGGGTAGACTGGATTGAGGAAGGACCACGCTCTCACAGATTACCGGCGTTTAAACAGCAGCTTAATGCTACTGTGTTTCGTATGGTTTCATCTTAATCTCACCAATATTTTCTCTTTCTTTCTCTTTTGCTGATACAACATATTTACTACAGTCTTATATATATAGAGGTTAGTAACTACAGATAAATGACGTGTTACATAATTAAAATGGTAAGTCAGAATTTAAAAATGCTTCATTTTTTTGGAACGAAGTTCTTCATCGGACGGTACGGATTTGGCAGATGGGGGCTAGGTGGCAAAAAGCGTAAGATTTTTCCGTCATGACCCCTTCTGACGTAGTGTAGACCATAGATAATACACTATATACCAGGAAGTGTAGACGGCCTTGGCGGCTATAAGGAAGCGAGATGGAATAATATCCATCTCTCTCGCACTTTTTCTTATCTTGCCATGAAAGAAATATTATTTTATTTTAAATACTACGCTAGTAATTCATTTATTTGCATTTGTTAATCAATAATATAATACGTTTATCAATAATAATATACTACGAAAGGAACTTCGTTCTAAACAAGTGTTCCACGACATGCACGCATGTTTTTTAATTTCAGTGTTGACGGGGATCAAACTCGGTTTTTCGCCTTAGTTAAATTTAAGCCATGTTTATTCTCTAAGCTACCACAGCTTATTTGTTTACAATATAACATCAAATTTCTATTTAATTGAATTCCAACAAGCACATAGCATGGGTTGTTAAGAACCGGAACCGTATCGTAAACGTCAAACTGGTTTTCGTAATAGAGTGGTAACACCAGTCTACATATATATTTTTTCACTATCTTAAACTACATATTTGCCTCAGGATCCGTCTTTGTGGATATGACATCCTCTTATACTTAAGAGATCCATATCCACAAAGACGGATCCTGAAAAAGTAAGGGATTTCTGATCTCAAGCAGCAGTGTTTTCACTGTTGTTTTTTTATAGAATAGCGTGACAAACGAGCACACAGTTCACCTGATGGTAAATGAATGCTGTGCCATATAAATATCTACATTTACCCTCGTTACGAATCAAAATGCAGATGCGTTGTCACCCCTGAGTACAAAGATAAAATGCCTCGTTTCCAATAAAAAGGGTCTCCGATTTTCTATACTCACCATACGAAATACAACAGCATCACGCTGCTATTTTACGTTGGTATTATGTGCGAGCGTGATCTTACCCCAGCTGAGCCGACCCATGCTACAACCATAATATAGCTGTAGCGTGGTCCTACCACGTGAAGTGTTTCGGTCTGTAAACCATAGAGAGCTAGCAAAATTACCTATAAAGTACCTTCTTTGTTTGAAGTTAGTTGCACGTGTTGTCACTTCTTTTTTTTTAAATATGCCGTCGAAAGTTATATTGTTATTTGGTTCGCTTTCGCTAGGCCAAGTAATTTTCGGCTTAATGCTTTCCTTTCATACTGTTCCAATTCCGTTACGAATTGTCATAAAACAAAATGTTTTATTCAGCTAAAATCTGTTTTAGTGTTTTTTTTTTATACGATAAGGGTGACAAACGAGCACACAGTCCACCTGATGGTAAGTGGTTGCTGCGGCCCATTGACATCTACATTTATCCTCTATTTCAAATCAAAATGTAGATGCGTTGTCACCCGTGAGGACTAAGATGGAATGCCTCATTTCCAGTAAAAAGGGCCTCCGGCCACCTGCGCTCACCAAGCGAAACGCAGAGGTAAACCTCTACTTCACGCTGGTTTTCTGTGAGGTCGTGGTACCACCCCGGTTCGAGCCGGCCCATCCGTGCTACAGTAAAAGCTGCCGCGTGGCTCTACCACTGTTAGAAAATGTGATAGTGTACGAAATGTGTGATAAAAACATTATCTACTCTATAAAATATTAAGTAAATTATAATATAAGCGTGTAGAAAATTATTAATACCCTTCAGTAACCAGTAATGTACACAAGCGGATGTAGGTGTAACTGTAACGTGAGTGACAAACTACGAACAGTTGAAACGCCAGTAACCTGTCGCTACATGGTGCGGACCGCGAACTCATAGGCCGTGGGTTATACACTTAAGCAATTTTTGGTATATTTTAGCAAAGCATTCAACTTTTATAAGTTTCTAATTCTAACGATCCGCGCCCACTTCGCAGCATACGAAACACAGCAGCATTAAGACGCTGGTATTTTGTGAGAGTCGTGCTAGCTCAGGGGTTAAACGCTCGCTGTAAATTTCACTGTAGCGAGCAAAGAGTTAGATCCCGCCGATACCCTTGTAATTGTTAATTGCAATTTCAAGTGCTGATTTGCCACGTGCTCAGCGGTTAAGGAGAACATCGTGAGGAAAAAATGTCTGAGAAATTAGAAAAAAATATATTTCGTAGACGTGAAGTCCGTTAAAACCATTGGGACAGCGCGGGGGACACTTCCTTGCCTTAAAACCCTCTCAGAAATGAGAGGAGGTCTGTGCCCAGCAGTGGGACGTATATAGGCTGTAACTTTAACTTTTAAACTATTCTGTGAGAGCGTTTTCCTCCGTCCTCCATCCGTCTCTAGTCGAGCCGACCCATTCGTGCAACAGCCATAATATAGCTACAGCTCTACCATGAAAAGAAATAGACGTGGCTCCGTCACAGACGAACCCAGGACTGGGTATCGGACACGGAAGCCACTTAACCGAAACCCACGAGATCTATAAATAATTTCCTAATAAGATAATAATATAAAATACTGACTTACATTGTCCGGGATGGCCAGAGACGTATATCACATTATGAATACGTAACTTGGCCGGAACTAATAATTGTGTTGTATTGTGCTTAGATCAAGATTTAATGCCATACATACGAATCTGACGTAACGACTTAAGTATAGACCGCTGTAGACGTGAAACAGCGGTCATTCTGATGTAATCTTATATTTCTAACTGCAGCTTTCAATAACTAACGCCATTTTAGTTGTAAAATTAGAGCACGATCAGTTTGACTTTTCACTCGTTGAATGTAGTCATATTTTTCCATTTTTTTTTCCATTTTAAAAAAACGTTACCACCACACTAGGATTTTCTCCTGTGACGTGGAGGCAGTTTACAAACACAAATTGCACAAAGACAAACATCCAGACCCGTAGCAATTATTTGTAGGCCATACAAATACTTGTTCCGTGCGGGATTCGAAACCGCGGCCCCCAGCGCTACAACTCATTGCTAAGCCACTGCGCCACGGAGCCGTCCTATAAATAAAATTAAAGTGCCTGTCTGTCATATCATAATTAACTGGCTTCTTTTAAGCTTAGGGGATTTTGAATGATATTGAGATATAAATAACCATTAAAAAATAATGTTGTCTGTCCGGGCTAATCTTTAAAACGGCTGAACCAATTGTGACGAAATTTTACAAACAGGCAGAGAGCAATGTCAGGAGGTATCTATGCTATATTTTATCCGAAAAACTTGAAGATTTTCGTATTGAAAAGACGAAAAATTGATAAAATAAATGGTGTTTCATAATCATTGAAAATAATAGTAATAATACAATAAAATAATAGTGTGCAGTGTGTAAAATAAAATATTAGTATCCAGACGAAGCAGGGGCGGTTAACTAGTTGTTTTATTTCATTACGTCGGCTTTGTTTCGGAGTACGACGATCTTTATACATGGTAGAGTCATGCTGTAGCTATATTATGGTTGTAGTAGTGGGTTGACACGACCGGGGTAGCATCACGCTCTCACAGAATACCAGTGTAAAATAGCAGCTTAATACTGCTGTGTTTCATATGGTGAGTGTAGAGAACCGAAGACCCTTTTTACTGGAACTGGACTTTTTAATGGAAACGAGGCATTTAATCTTAGTTCTCAGGGGGAAACAATTCCTCTAAATTTTGATTCTTAATCGAGAATAGATGTAGATGTCTATCGGCCACAGCATCCACTTAACATCAGCCGGACTGTACTAGTTTGTTTCTACAAAAAAAAACACTGAGTACTTATTTGATCAATGCAGATAAATATAGAATAATATTCGCGGTAAAACTAGAATAGCTGACATAGCCTAACGGATCAGTAAGCTGAAGTGAACCGACAACCGATGGGTAAGAAAGATACTCGAGTGACAGTCTCATACTGCAAAATATAGGCCGGTCCGCCTCTAAATGGTGTGATGATCTGGTAAGACAAAGCAGTCGATGTATGGAGGTGTCTCAGGTCTATGTTTTGTAGCATTTTTTTTAGATATTTTTTATATACGAAAGGATATAAATGGTGAACTTAATGTCTGCAGACATTTATACCAGTCAACCCATGGATCAGTATAAAATGGAGGTATTGAAGTGTAAAAATAAACAAAACATTCCTGGGGAGGAGGGGTATACGAATGGATAAATACTTAAATGATTTCTTTCACCAATGATTTTTATAAATAAATGTGAAGGGTATATGGGATAAGCTTGTTTTACTTCTTGCAATGGAAGAAATCTATCCAGCAGTAGAACTATAATGGGCTGATGATGATGATGAAAAAGATGAAGACAATAAAACTTCATTAAGCAATCTTAATTATAAATACGTATTATTATATTTGTTGATTCATTAAAGTCAACCGCTATGCTACCATCACTATGGATTTAGTTTATTCCTGGACCTCCGTGTAAAGCAAAACCGGGATACGGTGGGCGTTCCTGATTGGAGGAATTAAGGAATGCAACGACTGAATCATATCACAATTGTCTGACTATTTGTGTCTGGAGATAGGTCTGTTTTTTTTTGCTTCTCAGAATGTCCCATCAAGTTTTGCAATCAGGCGGGCCCACTCCGGGGAAAAAAGAGAAAATCCTTGGGTTATGCCGTTTATCCAGCCTAAAAATCCACCCTAGGGTGGATACTCGGAAACGCGTGTTCGTTTATCCACCCTAGACAGGGTGGATAATAAAAACGGGTGTAAAGCGGCCCGCCCAATAGAGAGCATGAGTACCTGTTGGACAGGTAGACATATAACCTTCATCATCCTCAAGTACCACATTCATTCGCTCCCGAGCTGATATTGTCTGCAGTCTTCACATTCTGCAAGCCATCTAGCTTTACAAAGGTTCATCGCAGCACTGGAATAATAATGCTTCCTGTTCCTTCAAGCTACTCTCTGCGCTACAGTGTTCGGCACGGCTCTGAGCCTTACTGCTCGCCTCTGCTTCACGGCACTCTCGTAGATTACTTGCCTTCTTCTCACCTCTGACTCACCGCAGACTACAAGGCTATTCCCTGGCACTTGCAAATTCGTCGACATCTAGACTGCACTATCGACCTCCGGTCTGAGCAGGGGGGTGATGTGGCGGCGCTGTCGTCACGCCACAAGCGAAACACATCGAAGCCTAAATCGCGCTAACAAAGTTCAGAAATTAAATCAGTATATATATTATATAGAATAGCTCCGAACTACCACTCGGAGCGTTGTCCGCTACCCGGGCAGAACACCTTGCCCGGCGGGAGATCTCCCCTTTTCCTCCTACCCGCCACAAGAAGTAGATAGATGCAGGTGGTTCAGGACTATCGGGGCTATGTTTTGTTGACACCGAATATCGATAATTTGTAGTTTTCAGATTTTTTTCCCTTTATATACGCCTAATAATCTACTTCGATGCCAAATTTTAAACTTCATTTAGAAGGAGTTACTAGGTTTTTGATATGTGAAACAATACGCCATACAAAGGGCACTCTTCAGACCTTAATATCTCAATAAAATTTAAAATTCTAATATTTAAGGAGTTCTTATGAGATATACAAAATTACAAGTGTAAAGATTTAATAGCTTTAACAATTTATGAATATAAAATGCCTCTAGCAAACAACTTCTATTTTATTCTACTCCATGTTGATGTCATACAGTAAAGTACATTCTAGTGTTGTTAATTTCTAATAGTGGTTGTTGTCTAACGTTCTTTTTTTAAATATGAAATTATACTAACTCCCTTTTACTTGGTAACGAATCATTTCGGTTTTAAGGCGTTTTTACAATAACAGTTTAAATGATCAATCGATTGTTAACAGAGTGGTTAGTCTCAGCAGTAACTTAAAAAAAATTTTAACCTAAAAATATAGCTTGGGTGAAATTTAGCCTGCTCTCACTGGCAGCTTTTCATTTAATTACTAATTACACATTGATCATGAGCTATGAACTAGTTTTCTCCATAAGATATAGTGACAATCATTTACTATCGGCCATAGTCATGAAATTAATGTATTGTTATCGGTTCTAAATACGTGTGCAAAATATCAAATTATAAATACGTATCACGTTGAAACGCATAAAAATGAACGGAAGAGAACGAACATCTTTACTTGTCGAAAGTTAACATACGTTCGATAATGGTTGAACACTAAAATAAAATGTTCCATTCCATTAATGCATACATACACTTAAGCTAATAACATAGTGATAAAAACAACACAATCGATTTTAATTAAAACTTAATCCCGTATTCGTTATGCAAATAAACATCGAATGGAATTAGTTTGCAGACGATAATATCATCGTTTCTTCTCGAGATATGCGAGAGAAAAAAGTAACTAACGAACGTACGATTATTCACGCACATAATGAGCTTTCTTATACCTTAATTTTTTTACTTATATATAAATATGATAAGGATAAACTGTAAATGTTGGAAGAAAAATAGTTTACTAGTGTGTTTCTTGCCGCTTCTTCTTATAAGGTCTCTTCACAGTAGGGACTTGTAGAAGCAATGGCATAGCATTTACTATAAAAAAAGTTTTTTTTTTAATAGAAAATGGGTGACAAACGAGCACACATTTCACCTAATGGTAAGTGGATGATGTGACCCATAGACATCTATAGTTAACCTCGATTAAGAATAAAAATACAGATGCGTTTTCACCCTTGAGGACTAAGGAGGAATGTCTCGTTTCCAGTAAAAACGGTCGCCGGTTCTCAACACTCATCATACGAAACACAGCAGCATTGAGCTGCTATTTTACGCTAGTATTCTGTGAGAGCGTGGTCCTACACCAGTCGAGCCAACCCATTTGTGCTACATGTGTGTTTCGTTTGGTGAGCATAAAGGAGACCGTTTTTTAGCCGACGTTACAGAAAGGAGGTGGTCAATAATACGACTGTGTGTTCATTTGTATATAATGTTAGGAGATATATTTTTGATTTTGACCATCAAAATAAAAAAATCTTAACTAAACTAAGCTGTTGGCATGAAAGTTTGAATGTTCAACTCAAAAACAATGCAATCAATTTAACACATCAACGCATACGAACGAGGAATTATTCTCCATTAATCATCAAATCCTTAGAAAACGATCTGCCCACCCATTAAGCACGTCACGTATTTTGTAAAGTTGAATCGGTCATTTATCCGGCCCATAATGGCCGTACAATAGGGCGGATAAGAATGGTACTAAGTACGCACAACAGCTGATATCCGGCTCTTTTAATTCCATTACATTATGCGACAAAGCGTGGATTAAATTATAATGGATAAAATTATAAAGTCCCCTTGACGCAGATCGTTTGCGATAGCGTTAGTGATATTCTTTTTGCGATCTTTAGCACGGATTCCAGTTACATGTCAACTATAGCAATGTAGGCTGTTAACTTTGTTTTTTGTTTTAAAACACTAGCATTGTTATTAACATTACGAATATTCCCTTTAACTACGTACCCCAGATAAGCTTAAAATGCTTGTGTTAGTAGTGGTTCGCTCAAAAAAAATTAAAACCCATGTAATCCAATATTAATAAATTATACGCGGGCGAAGTCGAGGGTAACAGCTAGTATGTAATTTAGTTTATATTTTATAGAATAAGGGTGACAAACGAGCATACAGCCCATCTGATGGTAAGTGCATGCTGTAGTCTATAAAGTTATCTAGGTACATCTATTCTCCCTTAAAAATCAAGATGCATAATGCGTGGTCACCCCTGAGGACTACGATGGAATGCCTTGTTTCCAGCAAAAGGGGTCTCCGGTTTTCTACAATCACCAACGCGAAGCTCAGTACAGTACAGTAGCATTAAGCTGATATTTTACGCTGGTATTCTGTGAGAGCGTGGTCCCACCCCAGTCGAGCCGACCCATTCGCGCTACAACTATACTACTAATATAGCTGCAGCGTGGCTGTATCACGCATTAAAATACCATCATAAATCATCAAAATACCAATATAAATGCAGCATTGCGCACGTTCCTCACACCGTTGTAATTTACTTGAATTAATAATTATCGGAAACATAATCTTTGTTCTTTTCATACCAAGTTCAATGGTCATGGTACTTGACCTGCCGGCCTTGAGTGTACCTACGTAAAAGCCGTGTAACTACGTAAAACAATTTCACAGAATAATTCTATTACTATGGTAATTGGGATAGTGTTAAGTTTAGTTATGAACGCCGTACAGAAATATTTATTTCACGTTCTTTTTAGGGTTCCGTACCTCAAAAGAAAAAAACGGAACCTTTTAGGACCACTTTATTGTCCGTCTGTCTGTCTGTCAAGACCCTTTTTCTCAGGAACGCGTGGAGGTATCAAACTGAAATTCATATCAAATAGTTAAGTCTATTGTCTCTTGAAGCTATGAAAAAAAATCAAACTTCTAAGCCAACGCATTCAAAAGATGACAACCGTTTATGCCGCAAATCTTCGACACTCGCAAGAGAATCAAAACCTACAGGGTACTTCCCGTGAACTCCGAATCTTAAAATTTGGTACGAAGCAACGTATTATAGCACAGATAAAGGAAAAATTGCGAAAACCATAAATTTTTAGTTACATCATTTATAATAAAAATATTTTAAATATTTTTAAAGTTATTATAACCTACGGATTTGTTCGGAAGTCTCGGTGCGCGAGTCCGACTTGCACTTGGCCGGTTTTTTTATTCCGTACTTAGACCGACAAAGAAAGATGGAGCGCTGTGTACATTTTATGTGACGCGGAAACCAAACCAAAACCAAAACCATGCCCAAGTTACTGTAAGAGAACGCACTCACGTACACATATGCATATAAAATCATTTGCAACCAACAACTATGTTTTCGGTGCATATTACCGTTACAGCCTATTTAAAGTGCATTGCTGAACAGGAGCTTCACTCATAGATTGCCTCATAGAAGGGAATATTTGCCATAGTTGGCAAGCTTAGCTGGCGGGTTGGCAACCGGAGTTTTTTAGTTTTAATTGTTATTAGCAAGACACTGCTGCCCATCTCCTGGTTTGTTGCCTTCTGTAGCTTCTCTCACTCACGCGATGATAAGTGGTAGTGGATATTCTTACACCGCCACTATACGGTCAGGCGGAGTTAGATGGATATGTGTGCATTCAACATTGAACTTTTACATGCTGATAAAGAAAGGAAGAAGAAAGTTGTGTTGCAGCACTCCGTACTTCTTTCTTTGTTGGTCCGAGATTCCGTATTAATGAAATTGTAGATAAAAAGAAAAAAGTATGAAGGACTATTTTATCGTTCTATTCAGAGATCAGGTTTTCTTGTTATTAATTTGTTTTTATTATTATTAAAGAAAACTTTAAGCCCACACTAGGATTTTCTCCGGTATCGTGGAGGCAGTTTACAAACATAAATTGCACAAGTATAAACATCCAGACCCGAAACAATTATTTCTAGGCCATACAAATACTTGTTCCATGCGGGATTCGAAGACGCGGCGGCCAGCGCAGCAACTCATTTTTAAGCCACTGCGCCACGGAGCCGTCAAAAAATTTAAATAAAAATTACATTTGTAGTTCACTCATCAAAAACCGGTCAAATTAAGATATTATATAATACAATAATTAAAAAAAGTAATCCGTACCATCAATTTGACGTCTAAACTATTAGAGTGCGCATATCACTAAATCACGCTAGTATTTTCCATTAGAAAGATTTGAAAAATATTTAAAAAAAAATTGATGATGGAATCGAAGTACAACAAATTTTAAGCCCTTTCTGGGATTTTTCTGCAAAACTGAAGTAACAAACGAACTTACATCCAACTCGAGCCATCTCACACTCGTTTGTAGAGCCACGCTGCAGCTATATTATGGTAGTAGCACGAGTTGGTCGGCTCGACAGGGGTACGACCACACTCTCACAGAATAGAAGCGTAAAATAGTAGCTCAATGCTGCCGTGTAAAATGCTCCTTTTACTGGAAACAAGGCATTCCATCTTAGTTCTCAGGAGTGACCGCATCTGCATTTCGATTCTTAATTGACGATAAATGTAGATGTGTATGGGCCACAGCATCCACTTACTATATAAAGAAAAAACTGATTATAAGTTTAAAAATTAGGATTATATTCCTAATAAAACTATAAAATAGGCTTATGTCCTACAACGGACTTTGATAGACTGTAATTAATGAATAAAAAGAAACTGTGGTTGCCAATACGCATGTAAAGGGTGAGAATTTCGCAAAACATGAGCCCTATGAGGCAAACTATGTGGACATGTGGGATGTACTGATGATGAAACACGATTAATACTCCCGCCAATTACTTCAACTAAGCTGATCTGAAATAAAGTCGCTTACGATCAGGGTACCAGATCAGAAAATGAGTTTTCCTGGCAAAATCCCTGATTTTTCAATTTTACTGGGCGGGGGGCAACAAAAATATTTAATTGTAGTAAAAAAAAAAACTCGAGCATGTGTTTGACATATGCGCACTATGCAGCAATAAAAAATACGTGCCAGATCAGATGAATAATTTATTTGTCAAGATTTGATTCATATATTATTAACTTCCTTCTGCGTAGCATTGAAAGGAAGTTAATGGTTTTAGCTGGCAGTCTGTTAGTCTGTATGCCGACACGATAACTTCCGTTCCACTGGACCGATTGACTTTAAATTTGGTATGTGGATACCTTGAGGTAGTAGCTCGGTCGAGTTTGAATTTGGGTCCTGTAGGTCAAAGTGCACCAGAGATATGGGATTCACGCAGAAGGAAGTTGTTTTTCTTGAATTTACATTCAACTCGTTATTTTTTGTGATTAAGCCATTTAATAAATATTTTAATTCGTATTTCTTATAGAGATTTAAAATTCCGGACTTGTCAGGAAAATTCCTGTCATCTGGTAAACCTACTCACGACAGCAGTTAAAAGGCGGATTCGAAGCCACGACCGAACCTACTAACATAACGATGTTATTATAGTTGTCATCTATCCCATCAGCATGTACCAGTCAACTGCGGCGTAAGGATAAACTTTAGAAGTTTAATACTTTAAACATAATTTATTTTTCATGAATCACGAAGGAAATTATTCGTCGTTTCTTTTAGTGTCGGGCCCATCAAAAGTAACTTTGTAGGTCAGAGCTCTTTGATATGGTCTATTGAGCGTAAGTATTCATACTTAGCTTTTAGATTACAATTCGTGTTAATACAAAAAGCAGTTTATAATTAGTATTAGGTTTAAAATAGAGTCTGTTTAATAAATAACTTCAATAAAGGGACGGATTTTGGAATATATGCGAACTACAAAACATTTTAGGCCGCATTTCCAAGTTAAGTGAATGTAAGACTGTGGCGTCTCGGATAAGGGACTTAGTTTCTGTTAGTGTTTGTGATAGTTAATATTAAAGGACTGACTTTTTGTAAACCATATTATTATTTGCGTATATATGTTGCAGCCAACTAGCTTAATTAACTTTTTAGTTAAAGGCCTAGCCTTTTTACTAAACGGCTGCGTTCAACTCGCGACCTGAATGATATTCAGCCGATGGGTCTAATAGAACTTTGATGATGCGGCGAGGGTAGCCCTTGGGTCACCCTAAAGTGGCGTACATATATAGTATATATGTCATAGCGCATAATTAGGCACAAACCAGCGACATTACATGGCTTGGTCACCTTATTAATTTCACTAAACGATACGGCTAAATTACGATTATCATTTCTAAGCTGTTAACTGAAAAGGTAATTAAGCTAATTAGCTGCGACATACTATATATGCCGCAGGTTTATAATGAAACCTGGTTTTCATCAGTCAAGATTTTTGATCAAGAACTGGAAGAAGACAAAATTACTACTTTCTGCTATCATAAACCTGAGAAAATCCAGTTTTAATAATACCTAGACTGATTTAGTTTTATGACAAAATCAACTTAACTTAAGTAATAACTTTGTCTTCAAAAGCCTAGCTTTTAGATCAAAAACCCGCGATTTCACCATAAACCTGCGACATATACACGTAAACTTGAAAACAAGAAAGGAGAAGGAGACGTCTCCATACATTCTTGGGCCCAAGTGTTAACAAGATTAAAGTAGGACCATTTGAAAGCGTATATATAAAAAAATTCATACCTGAAAATCTGGCAAGATTTGTCAGTCTAGGAGCTGAGTTATTGTAGAATAAGTAAAAGTGAGATTATGTATAATCTACATTGTTACAGGTGATTATTCACTATAGCTACTTAATGATATAAAAGCAGGATCAGTATAACAACACTAAAAATGGTGTGGTTAATAATGAAACAAAATGGTGAAACGATTAACGAAAGTTAAAACAACAAGTTAATATTAAAGATATCGATTACTTGACTGATTATTGTAACTGTTACTTGTTGGAAAATTGATATTTTGTATTATTATTTTATAAATATGTACGCAATTATTTTTTTATCTTCCTACTTAACACAGAAAAAATAATCGAAAATAGATATTAAGATGCTCAATTTAATCGAGAATCGATTTTATTGCGATCGTTTCAAATCGAATCGAATATCTGTCTTTTTCTTTTAAGTAAATAGTTTGTAGTTTGAACTGTCAAGTCAAATTTCAAAATGAAAAGTCCTCTATGGGAAGATAACGTTCATAAATGAGAATTTTACTAGTGTATTCTTTATGGTAATCCATTTATTGCCATAAACAATACAATATAATCGATTTTCTAACTTATTTCATATTTTATTGTTTTTTCGAAACCTAGATTGTAAAAAGAGCTACTTTTTTGTATTTTACTTTAGGAAAATGTGGCCAATTTTTTAAAGTATAAACCAATTAGTTAACTTCAGGCCCAAAAATCCCACTCTCCTTTGCGCAATTTATTATTATTGTTATTAAATTATGATTAGTTTATTTTTGTTGCATCTCCCTTAAAAGGATCATGTTCACCTGTGATTTGGTATCAGGTAGGTATGATAATGATTTTAACTGTTCTTCTGTACTGATAGGACTAAGACCTAGCACTTTGATATAAATCAGGCGTAATTTCACTACTCACTACTACTTTTTTAATTTGAATTTTTTTTCTTAAATAAAACTGAAGTGGTAAACGAAATTACAGTCTACCTGATGGTAAGTAGCTACTACAGCAACATATGTATGTATGTATGTATTATTGTATGTAAATATATGTTATATATATAAAAATATTCGATTATATATATACATATATACATATATACATATACATATATATATATATATATATATATATATATATATATATATATATATACATATATACATATATACATATACATATATATATATATATATATATAATCGAATATTTTTTTATAGGATAGGGTGACAAACGAGCACACAGTCCACCTGATGGTAAGTGGTTGCTGTGGCCCATAGACATCTACATTTATCCTCGTTTGCAAATTAAAATGCAGATGCGTTGTCACCCGTGAGGACTAAGATGGAATGCCTCTTTTCCAGTAAAAAGGGTCTCCGGTTCTCTACACTCACCATACGAAACACAGTAGTGTTAAGCTCCTATTTTACGCTGGTATTCTGTGAGAGCGTGGTCCTTCCCCGGTCGAGCCGACCCATTCGTGCTACAACTATATTACTAATATAGCTGCAGCATGGCTCTACCACGTAGAAAAAAATTAAATATATGCTGTGTATGTGTATCTATGTATATATTATATTTTAATAGATGTGCACTTTATTTATGTATTATGTTTCGCACCTGCCTACAATTGTCTTTGGCACCCAGGGTTGATTGGCAGAGAATGCCATATGGCATTAAGTCCGCCCTATGTACCCTTAACACTTAAGTTTTAAAATAATAAAAAATCTGCAGTCTATTTCAAACAAAGAAGGTTTCTGATGCGTTGGCACCTCTGAGGACTAAAATGTAATGCCTCACAGTTTGTGATTACACTTGTTCTCTACACCCTATAAACCGGAATGCTGCTATTTTGCGGCAGAAATAGGAAAAAGCAACTATCTAGCACCTCATATAATTAACTAGTCTATAAAACTATGTAAACCTTAGCACCTTATGAATTAAATAAAATACACATCTTTATCTATCTATACACAATAAATAAAATTGAAGTGTCATATTGAAATAACTGGTTTTAAGCTCAGGGGATTATTTGCAAGCTATTAAGACATAAACAACTATTTTTTTTTTTTTTTTTTGTCTGTCTGCCTCTCTGGGCTAATCTTAGAAATGAAAGAACCGATTCTCACGAAGTTTGTCAAATAGATAGAGAGCAATGTCACGAGTGATCTACGCTATATTTTATCTGAAAAAGAGACATTTTTGGAGACTTTTTTTCGAAATCGTTAAATTGGAAAATAAATGTTTTTCGATGATTACCTAAGATCTAAATAACGTTACATTAATAGATCAGTTATATATTATTATTATTAACAGATCAGTACATAATAAACTTAATACACTTCAAAAATGCACTAAATAACTAGATTTCTTTAATATTACCTGTATTTTAAATCGTTTCAACATATTTTTATATATAATATAGTATGAATTTTAATAGAAAAATAATTATTTTAACCTTTGTGACTTGTTTACGTAGCTTAGCGTTTGGTAGGTATACTGCGGAATCGCGAATTGAAAACCCACAGGAAAAAAATGTTTGTATTGTGTGTCCTTTAATTAACTGTGTCAAAATTATTCTCGGGAAATGTTCGTCCATGAGCGACTTATATCTGTAACACTACGAAACTGACGAAAATACTATGTTAGGAATAACTTTTTTGTAAAGGATTTAGTTATTTTCCTTGAGAAAAGTTTAAAAGTTTCGCTTTCTATATCTAAAACCATACAAATATATATGATCTTATAATAAAAAAATATATTACGTTAATTTTGACTTTAAAAGTATTTAAGAAATAAAAACGTAATTTAGAATATATCACTGTTTACAACCCGTTTATATAATAAGTCATTTGATGATAGAAATGGTAAAGAACACATGATTTACAAAAAGTTATATTAGAATTCACATGTATATTGTTGAAAATAAAATGTATTAACTTTCAATAACTCTATCAGTAAAACGTTTCTATCGACGATGAATAATCAAATATAAATACCATTTTTAGACATCAGCAGCCCAGCTCGTTGGAAATGATTCCTTTTATTACATTAATTGAAAGGAATTAAAAATCACAATTATAAACTAAACAATTTATCGTCCATAATATCGAGAAAAGTTTGAGATCGGCAGGCCGCAACGATACAAACATAGAAAGTGCAAACCGCGCCACCCCACGCGGGATACTGAAGGTTCTGTTATCCCGCTACTGTATATAAACAAACGGGAGCACAGACCACTCACAATCAACAGACTATACGGATTTTTTTCTTTCCTTTATATAATGAACATAATATATATGTTAAATCTCAGTAGATACAGATTAATAAAATATAAATGAACAGGAACAAAATATTGAGAAATATTGCGCTTCGATTAATAAAATATATACCGAATATTTTAATGTAATATTTATATATTAATTCTGAGTTAATTCCATCCCATCCCATGCAAAAGTTCTCTAAAAATTGACGCCAATTATTTTGACGTAATTCTAGTTGAAATAAATATACATTAATGTAAATTCAACCTTAAATACACTGCCTAAAGTTGTATTCACAAAGGTACGAACAAATTAAAATCTCACCCAAATGTTCGAGTAGGCGCTCATTCCATTAGACCATTTTTTGTCATTGATTATGTATCTAGTTTTTTATTAGTGATCGTTGGTTAATTCAGAGAAATAATTCCGCAAAACAGTTAAGAATACTTTATTTTTACTACAGAAGCCCAAACAAATCAATAAATAGATAAATGTAGAGCAGCTCTGCATAAAGAAATTCTTATAAGAAACTAGTTGGATAGCCGCCCTAAATAATTACTCGTAATAACCATATAAGTAAGTGTCGCTGTATCAAGAAATCAAAACAAAATAGCGTGAAGTATTTTATCTGAGTTAATTCATTATCCCAGGCACCGAATTATACTGCGCACGTGCGTATCGTGACATGACTTGGGACTTCAATTAAATGGCCGCCATATTTATCGCTTTAGGAGGGAAATTGAACGCGGACCTCGTGTTTCGTATCCCAAATTCATGAACTTAATATAACGGGCAGTATTCTGTCGTAAGACAAATAGACAGTTCATCAATCCATCTCGTGTCTTAGGTAGTTAGTTAAACTTAAATAAAAAAATACCCTAAAAACGAATCTTATAGAGAGACATAGAGAGAGAGAGATTTAGCATGTTCAGATATGCTTGGCATTTGGTAAAGTTACTCAAATCAAATATACGTCAGGAAAAACTAACGTCGGAAGAACTTACCTGTCATCTCTGGGTAGACGACTACACTGCTGTGTAGAGATACCGGCCAATGGGAATAATATATTTTATATTGACGACTCACTAGCGTTTGGAATTTGGATAAAGTACTCCGGAAAGCGGGCTCGAATCCCGTACATATTTAGAAAATATATATACTTACAAGAGTTAATAAATAGCATATATATACATTTATGTATACAGTAAGATAGTACATTATACATATGTATATACATTTTTCTAGAAGAATTTGAACGGCCTACGTATAATTGTTCCGGGTCTAGATGTTTGTCCATGTGCAAGGTCTCCCGGTGTAGACTTATTGAAGCAATGGCGTAGCTTTTGACTTTTAAAAAGCGCTTTGTAAAGGCCAAATAGGTATAAAAATATTTTGACTCTGACTTTTACTGTATAAATGTAAAACATGACAACGATACAGACAAAAATACTAGTGTGGTGTAAAATATTAAAAGAGAAAAAACGAAAAGAAATTTATCTGTTAAAATCTATATTTTATACTACACATAAGCGAAATACCACTGACTGACTAACTCATCACGAGATCTCTAAAACTGTACACCCGATTGACTTGAAATTTAGTATAGTTACTCAATTCGCAATGTAGACGCTCACTAACAACGGATATTCCCAATAAACAAAACAAAAATTCTTGATATTTTATAATATCTAGGTTTTTATCGTCTATTATCGTGCGCCCAGCGAGGCGGAGTGTATCAGCTAGTACATCATATAATAAATATTCATCAAAGCAAAGATAATGATTTCTTATATTTAAGCGAACACTGAACAATGAAAGAAAATAGTCATTTACGAATTTTATCACGTTTAGTCAAGCTTTTTTTTTTAAATCGCTGTTAACACCCATGACCAAAAACAAATATCTCTATAGGTATATAAAAATCAATTGCAGTTCGTTAGTCTCGCTAAACCTCAAAAACGGCTGGACCTATTTTGATGACATTTTTTGTGTGTGTTTGAATGGGTCCCTAGATGGTTTAGATTCACATATGGACCCGGTAGCTGGCGCTGTTGTCGAGATCTAGAAATCACCCGTGTGAAACCATACCGGATCGTTAGTCACAAATAAGAGGATACCAGACGAATTCTTTCGCCGTTTTATCTTTGGTCAAAAGAACCTTATTTTGAAATGGTAAAAGACTATGGCTGATTTTAAGAGATAACAAATTAATTTTTTAAATTTATTTTGACAACAAGCAGTCACAACAACAACTCACAAAAAATCCACACAATTTATTTAATAGAAATAGACCTACAGACCAACAAGTTAACAAAATTTAAAAGAATAAATATATAAAATAACAAACAGACCAAGTAAAGAATCATTAACAGAAAAAAAGAATATCCTGCATAATAAATAATCCAATACCAAATAAAATACATAATCCATAATTACCGTACCATTTTTATAGATGTGTTAAATAATGTCACGTTACATTAGTAAATCGCTAATATTTTTATGTATAATCGTATACCTTTTATGTATGTCATGTCATGTTTTTTTTTAATTTGCTTTTTAAAGGAACATACAGTATATTAACAAATACATTTTAAAACATATAAAAGAAATCCTAAAGCCAATGAAGTTTCCACAGATATCTATTGTATATAAATTTAAAATATAAAAGAAGAAAAATAACTGAATGGTATTTATAATTAGACATTATTGAGTGCTTATGCATCTAAAAGTAATATACATACAACCTATAGCGAAACTGTCAATTGCGAATTAAGTTTCATAATATTTTTTGTAACTATAGTATAAGTAGCGGCACGAAAGTCTAGCGGTGACCGTTATTGCGCATTAGTCGCGCTGATTGCCTCTTGCGTATCGTTTGCACGCGCTGATTGACTCTCTAGTCTCATTCGTGTAATTCAATTCGTGCGCGTCTCCTCCACATTTCGTTCAGAGCTAGACTTACGTGCCCCGGCTTGTACGTGAGGGTAATATGGTCATCCGTTTAATATGGTCACTTTCTTATAACTCAAAAACTACAGCCTAGTTTGCATAGATGGCTCTGTCATACGATAGCTCTTCATCAGTCAATCAAATAATAAAGGGTCAAAAGCGCGCTGCTTTATCGACGCCATTTTGACAGTTGACGTTATAGTAAATATTTTAGTCAATTTGAGTATTTTGCAGTGTATTTAGTTTTTTAATTCAATTTTTCGAATTGTTCCTAATGATTGCCACTCCAGCTTGTCTGCTATTTTTTCTCAATTAGTTATAGTATAAGACTTTGTGTTTTTGTCTCTGTCTTCCTCCTAGTTTAGGTTTTATAGGGCGACAAAGCTTAAGGTGACCATATTACCCTCACGTAGCTTATTATATTTAAGGTGAAAGATATCTAATTCAAAATATTTTAAGTTAAATTTTTTTACATGTACGAGATACAAAATTGTTTAAATTTGAAACCATTCGGGATCAAATTCCGCCGTTAGAGCATATGAATTTCTCTCTCACGGCAGGATATCGCTGAAAATCTTCAGCAAATCTTAATCAACTGTCTTAAAAAATCAAATGTAATCTTCGGTATAAACTTATTAAAATTTAAAGTACTTTACTACTGCACGTTTATGAATAAAAACTCCCGAATGACTTGAGTTGAATTGAGTCACTTAGAATTAAAATATTTTGATTGATATTTAAAGTCAGCTACAATGCTTTGGAGAGGCATCGTGAACTTTGCTCTACCCTTTTCAAAAAAGAGAGAAACTGCAATCTCTGCAGCGAAACATTTTGGGCTGTTGCTGTAACTGTAACATGAACAGGTATACTTTTTTTATAGGCATTCTACTTTGGTTCTGTAGTGAAAAGCTAGTATACAACGAGGATTGATAAAGGCTGTTAATAGACTACCGCTTCTCATTAGGTAGGTCGTAGTAGGCTGTATGAGCGTTTGACATATTTCTAAAATATAAAAGAAGCAAATTCATAACCACCAGACTAGTCATGGGTTACTCATCTATTCCATTTGAGGATGAGAGAGTACCATTTTAGCTCACGAGATACTCATGAGGTATCCCTCATTTGAGGTGAGGACTCTTTCGCCGGCGTATTTATCTGACAACGCGAGTCGCCTCCTTCCAAAAGTTTGTTGAAAGCAAGACATGTTGATACCATAGTCATTATATTATTATATTATGTCTGTGGTTGTTACAATATGCGATGTCAGTGGATGCAAATAAAGTGTAGTGGCGGTGTAAGAATATCCACTACCCCATATCGTCCCGTGGGTGTTGTAAAACGCCAAAGAATAATTAGACTTAGAGTGATAGTGTCATTTAAAATTCCATTCAAAATTGAGGCAACAACACAATAATTGTGTGCATAAGTGCCAGTAATTACGTTTGCCCACACGCACACAAGCAAATGAGTAATGTCTGCAAGTAAATGGCGTTTTCCCCAAAAAGAGGGGAAAGAGTAATAGTAGACATAGTCTTGGAGTTAATAATATTAGGTTGAAAATGTTACATTATTTATTTTTGTTAACTAATGCGATATTTAAATTATTTATATACGTAATATCTTGTGTTTTAATATATATTCACAAATCTATTATGTAATTACATTATTCTATCCGCGAAATATTATCTTTTTTGGTTTCATAAAAGAATCTAACTCTTAGACAATGTTCCACAATAGGCCGCGCCAGATTTGTGTTGTAATGTGGTGAATTGATGTCCTCTTCTACTATAAGAAATAGAGAACGAACAATGACTTTGGCCATAGTTTTTAGAGATAGCTCTTTTACTATGAATTGGGACTATTGGCAGTATGTATGTACTTTATTCAGTATGCATTTTTTCTTATAATTATAGTAATAAGAAAAAATGGTGTAAGTTATTTTGCCACTTTAGCAACATTTTCATTATATTAGCGTCTGTCAAATTTACGATTTATTATTTTGTTTTGATGAATATTTTTTTACAAAAATATACTCGTAAGATGCTAGGCAGTACTTTACCCCTGAAATGAGATTTTTTTAATGATTATGTGATGAGTTGTGACACCTTTTCAAGCATAGTATATCATTTTTTGCAAAATTACGTGAGCTCTTTACACGATTACGTGGACTCGAGTACTGACGCGCAGAAAGTCGTACAAGGCTTGAAATAGCTTCACTTTGCGTGTGCTTTCTGCGGTTCTAAGCCTAATAGTTCTATGTAGGCGACAGACGGAAACAGATCAGAACATGTGCAGGAGCGTCTCTCTAACAATGACTAAAAATAAAAAAACGACGGTTGCCAACCCGCTTACCAAGCATGGCAACTATGGCCTATGAGCCTATGCTTATACTTTAATAGGCTGTAACTGTAACGGTATTCACTCATTTAGATATTGCAGCTAAATACATAATCTCGATACCTACTTGAACTTAATTGAGTCGTTCGCTCACTCACTCGCGGCACACACAATACGTATTGTCAGTTATAAGCGAGGTTGTAAACAAGTGGGTGAGGTGTAGTGTAATGAAAGAATTCGAATAATTCTTTCAATATGCCGTCACGAGGACCTCTAGTGTTAACTTATGAAACACAATAAACATCATATAGAACGCAGAAGGTCATTGTAAAATTTATTTCCTATCAATCACTCTTCTATTAACTTTTATATGTTCTTTGAGATAAAATTATATAAAACAACGAATTAATAATAATTAAGTTTAAAAGAAATTACAAATTTAGATCAAAAGTTATTTTTTACATTATCATTTAATTTCAATTCTCCTAGGTTTGACTGGAAGAGAAATGTCATATAGATTATGTCCGCCCTATGTAGACTACAAACTAATTGATTATACGTAATCTTATTGACAGTAATTTTATACTTTTACCACTGGTTCACAGAGAAACCTTAAAATCTTCATCTCCTCGTTTAAAATCTTCATCGCTTATTTTTCCACCATTAGAGATGCAACTTTTTTTGGAATATATTTGGGACCGGTACCGGAGGTATAACCCATTTGATTTTAAATAATCATCTAAATCAGTTTAACCGTTCCCGAGAAATCGGTGTATATACATAAAAAACCATACGCGTCGATTGTACAACCATCTCGTTTCTATGACTTCGGTTAAAAAAGAGAGAGAAATGGAATAGAAGATAAAATAATGATATACCCGTTTCGCATCATTTCCAAGGTGGTTGCTGCGCAAATCTATTGTATGAAAGCCATCGTCAACTGCGTCGAAGGCCTTGTTCACGCAGCCACCCTCCTCTACCGCCATCACTTATCACTGCAAATTAAAAAAAATATACATGATTTAGTACTTTAGTAGCCGTGTAGTAAAATTAGCACGTGGTAGAGTCAAGTCAATGAGTCGGCTCGACTGGGGTCTACGCTGGTGACCACACTCACAGAATACTAGCGTAAAATAGCAGCTTAATGCTGCTGTGTTTCGTATGGTGGGTGTAGAGAACCGCAGACCCTTATACAGGAAACGAGGCATTCCATCTCAGTCCTCAGGGGTGACAACGCATCTGCATTTTGATTCTTGATTGAGGATAAATGTATATGTCTATGGGCCACAGCATCCACTTATCATAAGATGGCTGTGTACTCGTTTGTCACTATAATCCTATAAAAAAAACCAGTGGCTTAGCAATGAGTTGCAGCGCTACGTTCTGCGGGTTCGAATGCCACACGGAACACGTATTTGTATGGTCTGCAAATAACTGTTCCGAATTTGGATATGTGTTCTTGTGAAATTTATGTATACAAATTGCCCTTGCGATACAGGAAAAATACTAGCGTGGAGGTAACGTATGTTTAAAAATATAAGGTAAGATACGATGACGACCTATAATGACGGTTTGACGAAGTATATACTGCGCACCGCGGCCGTACGTACGAAACGTCATAATTATCTACTATACACCTATTATCACGCGCCGAATGGGGTCTAACAATCTTCGGCTCACCAGATGTCGCTAGTTGACAATGAGGTAAAGTTTTTTGTTACACAATCTCATTTAATTGAGAAGTTAGTTTTAAATAAAAGTTTATGATTTTCTAGGAAATAAATTAATACACAAAACAATGTCTGTGTGGTTTGCTCTTTAATTGTTTGCACATTTTTAACTCTTTTTTATTTTTATAAATATCAGTGGTTTGGTTTATTTAATTTTAATTTAATTAACATAAATTATAACTAATAGTCCCAGGCGAGGATGGAATTACAGCGGAGCTTCTGAAAGCGGGTGGAAAACCGGTACTTGAAGTCCTTCAGAAGTTCTTTAATTCCGTCCTCCATGGTGGCATTACACCGGAGGCGTGGAGCAGAAGTGCGGTGGTCTTGTTCTTCAAGAAAGGTGACAATGCTCTCTTGAAAAAGTACAGGCCAATTTTCCTTCTGAGCCGCGTCTACGTGCTGTTTTTGAGAGTCATTACGAATCGTCTCGCGCGCAGAATTGACGACTTCCAGCCTCCCGAACAAGCCGGTTTCCGAAAGGGCTTTAGCACCATAGACCACATACATACCCTTCGGTGAATTGTACAGAAGTCGGAGGAGTACAATTTGCCACTATGTCGGGCGTATGTGGACTATGAGAATGAAAAAGCCTTTTCAGAGAGAGATTCCGTCGAAATTTGGGTGGTGCTGCAGTCCCTTCAACGGTGCCAAGTTGACTGTCGGTATATCGAAGTGCTGAAGTGCTTGTACAGTAGGGCTATGATGGCTATCCGAGTACAGAACCAGAGTACGATGCAGAGAGGTGTAAGACAGGGTGACGTCATATCCCCGAAACTCTACACCGCTGCATTGGAAGACGTTTTCAAGCTTCTGGACTGGAAAGGATACGTCACTCACCTTCGATTTGCCGACGATATAGTCCTTATGACAGAATCGCTGGAGGACCTAAGCACTATGCTCAATGACCTCAATAGTGCTTCCCAACGGATAGGTCTTAAGATGAACATGGACATAACAAAGATCATGTTTAATGTCCATGTCACACCTATGCCGGTAGTTGTTGGGAGCACTAAGCTCGAAGTTGTTGATGAGTATGTTTACCTGGGACAAATAGTCCGACTAGGTAAGTCCAACTTCGACCGAGAGGTCAATCGACGGATTCAACTCGGTTGGGCAGCTTTCGGAAAATTACGGCACATCTTCTCGTCAGGTATACCTCAAAACTTGAAAACGAGACTGTACAACCAGTGCGTGTTGCCAGTGATGACATACGGAACTGAAACGTGGTCCTGCACTGCTGGCCGGATGAGGAAGCTCAAGGTCACTCAGCGAGCTATGGAGAGGGCTATGCTCGGAGTTTCTCTGCGTGATAAACTTGAAATGAGGATATCCGCAGTAGAACCAGAGTAACCGACATAGCCCAACGGATTAGTAAGATGAAGTGGCAATGGGCCGGCCATATAGCTCGAAGAACCGACAACCGATGGGGAAAAAAGGTTCTCGAGTGGCAGCCTCGTACCGGCAGGCGAAGTTTTGGGCGTCCCCCCACTAGATGGAGTGACGACCTGGTAAGATATGCAGGAAGTCGATTGATGCAGGTGGCTCAGGACCGTGCTTTGTGGCATTCCTTGGGGGAGGCCTATGTTCAGCAGTGGACTTGTGAAGGGCTGTAATGGATGGATGGATAACTAATAGTAAAACAAGAAACATTAACCTTTACATTTTACGAACAAATTAACTTCCCTTTACTATGAAATCTGTCAAGTATTAAACCTCATATATAAGTGGCGCCGCCCTGGTGGCAAAAAATCGTGGGTGGTCACCTCATTAGTGCTGGTGAAGTGCAGTTAACTGTTTGCCTGGTTCCTGTGCCAGTTGGTAACCGTTTTGCTTACTATTCTCCTTTTGTTTTGTTTTTTTAATATTATTTTCTTTACTTTCATATCTATAACAACCTGGGTACATGAAATTTGTAGAAATGTACTATCACTAAGTATAAATTAGTACAAGTGCAATAACCATGACTTTATTTGCTTTAAACAATGCATCTCTGAACTACCGCCCGGGAACCAGGTCAAACGTGAATCACAAAGATGTATACTATTTTAGATTTCTTTTCATTGTTATCACTAATCATACGTAATTATGTTACTCTTTTATATAAGTAGATAGGTAGATATATAACGATACAAATAAATAAAATTGAAGTGTCTGTTTGTAATATTGAAATAACAGCTTTTTACGATATGCATATGAAATTATATACGGTACTTATAACAAAAATACTATTTTTAAAATTTTTGTCCGTCTATCTTTCTATCTGTCTGTCTGTTTGTTCTGGCTAATCTCCGAAACGGCTGGACCGATTTTGATCGGATTTTCACAGGCAGATAGCTAGTGTTATAAGAAGTAACTTATGCTACATTTATTTTAGAATAAGAATTAGGGTTCCGCTCAAAAAACTAAAACCCATGAAATCCAATCGTAATAAATTACGCGCGGGCGAAGTCGCGGGGAACAGCTAGTATCTTTTTTTTTATAGGATAGAGTGACAAACGGGCACACAGTCCACCTGATGGTAAGTGGCTGCTGTGGCCCATAGACATCTACATCTATCCTCGTTTGCGAATCAAAATGCAGATGCGTTATCACCCGTGACGACTAAGATGGAATGCCTCTTTTCCAGTAAAAAAGGATCTCCGGCTCTCTACACTCACCATACGAAACACAGCAGCGTTATGCTGCTATTTTACGCTGGTATTCTGTGAGAGCGTGGTTCTTCCCCGTCGTGCCGACCCATTCATGCTACACCATAATATAACTGCAGCGTTTCTCTACTACATATATTCTATAGGTAGGAACAGTAAACGGGAAGCAGCATCTTCCTGATAACAACTCAAAGTAATAAAAAAATTACGGTTTCTAATTCGCCTGGCAAGCATGGCAACTATGGCAAACAAATAAGTCACGTATCAGCTAACTAATCTATGGGGAAGCTAAGTCCACAGAGGTGACAATTTATTTTTTGATAAGAATAAAGGTAACAAGTCGGCATACAGCCCACCTGATGATAAATGGGTGCTATGGTAGACACCTACATCTATCCTCGATTAAGAATCAAAATGCAAATGCGAACTACATTGCAAATATATACTCTTTGAACTTTACTATGAATAACCTTAACCACAAAAAAACGGAATTTCAATCAATAAAGCAAGATTTAAGATATAATAAAAATAATGTCGAAAACTTAAAGACAGAATTAAGAAAAAATCCCTTATTTCTAAATTGTTTAAGGTAAATGAAAACATTAAAGATCTATGTTACCTACTTTTTATGGATTGATGTAAGTTCACTGAAATTTCTTATGGCTTTGTAATATAAATAGTATTAATGAAAAGTACATTTTTCAAAACATTAATGTAATGTATGCATAGTGCACGGATGACATGCATTTATTCATGGCGGACGAGGCGAGTTCAGGGTGAGAAGCAATTTGTGACGACCTTTGTCCACAGTTTGTTCAGGAAAACCATTCACCAGTTATAAAAAAGGACATGTAAGCGCTAGATACAACAAGCTCCCGGGTTAACACAACAAACGAAGTTATCTTATTAATTATATATACTCATCTACTAACTGACGTCGTTATATCTGTGAAAGTCAGTAACAATCCAATGCTAGACAAAGGTATGTAATAAATTAAGAGAAATTACTGTAAGCACTATCCTGGACAAGCCCTCCAGGCTGAATTTCAGTCACGACGGCCAGTCTCAACAGAGTCTAGCCATCGGCGCAGGACAGGATTATAGTGCGCAAGTGTATAAGCAAGCACAGGTGCACACTCTCTATTCCTTCTCTCTCCGTCCGATAGGACTGCGATCTGACACTACCGGAGAGAGATCAGACGCAGGACCTGCGTCTATACGTGTTTTTCGAGGCACCGAGTTGAACCAACGCTAACTTCCTGGCTTCGGCCTGTTACTAAGAATTTCTGGTCAGAAAAACACAATAACTGATTTCGGCTCGACCCTGAATTAAAACTCAGGACCTCACGATTATCAACCGCATTTACGACCACAAGACTACTGGAGCAGCGTGGACAAGCAGATAGTCTTCGATTCTAGCTAGATTCGATAGTCAGTAAACGACGTACCTGGATAGAAAACCGCCTTTACTTAATACTTTTTAAACGATTTCAAAAAGGAATAAGTTCTCAATATGATTTTTTTGCATTTTCTTTATTATTTTTATTTGTTTCTACGATACGTGACATATTTGGCAATTGTGAACTAATTTCAAATATTCTTTATTATCTCTTTCAACGTTCTATTAATTAGGTTATACTACAAAGATAGCCCCATATATATTATAAAAAAAAATCCACTGTGGAAAAATTTGGATGAAGTTTTTAATGTAAGTATTTAGACGACATTCTAATTCTAAAGCTTGTGATATTCCTTAATTAAAAACCCAACTTCAAAAATAACTTTAAATAATTAAATAATAGGTTGGGGAAAAAGTTTCTTCGTATTTTGTTTGTATAATTTTTTCTAAATCTCTTTGGTTGTACTGTTTGTATCTGGCTGGTTTTAATATCAATACATATAGGACATTAAGAAAAAGAAAAAGAAAAAGTAAAAAACACTTTCCCGCCATTTTCAATTGTTTTCCTGTCCGCCAGAATGAGTGAATCTAACGAAGAAATTCGATATATTCTGAAGTTTTATTACAAAAAAGGGAAAAATGCGACTCAATTTTTGTTTATGGACCTATTGCAGTGTCAGTAAGAGTAGCACAAAGTTGATTCAAGCGTTTTCAGTCCGGGAATTTCGATGTCAAAGATGCAGCTCGCTCTGGTCGCCCTCATACGGATAAAGATGATGCCATTTTTGAAATAATGGAGCAAGATCGGAATATTAGTAGTCACAAAATAGCAGAGGAATTGCAGATTGACCACAAAACAGTTTTGACATATTTTAATTTCCACATAACTATCCTAAATTAGGGGCTTTAAATTTAGCACCAACTACAGAAGCTATAATGTGCAAATCGTTCTATTCTTGTTAGTTCTTAGAATTTGGCTTTTACTTTTTAATAAAAGTTTAATTTTCTCATTTTAATATTTCCGTTATTTCCTGCCATCGATATATGTACTACGCACTAGATATCGTATTGCGAACATTGACTATGTTCAACTGAACTGTATTGCAATCCGTACACTAAACTAAATATTGCGTAAATTGAAGATTTGTGAATTCCATAAAATAATTATTATTACATTCTATTTAGAAATATGTTTGTTTAGATTAAAATAAGAGTATTTTATATTAAATTGTTATATATATTTTATTATAATATTATTTTATCTTAAACTAGCTCGCCAGACAGACGTTATTCTACCCTTTCCAAAATGCAAATCGTGTGCAAAATTTCATTGCAATCCGTTTAGTAGTTTAGGAATGCATCGCGGACAGACAATGTGATACGTAACTTTTATATATAAAAAGAAGATTAAAGTCTTCGCGCATGCGCGGCTCTACTATCTCCCGCGCATGCGCGAAGACATAGAGTAGCGCACAATTTTTGTTTGGATTAGCTTCTCTAGTATGTAGAACTCGTACATATAACTCAATGTTTCCTGCCGAATTATTCGTAATAAATAAAACTGACAGACGAAGTGCGCTCAGAATTAGCAACGTATGTTTTTTATAGTTACAATTACTTAACAGTTACTTTACCGTTGCTGCGAAGGCAAAGTCTCCATAAACTAATGAAAGTTCAAACGCGGTGTGAATACTGAATTAAGTATATAAGCAGACGTTAACTACAGATTATGCTTACACAAATATTGCATAATTTATTAAACGTGTATGTAAATTATTGAACTAACGTGTAGTGGCGGTTAAGAATATCCACTACCCCATATCTTCCCGTGGGTGTCGTAAAAGGCGATAAAGGGAAACAGGCAGGAGATGGGCAGCAGCATTTTCCTGATAACAGAAAATTATAATAAAAAAAATGCGGTTACCCACCCGCTTGCCAAGCGTGGCAACTATGGCAAATACCCCTCAATGATTAGAGCAACAAAGAGACGGCCCCCAATCACCAGCAGCCCCGCTATACCTGGCTACGGTGGCGACCATGGTAACGGCGGGGCACGGGGTGCTAAGAATCTCCGGTGGAGGTTCGGTTGCCACCTAAGGCGACTCGACCTGGCAACATACAACGCACGCACCCTGAGGACTGACGAGAAGATCGGGGAGCTGGAAGAAGAGATAGACAAGTTACGCTGGCATATTATAGGATTATCGGAAGTCCGAAGAGAGGGGGAAGACGCGGTAATCCTCGAATCCGGCAACTTGCTCTATCACCGGGAGGGCGACCATCTGTCACAAGGAGGTATCGTCCACAAGTCTCTCGTTAACAACGTTGTAAAGATTGACTGTGTCGACGAGGGTTGCGTACCTTATACTCAGAATCACCAAACGGTATTCGCTGAAGATCATACAGGTTTACGCACCAACTTCGGCATATCCCGATGAGGAGGTGGAGGAAATGTATGAGGAGCTCTAGAGCCATGCATTCCTCCAAAACCCACTATGCGGTGTTAATGGGAGACTTCAATGCAAAACTAGGCACAAGAGAGAACGGTAAGCTGAAAGTAGGGAAATTTGGAATAGGGCAACGAAACCCAAGAGGCCAGCAGCTGGCCGACTTCATGGAGAAAAAGGGACTCTTTATGATGAACTCTTTCTTCCAGAAGCGGCTCCACAGGAAGCGGACCTGGTCGAACCCCGACGGTTCGACAAAAAATTAGATTGACTTCATTATGACGACCAGACGACAACTGTTCAGTGATGTCTCCGTGATCGTGAGGGTGAAAACTGGTAGCGATCACCGAATGGTTAGAGGCACACTGAACGTTAACGTTACGTTTTCTGTGCCTAGAAGACTGCAATGAAGTGGACGATATGAATAACAAGCTCGTGGAAACTGTCCACGCGGTCGGAGCTAAGTTTTGCAAGACCCGACGCAGAAGAACACAAAAACTCTCCGATCACACTCTTAATCTCATGGCTATTAGACGGGAGATGAAGCTACATTCTTCAGATTTGACAGCATACAGGCAACTGAACAGACAGATCTCTAAAAGTTGCGTAAGTCCCGCTTACGTAACTTCAATACAGCTTGTATTGAAGAAGCGATCGAACGGAACCAAGGCTCCAAATTCTTTGCCAGGGATCTGTCTGCCAGAAAGAGCCAACTGTCAAAGCTGAAGACCGAATGTGGCAGCATCGTTTCCGGGACACCTGAGATTTTGTGTGAGATTGAGAGGTTCTATGCGCAGCTGTATACGTCATCGTTGGAGCCACATGCAAATGTGTGTAACGATCCAAGAGCGAGTCTTATCCGACACTATTTCGAAGATATCCTGGACGTCAGTCTGAGCGAGGTTAGAATGGCTCTCCAGTACCTTAAAAACGGCAAGTCCCCGGGCGAGGATGGTATTACAGCGGAGCTTCTGAAAGCAGGTGGAAAACCGTTACTTGAAGTACTTCAGAAGCTCTTTAATTCCGTCCTCCAAGGTGGCACTACTCCGGAGGCGTGGAGCAGAAGTGCCGTAGTCTTGTTGTTCAAGAAAGGCGACAACGCTCTCCTGAAGAACTACAGACCGATTTCCCTTCTGAGCCGCGTCTACGTGCTGTTTTCGAGAGTCATTGCGAATCGTCTCGCACGCAGACTTGACGACTTCCAGACTTCCGAACAAGCTGGTTTACCATGGATCACATACACACCCTTAGGCAAATTGTACAGAAGTCAGAGAAGTACAATTTGCCACTATCGCTGGCGTATGTGGACTATGAGAAAGCTTTTGATTCCGTCGAAATTTGGGCGGTGCTGCAGTCCCTTCAGCGGTGCCAAGATGAATGTCGGTATATCGAAGTGCTTGTACAGTAGAGCTACGATGGCTATTCGAGTACAGAATCAGAGTACGAAACCTATCCAACTGCAGAGAGGTGTAAGACAGGGTGACGTTATATCCCCGAAACTCTTCACCGCTGCATTGGAAGATGTTTTCAAGCTACTGGACTGGAAAGGATGCAGTATTAACATCAATGGTGAGTACATCACTCACCTTCGATTTGCCGACAATGTAGTCCTTATGGAACAATCGCTGGAGGACCTAATTACTATGCTCAATGACCTCAATAGTGTCTCCCAACGGATAGGTCTTAAGATGAAAATGTACAAAACAAAAATCATGTTTAACGTCCATGTCACACCTATGCCAGTAGTTGTTGGGAACACTAATTTCAAAGTTGTTGACGAGTATGTTTACCTGAGACAAATAGTCGACTAGGTAAGTCCAACTTCGACCGAGAGATCAATCGACGGATTCAACTCGGCTGGGCAGCGTTCGGGAAACTACGACACATCTTCTCGTTAGACATACCTCAAAACCTTAAAACAAAATTGTACAACCAGTACGTGTTGCCAGTGATGACATACGGATCTGAGACGTGGTCCTTCACTGCTGGCCGTGTGAGGAAGCTCAAGGTCGCTCAGCGAGCTATGGAGAGGGCTATGCTCGGGGTGTCGCTGCATGATAAACTTAGAAATGAGTATATCCGCAGTAGAACCAGACTAACCGACATAGCCCAACGGATTAATAAGCTCAAGTGACAGTGGGCCGGCCATATAGCTCGAAGAAACGACAACCGATGGGGAAGAAAGGTTCTCGAGTGGCAGCCTCGTACCGGTAGGCGAAGTGTAGGGCGACCCCCCACTAGATGGAGTGACGACCTGGACATGCAGGAAGTCGATGGATGCAGGTGGCTCAGGACCGTGCTTTGTGGCATTCCTTGGGGGAGGCCTATGTTCAGTAGTGGACTTATGAAAGGCTGTAATGATGATGATGATGATGATGAAATTATTGAATATACCAGTTATATATCTATACAATATAAATAAAATTGAAGCGTCTGCCTGTAACATCGACATAACTACCTTTTATTGAGCATAGGGCGTTATTTGCATGCCATTAAAACATTTTTAATTTTTTTGTGTGTCTGTCCGAGCTTACCTTTTCAATGACTGAAGCGATTGAAAACTTCACAAAGAGATAAAGATCAATGCCAGATGTAATCTAGGCATATATATATGTATCTAAAAAATATGAAGAATTTTTGTAAAAAAAAAAACTATCTGCCCAATAATTTTGTAATTTTGTAATGAAATGCCTACTTTTACACATTCACGGCTATAGCTCAGTAAGTAATGACGTTAAGTACATGGTATGCTAATGTTTTAGAATCCTTATGATATAGGCAAATTTTTTAAATGATTGGCCACACAGATCCTATGCGTATTTTTTTCACCACAAGTGCTCAAACTTAGCAGTTAAATAAAGTAAAAAATTTAAACTTATGTTTAGTGCCGTCTTGTAAAATACTACCCATAGTAGTTGAAAACTTTTAAGGGTAATTTAGAAACATCATTATTAGGGAACACATTAAAAGAAAAAAATCCGATCTAGGCATTAAACTGCGGACGTGATGACCACAAATGTGAGCAGAAGTACGAATTTTCGGAATTTTATAAAAGATGGCGTAGACCGCGAACCGTTCGGGATAGAATTTTTTTTAGGAAACGAAGCTACCTACCCCCTGCCCGAACACGTACGTACCAGATTATCCACCATTACTGGGACAACCTGTATATATATATATATATATATATATATATATATATATATATATATATATATATATTTTGACTAGTCAAGAACACTACAGGAATCTATAGTATATAATAAATAAAATTTAAATGTCTGTCTGTAATATCAAAATAAACAACCATTTTTTTAAACACTGTCTGTCTGTCTGTCCCGGCTAATCTACGGAATAGCTAAACCGATTGTAATGAAACTTGACGATATAGAGAGAAATGCCAGGAGTGATCTAATCTACATTTTATTTGAAAAATTTGAACATTTTATTGAGAAATCGTAAAATTGATAATTTTACGATTCTTTGGGGGAGGCCTATGTTCAGCAGTGGACTTGTGAAGGGCTGTAATGAATGATGAATGAATGAAAATTGATAAAGTAAATGGACTTTGATGGTTATCTTAAATCTAAATAACGCGAAGAATCCAGGCGAAGCCGGGGCGAGTTGCTAGTATCTTAATAAAATAATATCGTTTTGAATCACCTACACTTGATGTACTCGAACCAACATATGACTAAAGATAAACAGTTTTAAATAATAATAAAAATGCAAAACATTAGTAGTATCGCGTCTCACATCAGTGCTTCAAACAATCGGCGGGGTTAGGCAACGTCACGCGTCGCTAACTGAAGGATAGGATGGGTGCCTACTGTAGTACACACAGTAAACTCGTTGTCATAGAAAACATTTAAAAACAATAAATCGAGTTACTCGTAATCGTCATCTCGATATTTCGGAGTCTTATTGGCGACTTGTTAACTGTAGAATAGAATGGGTGGCCAATGTAGACACAGTAAATTGATTGTCATAGAAAATTTAAAAAAAATCGTGTCATTTATTATCGTCATCTCGATTTCTCGGAAGTCTTAATGGCGACTAACTGTAGGATGGGATGAATGCTCAATTTAGTACACACCAGTGTGTACTACATTGAGCATTCATCCCATTGTGTCATAGATAATATATTTAAAGAAAAAAAAAACACCGTAATCGCCTTTTCGATATTTCGGAAGTCTTACTCGGCCTATACACATCTACATCTATCCTCGATTAAGAATATAAATGCAGACGCGTTATCACCCCTGAGGACTAAGTATGAATGCCGCGTTTCCAGTAAAAAGGGTCTTCGGTTCTCTGTGTGGTAAAGTAAAAAAATGACTCAATAAGAATTACACATGTAATGTATATTGAATAAAAATTATTCTATTCTATTCTATTCTATTCTATACTCACCATACGATACACAGTAGCATTAAACTGCTATTTTACGCTGGTATTCTGTGAGAGCGTGAATAACCATTTAAAAAAATTTAAAAAGTTTTAAATAAAACTATTTTGGTTTCCAATTATACACAAAAAATCTCATTACAATTTCTTTACTATCTCTTAAAGCTTTGCTACAAAACCGATTTTAACATATGTTTTTACTTTAACACAATTTTACAAATGAGTGTTAAAGGACACAGAAATAACAGTTTTTTTACGTGAAATTTACAGATCATCAAATTTTTATTTTAAACATTTTGCCATATCGTGCAATGTTTTTGAGAAAATAGCAAAAAAAACTGAGTTTAATAAAGATCTGTAGGTTTTTGTTTAAGTTTTGTGTGTTTTTTTTGGTAGTGGAAAGATTTGTCCAAAGACTATTGTAGATCTGCCGTTTTTTTCCGCTTAAGTCCAACGCAGACACAGTCACGGGTAAAAGATAATTAAAAGTAAGGGTAATATTATGTAACGTGAGGCAACAAAACCGACTCGAGATTTGAAGCCGCTGGAGTGCTTTTACGCGTTTTTACTGCTGGTGTCATCTTGTCATCCATCATTAAATTGTTACAAACGATTGAAATTTTTATGATTTTATCGGAAGGTAGCTGAATATAAGAATATGCCCAAGATGCACCATCATTTCCGGTCAACGGAATCACGCATCAGTTGATGCCATGGAAGTTGTATTATATAATATATTTTCAATTATTTTTAAAAGTCGAAAGGCTTAGAAGCTCTCACTAACAACCACCGGTTGCAAAAGCAAAAGCTCTATCTTAAATAATATTGCGAAACTATTCCAATATTACAAAACTGTTGAACGTATCAAACATTATTTTTTCAGAACATAGGCCTCTCCCGTAGATTGCCTCATAAGAGGGATTTTGCCATAGTTGCCACGCATGGCATGCGGGTTGGCAGCCGCAGTTTCGTATTTCAGTTGTTATTAAGAAAACGCTGTTGCTTATTTCCTTGTTTGTTTCCTTCGTTCCCTTTTACAATACCCATATAGTGCAGTTTTTGAACAGAAGAATAAAAATATGTAATTAAAAAATGTTAACCATCTCATAAGGAGAATAACAAATGAAGATGAAGAATTTCATTATCACTTTTTGTATGCTAATTGAACATATTTTCATTAAAACATATGATTGTAAAACCAAACATTTTGTCAGAATATTTTGTCAAAAAAATCCATTTTTTTTTGTAATCAATTAAAATGTTATCAATCAAATATTCACCAACAAACGACATCTACTATATTATGCTTTTAATGGTTTGCTGTAAAACGACAACAAACACTTATAATTTCCCTCTGTCGATCTCTACCATTGCAAAAGAATTTGTAGAGATTTTGACCGAATCAGATAAAAGAGGAATAATTTTAGATACAGATGTCAGTTTTCATCTATCAATTGAAAAGTTTTAACGCCTTACCTGTATGTAAAAAATGGATGCAAAATATTTTAACCGACTTCAAAAAAGGAGGAGGTAATCAATTCGACTGTATTTTTTATATATCACCTCAGAACTTTTTTCTAAACCGATTTTGATTCTTACATTTTTATTTGAAAGCGCTTCTCATGTGATCCCAAGATCTAAACAGTAGTTTTAGAGTTATTCTTATTAATGCGTATTTAATTGACTACGACTACATTAACGATGTTCTCATTTTATGTATATTGAAGTCGGTTGTACATTTTTTTAATTTTACCGCTTGTTTATTAATACACATAAGTACATACTATTATATTAAAATTATATTACACTAAGTTTTTGAACTAACACTAATTTTTTGAAACGAAATAAAATATCAAAGATAATCTGCACCATGGAACCCTACAGTCAGCGCCGGATTAAACTTTTTGGTGCCTTAGGTTTTTATAGGAAATGGTGCCCTAGTTTTTCATTTTAAACTTTTTATATAGGGTAGGGTGACAAACGAGCACACAACCCACGTGATGGTAAGCGGTTGCTGTGGCCCATAGACATCTACATCTATCCTCGTTTGCGAATCGAAATGCAGATGTGTTGTCACCCGTGAGGCCTAAGATGGAATGCCTCTTTTCCAGTAAGAAGGGGCTCCGGTTCTCTACACTCACCATACGTAACACAGCAGTGTTAAGCTGCTATTTTACGCTGGTATTCTGCGAGAGCGTAGTCCGGTAAGACTTTCCATTGACGTCAGTCGAGTTTGGTGTTGATACGTATTTTTACAGAAAGATTACATTTTTATAAGCACACACGCAAAGTTTCAATATGCGGAAACACGTACTTATTGAGAAGAAAATATTGTAAATCAAATAATTTTGCAATATTTAGTCAATTCCTACCGTGAAAGTGACGCCATTTTTATTATTATTGTCAGTAGGGATGTCGATTTTTTCCGAAAAAGATCGATTTTTTAAATAGATTCGAATTGTAAGCTGATGTATCGATTCCCAAAAAATCGATTTCTAAAATATCGATATTTTTTTCATGTTTGCATTTATAATGTAAATATAAATCCATTCGTCGACAATGCAAGAATAATTGATTTTCAATAATTCTTTTATCAAAAATTACGCGTTTCCGCGTGTTGAAACTTTGTGTGTGTGCTTATAATAGTGTAACTTTTCTTTAAAATACGTATCAACACCAAACTCGACTGACGTCAATGGAAAGCTAAGCCTGTGGTCCTTCTCCGGTCGAGCCGACCCATTCGTGCTACAACTATACTACTAATATAGCTGCAGCATGGCTCTACCACGTATAAAATTGGTTTTTTAATTGAAGTAAAATATTTACAATTTTTAAAGTATTCTTTAGTAACTTAAAGACCGTTTCCATGACTTTTTAATTGCGAAATCCCTATTTCATTCCTATATATATATATATATATATATATATATATATATATATTTTAATTATTTGTCGAAGCACTACCATTTCCTGTTGACTAGCAATTTGGAGTTATAAATGAAAATACGAGTAATATGAACACGGATCGCTAATTTAAAAAAATCGAATTATTTGTTTTTCCATTATGAATTATGTTTCACAATAAATCAAATCTAAATGTATTTAGTGCTTTTGTAATAGCAAGAGATTTATTTGTATTTTGATTAACTAGTAACATGCACTTTTTTCCATAATGAAACGTATAGTTTTATAATTAAGTTTAATAACCGATGCCCTAGGCCAGTGCCTAGTGTGTCTTATTATAAATCCATCACTGCCTACAGTGAGCGTTGTTCCGACACGCACTTGGCAAATTTTTATATAGGGGTGGCAAAACGATAAGGCCTTTCGTGTCCCTGTTATTAAATTTCAAACGACAAAAACTTATTGTTTTTATTATTAAAGCTGTGTGTTTGATTAATATATAGTACATACTCAGACTTTTCTATAAAGAAACCCTTTTTACCTTATAAACAATCGTCACTTCTTCATTCCAAAAGCAATCTATAGCACATAATCCAGTTTTTGAAAAAATTAACACTGTCGGGCGCACTTTAATAACACTGCTTATAAAATAAAATAAACACTGTGTGGTTATAAAACTGTGTCGCGGTTGTGACGTAACGAGTAATGGCAAAAGTAAAAGTATAATGCGCGAAGTTGTTCGTGGTTCGAATTTTGAATTTGAATTATACGCGCAAAACGTGCACCTTTTCACCTGCCGCGCGGTAAACTGGCGCTCGCGCCGAAGATAGAGAGGACAAATAGCAGCCAGGTATAATACTTGCCGATATCGATAACACTGTTACAACACTAGCATTCTAGGACATTTGTACACATAACAAAACAATATATCATGTTGTCAAAGTTCGATCGGATAGCAGTTAGATGATTTATCTCGCAAAAACCTTGACGTTCAGACATCAGTATATAAAATTGTAAGTCATTCTTTTATTAGACACTAAAGACATTATAATAATTAGAGTCCAATTGATTGCAATACAGGTTATGGGCCAGCACTTGTTCCTCTGCACCGCAACACTGAAAGCACTGGTCCTTAATGAACCCTTTCTCTTTGAGGTGTCAGAAGAGCCGCTTCAAATACACCTTAGCGCCTTTACTAACTAGGGACAGCCAATTCCTGGGGTCTGTCTATGATTTAATTTATGGCTAAAATAAAGTCTACAATCACCCCCGCCACATTCTTTGGTTCATCTGTCTGCACTGATAACAGGATGTCCGGTTTCTTGCTACTTCTCTGTACCCTTCATCAACGAAGTGACTTTAGAGATTGACATAGTATAGATAAAATATATACAAATATATAGTAAGATATTGTTACAGATGTTAAATTCTCTTCTTTCAAGGACTGAGTTACTCATATTAAGCATTGATTAATACTTTTTAATATTAATAAAAAGTTATACCTATATTATACAAGGACAATACTCTTTTGTTAAACTTATTATATCCGTACGTGAACGAAGTCAATGGCAGTACGTATTAGATACCATTGCATGAAATACATTATTAAAATAAATCTTAAGTCTTCACAAACAATGTACCTACTAATTAATTAGAACTAAATCATTATTCCTTGAAAAATTACCGCTTGTGATTTTACTCGAATAGTTTATTGATTGTTACCAGTTATTAGTTAAATAACGTGATTTGAATTTAATGTTTTCTAAGTAATTGCCTTTATATGTCTTTTATTAAAGTGAGACATAGGGGCAATAATTTAACTTTATGTTATTCATCATATTACCCATTGCATTTCTAATATTATGTGTATAAATAGCAATACCGGCGCTGCAAATAAAATCCTCTACCCCATTTGTTTCCACAGGTATCGTAAGAGGCGACAGAGGGAAATGAAACAACAGAAACAAACAGGTGAGCCGCATGCTCTTTGCCCTCTCTCCTATAAAAAAAATTGGGCGGCAGCATCCTCCTGGTAACAACTCATAAATCATTATTAAAAAAAAACTGCGGCTGCGAAGTCGCCTGCCAGACTTGGCAGATATACCAAATATCCCGACTATATAATGAATGACGAATGAACTAGCAATACTCGTACCTAGCGTGAAACAAACAAGTTAACATTACTGTGATTCCAATTTAAATGTCAAAGTATAACTTATATTTCGATTGTCATATTGTTAGCAATGTATTTTGATTGTAGAGTCACAGCGTCGACAAGTATTCGATGAACATCTCTATACACCGGTCAGGGACCGCGCTACAACCTGTTTGACCGGATATGTAGGGTGGCCTAGCGCGGTGGAAATGAAATTATGAGACTTTCACGCATCGCTGCTCAAAAACTCAAGCTATAAAAATAAGCCGATTGTTCAAACACGTCTACACTTGTTGTCTACACATCTACATAAATGCTATTTTTTTTATTTTAATGTTGTGAATTTAAATAATAAACTGTTCGAGCCTTATTAAATATGTAAAATACGAAATGAAACAAAATTTAACTTGAGATAGGCCACGAAATATAATTTTGTTTAAAACCGACTTAGCCCATAGAACAATTAAATACCCGACATCTAAATGTGAAAGGATTTTATTCTTTTTGGTTGTTTGAAATCGGCTAAACATTTTTTTTATAAAATTTATTTTTATACCCTTTTTAGTGGATTTAGGAATATCACTATTTTTATTTACTTATTTATTTTGCTTTATTTATCTTCAATATTAAACATAAAAAAGAACAACAACATATCCGCAATTTTTTGCAGCTTGGGCTTAGTATCGGATATGCTATAGCATATCTGGCGCGTGAGACACGACGGAGACTGAGAAGACGTCTGTAAAGCTGGAATGGTCATTTGGGTAAAATCACTAAAAGTTTTGCTAAATATTCAGTGCTAATTTAACACTGGAAATTTAAATTTCACGCCAAAATAGCTTGATGAAAAATTAGAAAACTGCTAGCTTTTAATTAAGTTAGTAGTGTTCTACCAATTAAAACGATAACCGCTTAATACAGCACCAAATAAATCCAATAATCAATAATTTAGTGCTCATTCAGTGCTGCCGCGATATACGCAAAAACAAAAATTGGGAAAATATGTCTTTTAATATCATAAACTGAAAAAATTGACATCAGAGTGGGCTATAAAATAAGCCCTACCAACCTACCATTCTGATATCAATTTTTTCATTACATACTCTGCTAAAGATGTCAAAGTAGCAGAGTTCATATGCAGTAGCATATGAAAGTAAATACAGACTTATAACTAAAATACAATTTTTTTTAATTTTTGTCTGTCTGTCTGTCTGTTTGTTTCGGCTAATCTCCGAAACGGCTGGACCGATTTTGACAGGATTTTCACAGGCAGATAGCTGATGTCATAAGGAATAACTTAGGCTACTTTTATTTTAGAAAAATAATTAGGGTTCCGCGCAAAAAATAAAAACCTTAACACGCGAGCAAAGTCGCGGGGAACAGCTAGTAGATAATAAAACATAAAAAACATATGCGTCGAATATAGAACCGGCTAGGTTTTAAACTCGGTTAATACATCACGTTTTACACTAATACTATCCACGACCGAGATTCCAACTTACGAGTAGGTAGCGTGCCTTGCTGAGACAACGAACACCACTAAGAACTAAGACGGACCAAGAGTCTAAAAACTAGGGCTGCGTCAAATTTACTTTTCATTTACCTACATCGATATAGGTTATGTTGAAAGGATTTTCACTTTTCAGAGTAGCCGAGATTGGCAACATATCGTCATTATGTAGAGCAAACAACCCGGTAGCTAGATGAACTGGGGCACGCTGCATATAGTTGGCTTTTGTCTGCCTTGCTTCAGTTTTCAAGTCTTAAATAACGGCGTTCTATCTTCATATAAAGTAGATTTCTAAGTTATAGTATCGTATAGAACTTTGTTAGGTGCTATTTGACAATGATAGTGCTTAATATTAAATTAAATTTCTTTGTTTGTATAACGCTATCAGCTATGTTAAAACAATCGTTTAAAACGTAGTGATTATATATAATATTATCTGGTTATGACTGCAAAAAAAAAACAGAGGACACATGTTACTTTATCCAATCTATCAAAAGGTTAAAAATATTTATTTATACTACTAATGACTGATGATAACCTCTGGGAATGAGGTGATCGCTGCCATGCTGTTTCTAAATGTTTTCATGCCTCCCCAAAAGATTGCCTCATCGGGGGGATATTTTTTTTATAGGAGAGGGGACAAACGAGCATGCGGCTCACCTGATGGTAAGTGACTACCGCCGCCCATGAACAACTGCAACACCAGGGAGAGAATTGCAGATGCGTTGCCGGCCTTTATATTTAGGTAGTGGTCACGTTAGGCAAGCGAGTTGGCAGCCGAAGTTTTTATTATTTTGAGTTGTTATCAGGAAGTTGCTGCTGCCCATCGCCTGTTTCAGTTTCCTGCTGTCGACACCCACGGGACGATATGGGTTAGTGAATATTTTTACACCGCGACTACACGGTCACTTGCTTGAAAAACCTAGATACTGTTATTACTTTACAACTTTTAAGCCGCGTCTCCACCGAAGTTTTGTTGTCAACACAACAAAACATGTTTCCATTTTCGGCGGCAACATCAAAGGTATACGCTTGTTGCCAACATTTGTTCCCTCGGTGGAGACGCTTGTTGACAGACACATTTGTTGACAAAACGTGTTGGCAAATGTTGTGTTGACAACAAAACTTTGGTGGAGACGCGCCATAACAATCGACGATGTTATTACATTTCTTCAGCTTTCACGTAGTCGACCGCTCGTTCAGGTGACCGATACCATTTTGAATGCACTGAACTATATAGGCAATGTAAGTTACGGCTTCAAACGTAATCCGTATGGTTGCCAACTTTCTAGAAAAATAACACATATATAATAATATGTCATCTTTGAAGAGTATATGGAGGGAGGACGACTCACTGACCCTAGCCGCAAAAGTCAAAGCCGACCTTTTAGGCTCCCTTTTTGCGTCCAACTCGACTCTTGATGACGGGGGGGAAAACACCGCCGACCATCCCGCGGTGTGAGTGCTCCATACCGAATGTACGGTTCTCACAGCGCTCGGTTCGCAGAGCACTCCTCTCCCTGGACATCCACAAGTAGAGTGGGCCTGACGGAATCCCCCAATTGTGCCGAGGACGTGTGCTCCGGAGTTGGCACCGGTCCTAACGCGTCTTTTCCGATACTCCTACTCCCAAGGTGTAGTCCCGAATTCATGGAAGACAGCTTTTGTCCACCCGATCCCTAAAAAAGGCGACCGCTCAGACTCGTCTAACTATAGGCCTATTGCGATCAGCTCCTTGTTCTCCAAAATAATGGAATCCATTATTAAATGCCAGCTCATGCGGTACCTTGAGGATCACCAGCTGATTAGTGACCGCCAATACGGTTTTCGTCGGGGTCGATCAGCTGGTGATCTTCTGGTCTACCTGACCCATAGATGGGCAGAGGCAGTAGAGTCCAAGGGAGAGGCGTTGGCCGTTAGTTTGGACATTGCGAAGGCCTTCGATCGGGTTTGGCACAAAGGCTGTGTGCTATCACCAACGCTGTTTCTTCTTGATGACAGCACTAGTTCTTTTGGATGACAGCACTAGTGATGCTTTATACACCGGCCGTGCCAATATTTCTCGGGAAACCGTCGCCGAGTACTGGAACAAACTTGTGTCTGAAGTCGAGTCTTTGCTAAACAAAGTCTCAGATTGGGGGCGACTAAATCTAGTCCAGCTTAATCCTCAGAAGACACAAGTTTGCGCGTTTACCGCTAATAAGAACCGCCTGCGCCTGCAACTTTACAAGGCGCAGGTTCGGCCTCACATGGAATACTGTTCCCATCTCTGGACAGGGGCTCCCCAGTGCCAGCTTCTTCCACTTGACCGCATTCAGCGCAGAGCGGCTCGAATCGTCGACGACCGAGTCCTTTCCGATCGGCTCGATTCATTGGCACTGCGAAGAGATGTTGCATCCCTTTGCGAACGCACATCGCGGCAGAACTCCCGATACCATCCACACCATCTGGATGATTGGCGGTCCACCACTGTGCGATTTAGACGATGTTTTCTTCCTCGCACGACTTCCTTGTGGAATCGATTACCATCAGCGATTTTTCCGGACTGATACGACTTAGGGACCTTAAAGAAAAGAGCGTACTCCTTTTTAAAAGGCCGGCAACGCATCTGCAATTCCTTTCCTGATGTTGCAGTTGTTCAACGGGTGGCGGTAGTCACTTACCATCAGGTGAGCCGCATGCTCGTTTGCCCCCTCTCCTATAAAAATAAATATAAAAAAAGGAATCTAGTCACTAGTTACACGCTTTTTTTATATTATTCTAAGCCAGCGCTTAACCACAATCCCACCTGATGGTAAGTGGTGATGTAGCCAAAGATGGTGAAGCGCAATGACTTAACAAAATCCTATTCACTCTTGCTTTGAAGACATCCACACTGTAATCGGATGGAAACACAGATGCTGGTAAGGGGAATGCCCGATTCTGGCCAGGAAACACACAACAATTTGCATTTGTTAAAAAAATACATCTTTTTTATGGTAATTAATCGCGGTATTTATGTATCCAAAAAAGATTGCAATATTTTTGCACAAAAAAGTACCGAAGAGATAAAAATGAAATTAGGTAAATCCGCAATTCATTACTTTGTGGATGAAATAAAAAGTTTTGCCAATTACAAATCTCGTTAAAAAAGTTGATTCTGTTTTTTTCAATCGATTTTTTATGTTATCATTTTTATAATGGTAATATTATTTTTCGATAATTATTATGATGTTATGATAATTAAACAAGCGAATTGCTAGTTGATTTACCATGAAGTCTTTAGAACAAAACAAAAACGTTACTGCACAATTTAACTGTTATTCTTATCTGTTCTTAAAAATACATATAAAATGGAATTTAAATAAATAAAACAAAACGTATTCTAAAAGGCGTGCAGAAATTAAAGTGATTATTTTACGTGGTAGAGCCATGCTGCAGTTACATTAGTAGTATAGTTGTAGCAGAAATTATAAATCGAATAAAAAAATCGCTATCTATTTATCGATTTTATGTCTGTTAATTGGCAACATCGAATCTGACAGCTAGGCCCATGGAGGGGGTTTTGGCGGGAAATTGACCGGCGGTGGTTTGCTGCTCCTGTATTATAGTTTAAATAATAGTTTGAAGTGGATTTTGATATGTAAAAATGGTGCGATTTTATGTATTAACTGTCTACGCATGTGAATTATTAGTGGAAACGGTGAAACAAGTGCTCTGATGGTGATGGATTCTCAAGATAAGCTGTTTGTCTGCATAGGCGCCTTTAGATACCATCGCCAACTGTCAGCTGTCTGCTGGCTCAAGTTGCCGTCAAAATCTCCCAAGGGCTGCACAATGTGACGCATCAACATATTGTGAAGCAGTGAACTATGAAAGATAATTATACATTTGGGAAATTATAATAAACCGAATAAAAATACTCAAGACTTGGCCTAAAGGTCTAGATACCAGGCCATAAACTCCAAAAAAAAACTAGGCCCATGTCATAATTATCAAAACTAAGAGAGTTTTGGCGGGACCTTGACCGGCGGCGGTTTGCTGCTCCTGTATTATAGTTTGACTGCCTCGTTGGTCTAGTGGTTGTAGTAGTGCGACTGCTGATTATGAGGTCCCGGGTTCGAATCCCAGGTCGGGCCAAAAAAAATCAGTTATTGAGTTTTTCTATCAAGAAATTCTCAGTAGCTGCCCGGAGTCAGGAAGTTGGCGGTGTCTCACCCCCGTGCCTCGGAAAGCACGTTAAGCTGTTGGTCTTGCGCCTGATCTCTCTCCGGTCGTGTCGGTTTACCGTCCCATCGGACTATGAGAGTGAGGGAATAGAGAGTGCACCTGTGCTTGCGCATACACTTGGGCACTTTAATCCTGTCCTGCGCCGATGGCTAGTCTCGGTTGAGACTGACCGCCGTGACCGAAATTCGGTCTGGAGGACATTATTATTATTATTATTATAGTTTAAATAATAGTTTGAAGTGGATTTTGATATGTAAAAGTGATGCAATTTTATGTATTAACTGTCTACGCATGTGAACTATTAATGGAAACGGTGAAACAAGTACTTTGATGGTGATGGATTCTCAAGATAAGCTGTTTGTCTGCATAGGCGCCTTTAGATACCATCGCCAACTGTCAGCTGTCTGCTGGCTCAAGTTGCCGTCAAAATCTCCCAAGGGTTGCACAATGTGACGCATCAACATATTGTGAAGCAGTAAACTATGAAGGATATTATAAAAAGACAAGGCTGTATGGCTTAGTTCCTTTGCCTGCTCTCTCGAGCGAATAATAAAAACAACAACAATATCAAAACTAAACATTCACAGGTTGAATTCCTTTGCGTTTGTGTTGTGCAAACAAACAAAATGTTTGTTTTCTTGCGGATTTGTTATCTGAGCAACGAATAAGCTTTCTAAATGGACTCCGATAATTCTTCTCACCTTATTGACCACGACCTGAAAATGGATCCCGCTCCTACTTCTTACGATAACCTCTGCACGAATTTGGACTGGATATCCACTGTTAAGGATGACCCCAGCTTTCTCACCGGCCAAAGTTCTTCCCAGCTCTCAGTAACTAATTCAAGAGGACATTTACGCTGTGTCAATTGTGGTTTAAATGTCACGAAAATACGAAGTCATTTGTTGTTAAAAACTGTTCTTGTGAAAATAAAAATCCTTTATATCTTAAAAATCCGGACTTTTTTAAACCAATTTCTTAACCATTTCATTCTTTTAATTGCATATTATCATTTCCATATGCTTTTATATGTGGGCACCCATGGCCGAATGGCCGGTGTCTATGAACGGTGGGCATTTCCCTTTATTCCACTCCTTTACTGTACGCATGATAAACGATGTAGCAAACCGTTTGGTTCGAATGCGTGGATTATAAACAATAAATAGATGAGTAGGCACAAACTAAAATTGAAAACTTGAGTTTGATATTAACATACAAGAGAGATTGAATCACGTTTAGAAATTTAGCAAGAAAAACTCTTGCTTTATTATATAGTTATATTTGAGCACTTGACTTACCTTTCGTTCGGAAATCTTGTTTCTTTCCTGATAATTTACAACAAGTGTTAATATGTTAGAAAGATTGTATTCTTGATACTTTATTTATTTAAAATTATTAGTTATAGTGAATCAAAATAACGTAGGAAACGTTTATAATACGGTTTATTGACTGTCTCATTGCTCTAGTGGTCGTAAACGCTATTGCCAATCATGAGGTTACGTTAAAATTAGTTATTGGGTTTTTCTATCAAAAAATTCTCATTAGCAGCCCGGAGTCAGAAAGTACGGTGTTGTTTCACCGCCGGGCCTTGGAAAGCACATAAGGCCGTTGGTGCTGTCCCGATCTCTCTTCGGTCGTGTCCGATTATCGACCCATCGGACTATAAGAATGAGAGAGTGCATCTGTGTTTGGACACTATAATCCTGTCGCGCGCAGATGGCTAGTCTCCGTTGAGACTGACTGCTGTGACCGAAATTCTGTCTGGAGGACATTATTGTTATTATACGGCTCAACATATTATGGCATTGCATGCTACGCGTCTAGCCGTAAGTACTAGGGGCTATCCTATATCGTAATATAGAATAGTATACGTATAGAAACATAAACAGAAACAGAAACTTTTTTATTCAATATAGATTATAAATAATACTTATTGAAAGTCACTCTTTTGTATGATTACCACTGGTTCGAAAAAAAAAACCTCTGTCCTGGGAAGAACCAGCAAGAAACCCAGCGGGACTTTTTTTTAAATAACAGCTTACAATCATGTATGTTACACAATTAACAACACAACAAATTAGAAATAGCTTGGTAGCGATCACCTTTCCAGAGGTTATTATCATCCATACATTCTTTAATATTATAATAACCGTTTTTATACAAACTTAGTTTATATAATAAAGTTAGGTTAAGAATATTTTCTCCATATTTATATAGGACTACCCTTGAAGTATAACATATTTGATAAAAAAAAGAATCATTAAAATTGGTTCACAATCTGCGAAGATATCGCGTAACATACGTACAAAAAACATTCACTCGAATTGAGAACCTCATCCTTTTTGAAGTCGGTTAAAAATAGGTCAACAACCGACGACTGTTTGCGTGAGAGAGGTCAGCATAAGGTAGGTAACCTAATGTAACCTGTTCTTTTATGCAAGCCCGAAGTAATTAACTAGTATAAGCACTAACTTATCGGTAGATTGCAAATGTTTAATTAATACTGCGGTAATAAAAATATATTTCTTTGATCTATCAATTCAATTATTATACCAAGAATATTTAATAAGTCGCTAAACAACATGGGGTTTTTGGGTTCCGCTGTCACACAAAGAAGACGTTTCACGTGGTAGAGCCACGCTGCAGCTATATAATAGTTGTAGCACGAATGGGTCGGCTCGACCGGGGAAGAACCACGCACTCTCAAAGAACCAGCGTAAAAAATCAGCTTAATGCTTCTGTGTTTTGTATGGTGAATGTAAACAATTGAAGACTCGAAGAATACGGGAAATAAGGCAAACTTAGTCCTCAGAGGTGACAATGCATCTGCATTTTAATCCTTAATCGACGATAGATGTAGGTTGTCTATAGGCCACAGCACCCACTTACCATCAGGTGGATTGTGTGGTCGTTTCTCACGCCTGTACTATAAAAAAATTACGTAGTCAGTAAGCAACTTCGTAGAAGAAATGAAAAAAACACGAGCAATGCTATGACATCACTAATGTTCCAGGTAAGCTTAAAAAGTTTTTTAGGAGTGATTCACGACAGTAGTCGAATGGCGGATTAGAACCCGTGATCTTTGAGTAGTCAGCGCCCTACTATATAAGCCCACTGTCGTTTCAATATACATTATATTAATATATATAGTCCAAGTGCACGCGTGACTCTTGCTCATTTTAGGTAAAAATGCTTACATGTTTCCCCCTCGCGAATACAAAGAGAGGTTATGACGGACTCGCACTGACTAAAACAACATAGCGTTTCACCTGTGAGTCTAAGAGGCTAGCAAAACGAACTCGTGCAAGCGGTAGGATGACTGCCCCAGCTATAGTCCATACATATATCCACCGCCAATCTTGTTACATTTCCAATTGTCACCTTTTAGGTCTAAAATGGAATGTCTAATTATCAGTATCAAAGCATGTTCGATTCTTGTCACTCTCCATACAAATCACTCCAGCGCTATTCTTATATTTTACGCCGGTATTCCTCGAGCGCTTGGTTTTTCCCTGGTAGAGCCAGGTAGAGCCGACCCCGATGTGCTACCACATAAAGATTGAAACTAATTTTATGAATTTAATCTATTTTAATTTTAACTTATATTTAATGCCCCACGTATCGAGTGCTGTGCATCACTCAGAGTCAGGGTAAGTCTTTGGGAACCCTGGTTTAAAATTAAAGCCGTACAAAATCTGTGAAATTTGTTTTATCCAATATCATTGACGAATTCAGCCGTATTCCCTTGCAACATTGTAGCGCCGATATGTCAGTTAATATGAAATTATCTGAACGAGTTATCAAAGGCTACTTTGATGTTTCTATGTTTTAGATGAGATGTTTCTATGACTTATGGTATGAATTATAAATAATTCTATATAACTAACTATATATTTATGTATATACTAAAATAATTTCAATGCAGCCTTCACAGAACAGGGTCGGTGAGTCTTTTTGGAACGAAGTTCCTAATCGGACGGTACAAATTTGTCGGATGGGGGCTAGGCGAGAAAAGTGTAAGATTTTTCGGTCACGACCCCTTCTGACGTGGTGTAGACGCCCATGGCGGCTATAAGGAAGCGAGATGGAATAATATCCATCTCCCTCGCACTTTTTCTTATCTTGCCATGAAAGAAATATTATTTTATTTTAAATGACGCTTCATTTTAATAGACGCAAGTAAATCATTTATTTGTATTTGTTAATCAATAATATAATACTGTTGCGCGCCACTATTAATGTCTTGTACATGGCAACACTAGTTACACTAGTGCCCTCTAGTGTCGAGTAAATGAAAATATTGCGCGCCACTATTAATGCCTTGTACATGGCAACACTAGTTACACTAGCGCCCTCTAGTGTCGAGTAGCAGAACTAGGAGAGTCAAGATCCTTCCAGAAATTTCGTGAACGATATGTACTCAAACATTCTAGATGTCGCTACAGTAGAAGATTCTGGAAACTATCTGAGGCCCTATATAAGGCCGGTATAGACCACGACCGAGGCAGTATTGAATTGGCGATACAAGAGAATACTTCGAAGCGAAATAACGGCGAACTGTGTTTTATTATTAGTGTGATTTTAGATTGTAATTAGTGTTGTGTAATTAAAGTGTCGATGATATCCCGGACGTCAGTCTGAGCGAGATTAGAATGGCTCTCCAGCACCTTAAAAACGGCAAGGCCCCAGGCGAGGATGGAATTTCAGCGGAGCTTCTGAAAGCGGGTGGAAAACCGGTACTTGAAGTCCTTCAGAAGCTCTTTAATTCCGTCTTCCATGGTGGCATTACACCGGAGGCGTGGAGCAGAAGTGCGGTGGTCTTGTTCTTCAAGAAAGGCGACAACGCTTTCTTGAAGAACTACAGACCGATTTCCCTTCTGAGCCGCGTCTACGTGCTGTTTTCGAGAGTCATTACGAATCGTCTCGCGCGCAGACTTGACGACTTCCAGCCTCCCGAACAAGCCGGTTTCCGAAAAGGCTTTAGCACCATAGACCACATACATACCTGTAACTGTACAGAAGTCCGAGGAGTACAATTTGCCACTATGTCTGGCGTATGTGGACTATGAGAAAGCCTTTGATTCCGTCGAAATTTGGGCGGTGCTGCAGTCCCTTCAACGATGCCAAGTTGACTGTCGGTATATCGAAGTGTTGAAGTGCTTGTACAGTAGGGCTACGATGGCTATCCGAGTACAGAACCAGAGTACGAAACCTATCCAATTGCAGAGAGGTGTAAGACAGGGTGACGTCATATCCCCGAAACTCTTTACCGCTGCATTGGAAGATGTTTTCAAGCTTCTGGACTGGAAAGGATACGGTATCAACATCAATGGCGAGTACATCACTCACCTTCGATTTGCCGACGATATAGTCCTTATGGCAGAATTGCTGGAGGACCTAAGCACTATGCTCAATGACCTCAATAGTGTTTCCCAACGGATAGGTCTTAAGATGAACATGGACAAAACAAAGATCATGTTTAATGTCCATGTCACACCTATGCCGGTAGTTGTTGGGAACACTAAGCTCGAAGTTGTTGACGAGTATGTTTACCTGGGACAAATAGTCCGACTAGGTAAGTCCAACTTCGACCGAGAGGTCAATCGACGGATTCAACTCGGTTGGGCAGCATTCGGGAAATTACGGCACATCTTCTCGTCAGGTATACCTCAAAACTTGAAAACGAGACTGTACACCCAGTGCGTATTGCCAGTGATGACATACGGATCTGAGACGTGGTCCTTCACTGCTGGCCGGATGAGGAAGCTCAAAGTCGCTCAGCGAGCTATGGAGAGGGCTATGCTCGGAGTTTCTCTGCGTGATAAACTCAGAAATGAGAATATCCGCAGTAGAACCAGAGTGACCGACATAGCCCAACGGATTAGTAAGCTGAAGTGGCAATGGGCCGGTCATATAGCTCGAAGAACCGACAACCGATGGGGAAGAAAGGTTCTCGAGTGGCAGCCTCGTACCGGCAGGCGAAGTGTAGGGCGTCCCCCCACTAGATGGAGTGACGACCTGGTAAGATATGAAGGAAGTCGATGGATGCAGGTGGCTCAGGACCGTGCTTTGTGGCATTCCTTGGGGGAGGCCTATGTTCAGCAGTGGACTTGTGAAGGGCTGTAATGATGATGAAAATGATGAATTAAAGTGTCAATTTTGATAATTCAATCGGCAGTTTTTAATTGTCTCGAACCCCAAGTACGTAACAATTGGTGTCAGAAGTGGGATCAAATATGCCGATTTTACCTAAAGACGACACCGAGGGTATCCGTACCCGAAGTCAACGCCAACAGGAGACGGACCAGAAACGATTTGGTGGTGCAACGTCACAGACGTCGGCAGGCCAGTTGCCGATCACGGAGGCCGGCCCATCAGCAGCTCCTGCATCTGCAGCACCTGACTTAGGTACTCTGATGATGATGCTGCAGGAACAAGCTCGCCGACAGGAGGAACAGGCCCGCCGACAGGAGGAACAGGCTTGTCGGTTGGAAGAGCAGCTGCAGCGCGGACAGGAGGAACAAGCCCGCCAACAGGAGGAACAGGGCCGTCGGTTGGAAGAGCAGCTCAAACGCGATAAGGAAGAGCAGATACTTCTCATGAAGGACCTTCACGCTACCTTCGGGAAAGAAATAAGTGAGGTGAAGGATAAGGTTGCTCAATATGACAACCGCCTGTCGGAAGCTGAAACCCGAATCGACCAAGTGTACAATCGGGTTGACAATGTGATGGCTGACGTGAAGAAAACGCTGAACGACCTCAAAATTGGGGATGGAGTTACAGCTCCCGTGGTAGCTACAACACCTTCGCTACGTGGATTCAAAGTGCCACCGTTCGACGGGACTTCTTCCTGGTCGGCCTACAAAATCCAGTTCGAGGCTGTCATGAAAGCGAACGGCTGGAATAAAAGTCAGGCCATGACTGCTCTCACCCTAGGCCTGCGCGACCAGGCCTTAACTGTTCTGGAAGCTCTCGGTAAGGAAGTGACTTACGAGCAGCTCCTTGAGGCATTGGAGGCGAGATATGGTGATGCTCACCTGGAACACGTCTTTCGTGCGCAGCTCAAAGATCGCGTGCAACGCAGTAACGAAAACCTGCAGCAGTGGGCCCTTGAGGTGGAGAAGCTGGTTCGAAAAGCGTACCAGTCTATACCTGCGCTTATTGTAGGGAACCTGGTGCAGACATTCATCGACGGCATCCGCGACCTTGAAGTCAGAGCTGCTGTGAGGCTCGGGCACCACGAGACGCTTAAGGACGCCTTGACCCATGCACTGGAGGTGGAAGCCGTGCGGCAGGATCATCGTTCCCACCGCGTCAGGAAGGTTGCAGCAGCTACAGTTCAGGACCGCGATAAAAGCTACAGCCCTAGGTGCTACAGCTGTGGAGAAAGGGGCCATCTTCGATCCAGCTGCCCTAAGCGAACTGTAGAAAGGGAAGTTGATCGATCTCGAGAGGGTAGTGCGGCTAATAGCACCGCCCAGCAGCAGCAGGGAAACGAGTAAAAGCCAGGACTGCGGGGCGGGTGCTGGCTGATGTTAAAAGAGCCCCAAGGATTTCGATCTCACAAACCCATGATGGGAACAGCCTAATCATCAAGGGTGAAGTCAACGGAACGCCGTGTAAACTGACCATAGACACTGGAGCCTCTCGCACAGTTGTCAGTTCCCAACTTATAAGTCGGTTCCTTGGGGACTCCGCATACAACCGAGAACGCATTAATTTGGTGACAGCCACTGGTCAGCGCATAGCCATCCGTGGAGAGAAGGAGATGGAGTTGAAGCTAGGCAACATGATCTACCTGCATAATGTCATCGTGGCTGATATAATGGACGACTGCATCCTGGGCCTAGACTTTATGAGGAAGAATTGTTGTGAGATCGACGTTAAGCAAGGTGTTTTGAAATGTGGACAAGAGGAACTTTTCGTGGAAGGGGCGTTACCAGGGAATGTGTACAGCCTTAAGAAGATTGTTCTTCCACCGAGATCGGAAACGATTGTGCCGGTTAGACTGCCTCGGAATCCTGGGCAAACTCTTCGTTGTGTACTCGTGGAAAGGGTAGACAACGACCTTCCATGGATAATGGCTCGAACCTTGGTCAGAACCGCCGACATCTCAGGAGTACGTGTGCTGAACCTTTGTGATCAGGAACAGATTATAGAAAAAGGCACATTGGTTGGTACTAGTGAGGAAGTGGATTGGTTGCGTCGGTGCCAATATCTATCGACTGGGACCCTCAGCAAGGATGGACAAACTAGAGTGACCACACTTTTAGAAGAATGTCGCAGCGTTCTCTCCCCGAATGAAATGATCAAGGCGAAGAAGTTGTTACTCAAGTACGGCAATGTTTTCTCGTCAAACGAAGCTGATATAGTAAAGACTGGCTTAGTTCAACACAAAATAAACACAGGAGAAGAATTGCCTATTCGTCAGCGGCCAAGAAGATTGCCTGTAGCACGTGAAAAGGAAGTGGAAACCATGATTGAGGGAATGGTGAAGGATGGTGTTATTGAACCTTCATCTAGTCCATGGTGTTCACCTGTGGTGCTGGTAAAGAAGAAGGACGGCAGCATGCGGTTTTGTGTTGACTACCGCCGCCTGAACGACGTTACGAAGAAGTACAGCTATCCCTTGCCTAGAATTGATGACACGCTGGACATGCTCACAGGCGTAAAGTGGTTTAGTACGCTGGACCTGAAAAGTGGCTACTGGCAGGTTGAAATTGACCCTAAGGACAAGAAGAAAACTGCATTCTCCACAGGAAAGGGTCTGTGGCAATTTAAAGTCATGCCGTTTGGATTGTGCAATGCTCCAGCAACGTTTGAAAGATTGATGGAGCTTGTACTTACCGGGCTAATTGGAGATGCCTGTCTGGTCTACTTGGATGACATCATCATCGTAGGCCGTACGTTTGAGGAACACCTTCAAAACCTGGAACGCGTGCTCATGAAGATCCAGAGTGGCAACCTCAAGTTGAGTCCGAAGAAGTGCTCACTATTCAAACGGCAAGTTAGTTTTTTGGGGTATGTAGTATCGGAAGAAGGTATCCGCACGGATCCAGAGAAAGTTGCCGCTGTCAAGGAGTGGCCGATTCCAAAAGACAAGACATAGGTTAGAGCATTTTTGGGTTTGTGCTCTTACTATCGGCGATTTGTGAAGAACTTTGCAGATATAGCCAAACCTCTGCACAAGCTAACCGAGGAGAAGCGACATTTCTGCCGGGATGAAAGTTGCGATATTGCATTCCAGGAGCTCAAGAACCGTCTGTGCAAAACACCTATTTTGGGGTACCGTGATGCGGGCAAGGAATTCATAGTTGACACAGACGCAAGTGATATAGGACTTGGCGGTGTGTTGTCTCAACGGAATGGTGATCAAGAGATTGTGATAGCGTACTTCAGCAAGTCGTTGTCAAAGCCGGAAAGGAACTATTGTGTCACAAGACGGGAATTGCTTGCTGTGGTAAAGTCCTTGCAGCATTTTAGCAAATATCTTCTAGGGCGGAAATTCCACTTACGAACTGACCATGCTGCACTGAAATGGCTATTGCAGTTCAAAAATCCGGAAGGACAAGTTGCGACATGGATTGAACTACTGCAGGAATACGACTTTGTGATCGAACATCGCAGCGGGAAATCTCATGGCAATGCAGATGCATTGTCAAGAAGACCTTGCCCTGAAGATTGCAAGCATTGTATTAGGCAAGAGGGTAAGGAAGTGGTATCTGTGAGGATGCTCAGGACAGACCAGCTCAGCAATGAGTGGAAGAACAGCCTACAACATGCACAGCAGGAAGATTCGGATATTAAGCCGATTCTGGAATGGATGAAGGCCAGTGCTCCTAAGCCCAAGTGGAGCGACGTCTCAGCAATGAGTTCGACCACGAAAATCTATTGGGCCCAATGGGACAGCTTGCTGATTCAGGATGGAGTCCTGTGCCGTAAATGGGAAAATGGTCGGGGAGACAGTTGTCATTTGCAAATGGTTGTCCCTAAGGCTAAAATACCGGATGTTCTACAGCTGTACCATAGTGGTTGTTCAGGAGGCCACCTGGGAGTTAAACTAACTCTACTGAAAATCCGAGAACGGTTTTACTGGGTCCACTGTCGTGACGATGTCGAGGACTGGTGCCGTAAATGTACAAGTTGTGCGGCTGTAAAGGGACCTCAAATTCGTAGTAGAGGCGCATTGAAATTGTACAATGTTGGTGCACCATGTGAGAGGATAGCCATTGACGTTGCGGGGCCGTTTCCGGAAAGTGAAAGTGGTAACAAGTATTTCATGGTTGTGATGGATTACTTCACTAAGTGGCCAGAAGTCTTCGCCATTCCAATTCAAGAAGCTTCAACAATTGCAGATAAACTAGTTCATGAAGTCTTCTGTCGTTTTGGAGTACCTTTAGAGATTCACAGCGATCAAGGAAGGAATTTCGAGTCTCAAATATTCCAGGAAACTTGCAGAGTTATGGGTACTCATAAAACACGAACAACTTCTTACCACCCACAATCTGATGGAATGGTAGAACGATTTAATCAGACATTGGAAAGATACCTGGCAAAAGTTGTGGAAAAACGGCAACGAGACTGGGACAGGCACATACAACCGTTTTTATTGTCATATCGAAGCGCTGTTCACGAAAGTACGTCAGTGACGCCAGCTTTCGCAAACTTTGGGAGAGAATTACGGCTGCCTGCAGACCTGATCACCGGAATACCACCTGATGCCCCACGCAGTATAACCGATTATGCAAATGACTTGCGGAACAAAATGAATGACATTTATGAGCACGTCAGACAGACGGGCCAGCAAACGTCTGAGAAGATGAAAACACGGTATGACCGCAAAATGAACAACAAGGGGTTTGATGAAGGTTCACTAGTGTGGTTACACAATCCAGGTCGCAGCAAAGGGAAATCTCCTAAGCTTCAAGCTAAATGGGACGGACCGTACCGGATTGTGACAAGGATCAATGATGTAACCTACCGGATACAGAAAGGTGCCAGAGGTACTCCTAAGATTGTCCATGTGGATCGACTGGCGCATTATTATGGGGCCAATAATGCTCGGGACGAGCATGTCTTAGGAGGGGGCAGTGTTGCGCGCCACTATTAATGTCTTGTACATGGCAACACTAGTTACACTAGTGCCCTCTAGTGTCGAGTAAATGAAAATATTGCGCGCCACTATTAATGCCTTGTACATGGCAACACTAGTTACACTAGCGCCCTCTAGTGTCGAGTAGCAGAACTAGGAGAGTCAAGATCCTTCCAGAAATTTCGGGACCGATATGTACTCGAACATTCTAGATGTCGCTACAGTAGAAGATTCTGGAAACTATCTGAGGCCCTATATAAGGCCGGTATAGACCACGACCGAGGCAGTATTGAATTGGCGATACAAGAGTATACTTCGAAGCGAAATAACGGCGAACTGTGTTTTATTATTAGTGTGATTTTAGATTGTAAGTAGTGTTGTGTAATTAAAGTGTCAATTTTGGTAATTCAATCGGCAGTTTTTAATTGTCTCGAACCCCAAGTGCGTAACAATACGTTTATCAATAATAATATACTACGAAAGAAACTTCGTTCCGACTGAGTGTTCCACAACACTCACGCATATTTTCTATAATTATTTTACTTAATTATAATAATATATATTTTTGTATGTCTATCAGTAATTATGTATATCTATCTGGTTTTTTTTTTTGTATAGCATTGACTTAGTGTTATGATGCATTAATTGTTTTTTGTAATAAATAAATAAATAATATCTGACTTATCTGTAATATTAGGGCAATTCTGTTATGATACTTGTGAGTGTAAATAATAAATGTAGCGTACTTGTATATACAGGGTTATTTTGCAATAACCGGCTAAATTTGCAGAGAAGGTTTAGAATAAGTATATAGGCAAATGGTGAAGAAAAATTAATTTAAAAAAATCTCAAACATTATGTCCTTTTCTGCCGACTTCTAAAAAGGAGACGGCACTCAATTCGACTGTATGTTTTTTTATGTCATATACCTCATAACTTTTTACTGCGTCAACCGATTTTGATGATTCTTTTTTAGTTGAAAGCTGGTGCTTCACATGTAGTTTCATATAAATTTGATTAAGGTGTAATCAATAGTTTTTGAGTTATTCTTAATAACTTATATTGAAGTCGGCTGTACAATTATTTTTATTTTAAATTATTATCTATCAAATTCAAAATGCGTGGTAATGCATTATTATAACTGATTTTACTGCGCACGAACACTTTTGTATGGGTCAATTGGTAGGTAAAACATTGTTGCCCATAAGTCACTTTCAATTTGGGATAATTTCAAATAAATGTAAAAAACTGCATTAACGGCATATCATTATTAATAAAACTTAAGTTTAAAATTTGGCTACTCTTTGAAAAATAACCCTGTATAGAGGTCAGTGGCGTAGCGGGTCGCCTTATACTTACTATCTTACAATACTCTTTGGTAGCGTAGATAACTAAAATATCTGTTTACTTTGCCATAGCAACCGCTGTATTGACAAATCATTTTTCTGACAATTTAACCTATGTAAAAAAATGCTCTATCACTTTTAAAAACACTATGAAACTACTAAAGTTTCACCTAAGATATCATCCACCCGGAATAATTCTGGAGTATACAAAAAAGGGTATCGTTAAGAGTAAGGATATCGACCTCTTAGAATTGAATTGCAAGTGAGTGTATAATGTATGTCCTAACGTATAGTAAAATCCAGCAACCTATCGTTGTCCTAATTTGGAGGCAAACGAATTTATTTATTTACTATTTACTTCATAATTAGATACATACTTTTAAAATAAGGGAGAATTCTGGAAGCTTTCTGTAATATAGGAAGGGAACTGCAATGTTTGTACTTACGCTCTGTATTATTCCCATTTTCGAATTTTTTTATATAGAATAAGGGTGACAAACGGATACATAGTCCATCTAATGGAAAGTGGATGCTATGGTACATAGATATCTATATCTATCAACGATTAAGAATCAAAATAAAAAAAGTTAGTCCTCAGCGGTAACAACCTTTGAAGGAATGCCACGTTACCGGCAAAAAGAGCAATCTTCCTTTTTTTAAATAAAACTTTTAAATAAAACAATTCTAGCCTTTGCTATCAGTGTATCATTATATATACACACAATCCGCCTGATTGTGAACGCTGTAATCCAAAGACAACTGCATCTAACTTCATCAAAATTATTTTACAACATTTTATACGTGGTAGAGCCATGCTACAGCTATATTAGTAGTATACTTGTTGCACAAATAGGTCAGCTCGACCGGTGAAGTACCACGCTCTCACAGAATACCAGCGTAAAATAGCAGCTTAATGCTATGTGTGTTTCGTATGGTGAGTATAGAGTACCGGAGACCCTTGTTACTGGAAATGAGGCATTTCATCTTAGCCCTCACGGGTGAGAACGCATTTGCATTTTGATTTGTAATTAATAATAGATGTAGATGTCTATGGGTTGCAGCAACTACTTACCATCAGGTGGACTGTGTGCTAGTTTGTTACCCTTATCTTATAAAAAAATGCAGTTGCGTTGCTACCTCTAAGAACTAGGATGTAATAACACAACAGCATTATGCTGCTTTTTCAAGCTGGTATACCGTGCAAGCTTTTTACTTCCCAGATCGAGCCAAACTATTGGTATTGCAGCCATAATTTAGCTGCAATGTGGCTCTACCACGTAACTTGTAAGCTATGACCATAGACAGTGATGGGTTTATAATAAGGCACACTAAGCACTGGCCTAGAACATCACCGTAGAGAGGGCATCGGTAATTAATTCTCTAATAAAAAATGTCATGTTTTATTATTGAAAAAAATTTAAAGTGATATTATGCTACACCAATATAGAATGATTTGCTATAAAAACCTAGGACACCAAAGAGTTGATTCCGAAGCATGCCACAGATAAAATGAATCAATAATTATTTATCATCATCCCCAGTTCAGATGTGAAGCAAATAGCAGATAACCTCCAACAGAAGGAAGCGCTAATAACGGATGAGGTGCGTGAACAATTGGAGCAGTGCCTAGTGACGCTGAAGAAGAGGATCGAACACGAGGGTCCCACAGGAAAGCGCTTCTATATCTATAAAACTTTAGTCACTCATCTCCTACCACTAACCAATGTGGCTTTTGATAAGGCTGGAAGCAGGTGAGTTTGTTTACTATACCCTTTCTCCTTGTCTCGTAGATCCATTAAGTTATTTAAGTTAAGGCCTACGCTAATTCATTACCCCATTTTGTCCCTAGGGTCTATAAAGGGATATACCATGTGATATATAAAAATATCCTATCGCTATCTTGTAAATGCCACTCATAAAATACCGTACCAGACATTAATAAAAAAACTACTTTCAATAAGTATTATATAATAATCTATCTATACAAATAAATAAAATTGAAGTGTCTGTTTGTAATGTCAAAATAATAGCTTTTTACTAAATGCATATGAAAGTATATATGGTACTTATAACAAAAATACAATTTTTTAAATTTTTGCCTGTCTGTCTGTTTGTTCCGGATAATCTCCGAAACGGCTGTACCGATTTTGTCGGGACTTTCATTGGCAGATAGCTGATGTTATAAGGAGTAACTTAGACTAATTTTATTTTAGAAAAATAATTAAATCCATCGTAATAAATTCCACGCGGACGAAGTCGCGGGGAACAGCTAGTATTTAATAAAAATCATTATATTCTATACTTCTCTATTCTATCTACCCAGACCAAGAACAGGAGGCAGCGACAAGAGTACAAAACGTTTGGTAAATGCCAAGGGTGTCAATCTACTTCCCAAGGACATCTGTGTCTCGCCAGTAACGCAAAGTCAGGAATTTCTAAATGCAAATTCCTGACTTTGGGTTGCTAGCGAGACACACAGGATGATTTGAGCAAGTCTTCTCTACAATGTGTGGGAGTCAGTAATCTATCTATCCTCTTTTGCGAATCAAAATGCAGATGCGTTGTCACCCCTGAGAACTAAGATGGAATGCCTCTTTTCCAGTAAAAAGGGTCTCCGGTTCTCTACACTCACCATACATAACACAGCATTTTAAGCTGCTATTTTACGCTGGTATTCTCTGAGTGTGATATACGTTCCCCTGCTACCTAGATAAAGATCTCTCATTTCTCTTTGAAATGAGAGGTTCTTGACTTCTAGGACAATATGGTCACGCTGCCCCTGTGCATGTTGGCGGACTACACATATCTTCGACAGGCAGGCAAAAAAAAATTTTAAAACGTTACATCATACATAAAAAAAAATCAAATTTAAATTTTAAATTCAAAGTTTATTTATTTGTGAATACAGGTAATGAAAAAAACAGATTTTAAAAACTGATAACGTTCGCTGCATTGTGTATAGAAACATTATCATAAATACATAATCAAAAAAATAATACAATCATAAATCGATTAGTTTTGTAATGTAGAATTTGGTCAAATAAAATAATGTCATTGTATGTTGTTTACTGATGCGTCACTTAAATACTCCGTTACAGCCCATTAAAGTCCACTGCTAAACATAGACCTCCCTATAGATTGCCTCATAGGGACGATATTTGCCATAGTTACTACGCTTGGCAAGCGGGTAGGCAACCGCAGTTTTATTTTTATTTTTAGTCGTTATTAGGGACACCCTGCTGCCCATCTCCTTATTTGTTTCCCTCTGTCGCCTCTCACAACACTCACGGGATTATATTATAGGTTAGTGGATATTTCTACACCGCCAATACACGGTAATATTAATTAACTAGCTGTGCCCGCGGCGTAGCTCGCGAATATAGGTTTTACTTAAAGAATTTGACGTTTAGGGTAAGAGAATATTAACCGATTTATATCATTACTCTATGAATAAGTGGTAACAAAATAAATCGATATTCTCAAAGTTCTAAGTCGTTTATGATAGAGCTTCTGTGTAAACGACGATAGAAGTAGACTTAGCCGGGGCGTACAGAAAAAGGTTACGGGGACTACTAACGCGAGAAAAAGCAATATAGAGCTGGCCATGTGCAAAACAATCAGTACTGACGCGTAAAGTTTGACCTTGCGCTTTATTTACGATCGTCGCATAACACACGCTGAGTGGGAAACACACTTAAAATAGGGATGTTAGATGATCATCGATGTTAAAAATTAAAACTTCGATGTTTTAACATCGATGTTGACATATGTCAAACATCGAAACATCGACGTCAATGAACCCATAATCGATAATTGGGAACTTGCAAACAATGCGAACTCGCGAAATCAATATCAACTAAATCTTGCATCTGCTCTGAAGATTAAAAATTTTGAATAATTCAGAATTTCTGAACGCATCGTTAATCTAAAAAAATGTCAGTATGGTGAGTCAAACTTAATTGTCAAGTGTCTCCTGTAATGTCACAATGGTCACTGCTTTCGCTTTATTTTGTAGTGTCGTTGTCGGTTGTCGCATAATAACTATTCTACGTAAATTGATATTCAAGTTAATAGTTACTTTTCCCTTGCTGTGTATACCCACATAATTTTAAAACAATGTGTAACTATCTACACATATACAAAAACCATCGATAATGGTCAACATCGATGTTTTGAGTGGCCTAAACATCGAACATCGATGTTGAGCTAGCGATGCCAACATCGATGTTATTATCCCTATCTTAAAACTGAAGCCTGAGCCGTGGTAGCTCAGATGGTTAGCGCTCGCTGTAAGCTTCACAGTACTCGAGCAACCCGGGTTCGATCCCCGCCGGCACCAATGAAATTGTCAATTGCAATTTTAAGTGCTGATTTACCACGTGCTCGGCGGTGAAGGAAAAAATCGTGAGGTAACCTGCATGTTTGAGAAATAAAAAATAATATTTCGATGACATATGAAGTTCTCCAACACGTATTGGGGCAGCGCGGTGGACATTTCCTTGCCCTAAAACCCTCTCAGAAATTAGAGGAGGCCTGTGCCCAGCAGTGGGACGTAAATAGGCTGCAACTTTACTTTACTTAAAACTGAAAAAAAAGTTATTTGGTATTAGAGTGATTCTGGCTATAAAACAATATCACCATCACGACATTTATTGCAATTTTGCTACTTTTAGTTTTAGTCGAGTTTTGTTGCATAATTAAATATTTCAATACCTCTGTATATATACCTTACAGGCTTGCAGCTTTGTCAGGCTCATGGACATAAATTATTACAGTGAGTCTCAATACGATTCACCTGCGAAAAATCTTAACACCGCAATTCAGAAAAGGTTGTAATTTGTACAACGCCATCTATTACGTTCTTTGTGAGAAAACATCCTTTTTTAATTTAAGGAAAACATATTTTTACTGTGTTTTAAGTACTATAATAGAACGATACGAAATATATTATAATAGAACGTTTTTTTTTACACACGAATCTTTTTATTACTATTTTTGGGATTTTGTGGCGCCATTAAACAAATTCGAACCTACATTTCAAAATAATAATCATGACTTTCGATAGAATTAACCAATTTCAATAAAACAAAGATTAAATGAACTTGATAATACGCTTTATGATTTTCTTAAGGATTTCATTGAAAAAAAAAAATAGATGTTTACTCAAAACGTCATGCGTCCATAAACAAACAGACAGACCGTCAGATAGTACAATTCTAAAAATTATAAAAATGTACTTATTTAATGATTTACAGTCCCAATAATGATTTTAGTCGCAAATTAATATACTATACAATATTCAGAAACAGACATAACATGTTATTACCATTTTTATTATATGTATAGATTTAAGAGAGATAGCGCTGTTAACATCAATTCTAAAAATAAGAGATTAATTCACACGATTGATACAATAAAAAACATAAAAGAACTTATAAATCAGTGCCTGCATAGTAAGCAAAAAAGAAAGTTTGATCCTCGCCGAAAAATGAAATTGTTAATAGCTCTTAAAATTTGATTTACCACATAGAGTACTCGGCGGTAAAAAAATAAAAAATAAATGAGATTGTCAACACGCAGTAGGGCAGCGTGTCATTAATATAAAGGTTAGAAGCAAATATGAAACTCAACTACAGGAATAAATTTTAACCTGCCTTTTTGTATCACATTTATGCCACACCACCATCTATCGAAGAAATGGGTTAACTATTGTGCTTCAGATTTAGTTAATAAGGTTAATATATTTTTGTATAATATATTTAATACGTTCTTTAATACTTTTGTTTACTGCGTTTTAGATATACATAATTATATCATTATTTTACATAATTTAACTATGATTTATGATATGATATTAGTTTAAAATGCACTTGATGACTCAAACAAAGCCACCGTTGAGCAAATTCGTACCTATACTTCCCTACCCATACTTCAGAATATTTATCATAACTTTTGATGGAATGAACTGATTTTAATGAAATAAAGACTAAATGTAACCCGAAGATACACTTTATAATTTCCTTAACAATTCTTATGATATAAATTAGTACTTTATACGTGATACGTTAACAAACAAACAGACAGACAGACAGACAGACAGACAGACAGAAAATTCTAAAAATGGTAGAAATGTATTTAATTACTTATTTTTAGTACCCCTCAATCACTTTTATTACAAAAATATAAAATGTACAGACATCTGCTATTTACAGTTTTATTATATGTATAGATTGAGTAATAATAGCGTCCTGAATTAAAAATGTCTAAATTTTTATCGTATAAATACTAAATATTATCCATTTTAATAATAGACCATTTAAATGGTCTAAGATTTTAATAGTTACGACACTGTATTTTATTTTTACAGAATAAGGGTGACATACGAGCACACAGTCCACCTGATGGTAAATGGACGCTGTGTTCCATAGACATTTCTCCCCTATTAAGAATCAAAATGCAAATGCATTATCACCCTAAGGACAAAGATGGAATATCTCTTTTCCAGTAAAAAGGGCCTCCGGTTCTCTCTACTACACTCATGATACGAAACACAGCAGCATTAAGCTGCTATTTTACGCTGGCTATATTCCGTGAGGGTCCTGCCCCGATTAACCCGACACATTTGTGCTACAACATGATATAGCTGCAGCGTGGCTCCACCACGTATATATTCCACCAGAATGCCAGAATCATCAACGTATACGAGTGTAATGTATATTTCAGATGCATCACGGGCAGCTACGATCGTACGTGTAAAGTGTGGGACGTGGAGACTGGCGGCGAGTTAAAAACATTATCTGGACACCAAAACGTCGTTTACTCAGTCGGATTCAATTATCCCATCTGGTAGGTAATTATTGTTATGCCGTATTGGTAGTGAATTAACTAATAGTTTGACTGCAGCTCGCAACAAAGAAATGGTGCAACTACACTTCTATCATAATCTTCATTACAGACCTTCCCAAGACTACTAACGAATGCCAATCTCGAACTTGGCTCGATTCACTATTGCATTTAACACGGGGAGTGCTGTGAATAATAATTGTTCGGATTGATTCCAGGCGCCAAATTCCGCCAATGCACGCAGCGACAAAATTCACAATACTATCCACACCATCTGGACGCTGGCGATTCACCACTGTGTGATTTACTAGGAGTTTTCTTCCTCCCACGACTTCTTTGTGGAACCGATTACTACCCGTGATTTTATCGAAACGATATCAAGAAACGAGTTTACTCCCTTTTAAAAGGCCGGCAACGCACCTGCCCTAGTGTTGCATTTGTTCATGCGCGGCGGTCGACACTTACCGTCAGGTGAGCCGCATGCTCGTTTGCCCCCTATTCTAACGACCTCGCGTGTCTTACTCGGTCTTCACTCCATCTAGTCCAGCCCTAGGTAAGAGGCTGCTACTCTAGAACCTTTTTTTCATCGGTAGTCGGTTCGTCGAGCTGGGCCATTGCCCCTTTTCAGCTTATTGATTGGTTGCGCTATTATATAAATATATGTATGGCCTATAAAATAATTGTTCATGCAATAGATTTTTCTTGTTTTTCCGGGTGTAATTTGTGTATATCAAACACCTCAATGATACAGGAGAAACTCCAAGGGTGCGGGTAAAATTCGTTACAAACATAAGATGCTTCAATTTTTTTAAGTAAAAACTTCTTTAGCCGCGTTGAGCGATTTTTTGTCGGGAAAAAACTTATGGGTTCGCGTCACCGATGACCTTGACATGCTTGTGACGTATGTTTGCTACGCGTCGCTAGTCTATCGCAAGCTACAATAGCGACGCGTAATATAGCGGCCTGTGTACATGTATACACATATATCATTGAATTTTCTCTTCTGTCGGCAGTCCTTTATGACTGCCTTTGTTTCTTTTAATTCACAATTTTTAATTATAATTCATTACAGTCCATCAAAAACGCACCGCTGAACACGGAGCTGTCCCTTTACATTGCTTCAAGGGGTATTTATTTGGTATAGTAACCACACATGGCAAGCGGTATGGCCACCGGGTTATTTTATTAGTTGACGTTGTTATCAGGAATATACTGCTGCCCATATCTTGGTACAGTTACCTCTGTCGTCTCCTACGACATCCATAGGATAATATGATGTATTGGATAGAATCCACGTCGCCACTACACAGTGTAATTAATCAATTTAAATTCCTAAAATATTTCATTACAATGCCTATATAAGGCTACCATACCTAGACCTTATTATGTACATTTACAAGGATATAAATACTTGAATAATATTTGACATGCCAGAGCCACGCTGTAGTTATAATATTATTGCATTGTATCTCAGTTCTTAAAGGTGACAACGCATATGAATTTTGATTCCTAATTAAAGATATATGTAGATGTCTATAGATTACGGCAACCAATTTACCATCAGGTTCCCCTAATGGTAAGTGGTTGTACTGTGCTCTGGAAAGCACCACACTCACACAGAATACCAGCGTGAAATAGCAGCTTAATGCTGCTGTGTTTCTGCTGCATTAGATTTTTAATAAAAATGGTTTAATGGCTCCTGATGGTAAGTGGCTACTGCAGCCTATGGACACCTGCAACAAACTACAAACAAAGACGGCTACTAATGTATTTTCATCTCAGGGGACTAAGATGGAATGCTTCACGGCCTGTAATTATACTGACTTTCTATAGCTCTATACCCCTCCAACTGGAACCCAGCAATAAAAGTACTGGTATTTGGCGGCAGGAATAGCTAAGAGGGTGTTACCTACCCTGACAGACTCCTAGGCATAAAAAGAGTTACCACCTAGTATGTTCTCTGCGAAGTCGTTCATCTAGGAAGTCGATGGATGCAGGCGGCTCAGGACCGTGCTTTTTAGTATTGCTTGGTGGAGGCCTATGTTCAACAGTGGACTTGTGTAGGGCTGTAATGATGATGATGATGTTCTCTGCGTCATTAAATATACTGAACTTTGTGTACAAACAAACAAGAGGTCAAATAAAACAAGAGTTCAAACGAAAGCTTTTACTTTCGAAAGACAGTAAAGTAACAGAGAAGGTATCAGTTTCATTGGCTTGATTGTCCAACGGATTACGTAGTGCCAACTTAAATAGCCTTTCACTTTCATTGTTTTTGGATCACCAACATTCTGAATATTTTACATTAAACTTTTATTGAAATTACCTTCATTTACTTAACATAAGTATATAAAATATTTATTATTATAATAAAAAAAACTAAAAGCTTAAGTTATCATATTATAGAGTATGTGATATGATATAGTGCCAAGAACGCTGACTGCTTTTCCTCGCTGAATTGGTATACTTAGGAACTAGTCTTCTTATCACCAGCGGTGACCACAAGTATACTCGCAGTTACTTTAAAATTTTTACCGCCTGTGAAATAACATCTATACAAATAAATAAAATTGAAGTGTCTGTTTGTAATGTTAAAATAACTGCTTTTTACTAAATGCATATGAAAATATATACGATACTTATAACACAAAAACACAATTTTAAAAATGATTGTCTGTCTGTCTGTCTGATTGTTTGTTCCCGCTAATCTCCGAAACGGCTGGACCGATTTCTACGGGACTTTCACTGGCAGATAGCTGATGTTATAATGAGTAACTTAGGCTACTTATATTTTAGAAATATAAATAGGGTTCATACATACTTTACACAATTACAACATAATTAAAACCCTAAATTACACGCGGGCTAAGTCGCGGAGAATTTATAGTTACAGTTATAAATAAAAAGTTATTTCTTTAACAAACCATGTTTACTGTTTCATTATGTTAACCTTCATCATCCATCCACAACAGTCCATTAAAATTCACAGTTGAGTCATAGTCTTCTCTTAGACGGCCCACAAGGGGGTATTTACGATACCTTTTTAAATGAATAAATTTTTAAATGATGCCGGATAAATCTCAAAAATCTGAAAATTAGCTCTTATAAGATAAAGTCGTTATCTATACAAATAAATAAAATTAAAGTGTCTGTGTGTAATGTCAAAATAACAGCTTTTTATTAAATGCATATAAAAGTATACTTATAACAAAAATATATACCAAAAATAAATATAACGAAAAATCAATTTTAAATTTTTTATCTGTCTCTTTGTTCCGGCCAATTTCCAAAACTGCTAGACCGATTTTGACGAGACTTTCACTGGCAGATAGCTAATATTATAAAGAGTAACTTAGGATACTTTTATTTTAGAAAAAGAATCAGGGTTCCGCACAAAAAAATTAAAACCCATAATAAAGATCCATAGATCAGCTTCTTTTTTAATTTGTCCAGTATCAGGTCTGCTGGAAGAAATTTCAATATGAAATAAGCAGTGCCTTTGTACAAAATATCTTTTTTTTCTCTTCCTTGTAACATTATTTTGTGTGTACATAAATTGTTAAATAAATAATAATAAATAAATTCCACGCGCTCGAAGTCGCGGGGAACAGCTAGTTTCAAATATTAAGATAGCAAAAGTTAAGAAAATAGAGAATTTGCAACAATATACACTATAACTAAAATCCAAATAAAACAAGACTTTTACCAATTTTACATATATTCTTAATTCAGATTCAGATTCAGAGGAGTCCGTAGATTATATTGTGTCAACTCAATGATGTTATTATGTTTTGTTTTTTTTTTTTTTGATATGAATATTAGTTCTCTATGTACGGTTTTTTATATATTCTCAGTAAGCGAGTGTATACTCTTTTGGGAAATTAAATTCTTAAGCCGCAAAATACTTCGAAAATTCATTATTATGTTGGTATTTTGGTTCTAACGGAACTGGCAGCAATGCATGCTACTTTACTGATCACGCATATAGTCCTGGAATTACCGTCTTCATTATAGAGAGCTAAAATGGTCTAATTTCGAAGCGAATTAATTCTCAACATTCTTTGTGATAATTCTGCATTGAACATTAGTATGTGGCACAGATTAATCAAATGGCACGGAATCATAATTATGCGTTAGTTGTTGTTAACATTAGTTTACGTGCGTTGAATATATATGTATTGTCTTTGTAAACCGATGTACCGCTTTCCAACAAAAATTACTAATAATTTGAACTCTCTTTAATTACTAAAGTTTTTAACTTCCCGCTTTGAAAATTAATAATTTTTAAAAGTAGGTTGTTATAGATTTCACTCAAATTTTGAGAATGCGAGTTTTCATCAGATCTCGACGTATTGAGGTCCTAGAAAACCGTTCAAACTATTCCCGTCTGGACGTCCGGTCGTGTGCGTGTGTGTGTATGTAAATAATTTTTTGTCGTACGATATCTTTAGAACGAAGCAACCGATTGAGATGGGCGACACGGCGTTCGAAAGTGTTCATTGAGACTTCGAGCTGATTAGATTTTCGAATCAATCGGTTTATCCGTTTCAAAGATCTTCAAAAAATAAAAAACAAAAAAAAATTAAATAGATTTTCGAGCTTGCGCACGAAAATAAGCGAGAAGTTCCAGGGATAGCCTGCAGGGTCAACCGTATTTTTTGTTTAGGTAACGTGTTTATAATTATATACGGACAGCATTCTAGTAAGAGACAGCATAACATGAACCGTAATGTTTTACCATCACCGATAGATAGTACGTGGATGCTGGATGGACTGTGTGCTCGATTGTCACCCTTATGTCTTTGAAAAAAACCTAATCCAATCAATGAAGGCTAGTGCAGTCCGTGTAAAGTTGCAGAGATTAATTGTTACATCTAAAACATAATATTAATAACTAATAACCTGTTATTATAAACTTCCTGTACTCTTCAGACCAAAACACCAATGCATTCACTGCCGTTTGGCGGCAAAAATGAAATATAAGATAGTACCTAACCAAAAGGCATCCTAAGCAATAGATTTATAGATCGACTAAACTAAAACAATACAAATTGATCAATGAGCTGTGAAGAGCCCAGTGAAAGTACAAGGTCAATGTCACGAAATTATTGTATTGTCATCGGTTCTTACACGTCTACGAAATTCCAGATCATTCAAACGAAATGTAAACGAATTAAAAAAAAATCAGTTACATTTATATACACATATCATCATCATCATTTTCATTACAGCATTTTGATAAAAGTCCATGCTGAACATAGGCCTCCTACATATCCGCCTCGGTATAGCCTTGCGATATTTGTCTTAGTGGCCACCCTAAGCAGGTGGCTTTGCAAGCGCTGTTTTATATTTTCTAGTTATTATTAGTAAAACGCTACTACCCATCTACTGGTTTATACATATTATAGTAGGCGTGCTGGTGTATTAATATCTGTAATCACGGAGGGCATTCTTCAAGGAGCAGCAAGTTACTCAGACCACGTTTAAACCAAAAGAAAATTGGGTTTAGTAGGGCAATTGTGGAAGAAGTAATAGGTGGCTTACTCAATCACTAATCCAAAATCTCATTAGTCTCGTTTTTTGACATACTAGTCAAGTTGCACAGTTGGCACATTTTTTTTTTTCTTTATCAAAAATACTACCAATATTATTAACATTACTAATATTTACTTTAACCACTACTGGTAAGATTGAAATGCTTGTGTAAAGAGTGGTCCACGACAGTATTCGGTGGTAGATTCGAATCCACGACCTTTTGAGTTCGCGGTCCACACTCTACTATTAGGCTTCTATCGCTTTTTTCGATATAAATCCCACTTAAACATGGGACCTAAAAGTCACCAATTTGGTACATACATACATACACGTGAAACAAATAATTAGAAGTGTGTTGAAAAGAGCTTTACCAGCCAGTACGTTATGATTTCTTATATTTACGCGAACACTACACATTGAATAAAACTATTTTTACGGATTTTATCGCGTTTAATTTACTTATTTTATATTCCCGACGTTTCGGTTGCTTTCCAGCAACCGTGGTCACGGGGGACTGAGGTGATTGACGTCCCGATGTCAAAGTTAACCCGGAGTACCTTCAGCTTTTTAATTATTAATTTTGGTCCGATCTACGCAGAATGAACTAACTGTATCTTGAAGTCTTACAGTGGTATGCTTGGGTTTAGTTTTAATTTTATGAATTACAGGATCCCAAGCAGGTGGTAGTACCCAGCCTCCCTCTCTATTGAAATTAGGATGTTTTTTAATTTCAATAGCCTCACGTATCATCCTTGGCAGGATCGAAAATATGTATTTTCATGGAGGACTTTGAGGAGAAAGCCCTGCTTACTGCACCAGTAACTCCAAGTTTCTACAAGCGGTACGTAGACGATACTTTCACAATTTTACCATCAGACAAAGTAACTGCATTTTTAGAACATCTTAATTCCATAAACTCTAAAATTCAATTTACTATGGAGTTAGAGGCAAATAATTCTTTAGCTTTCCTAGATGTGTTAGTCATTCGAAATCCTAATAACACCGTAGGTCACACTGTGTATAGAAAAAAGACCCATACAAACCGATACTTAAACGGTGAATCCCACCATCACCCTTCACAGTTAGCTACCGTGGGCAAATCTTTGTTGCAGAGAGCACGAGGGATCTGTGACAGCAAACACCTGGCCGCCGAGCTTCAGCACGTCAAGCAGGTTCTGCACGACAACAAGCTTCGGGTTCCGCGCCTACGTCACAGTGACCGAGTGAAGCCGGCCACAGTCGAGCGTGTGCCTGCTGTACTACCATATGTCAGAGGTGTCACAGACAAGATTGGCTACATCTTGAAGCGAGCTTCTATTAGAACATTCTTCAAGCCGCCGAAGAAGATTAGTCAGTTCTTACCATCCGTCAAGTGCAATATTCCTCTACAAGATGCAGGAGTATACAAGCTTGATTGTGAGTGTGGTCTCTCATATATAGGGCAAACAAAACGATCAATAAAAACCCGCGTAAAAGAACACATAGCTGACGTGAAGCACCAACGTTCCGGGAAGTCTGCAGTTTGTGATCATATCCTAGACGGCCCCCGTCATTACATTAGATTTGATAAACCACAAGTCCTCGCGAAAGAACATCGATTCCTGCCAAGGATGATACGTGAGGCTATTGAAATTAAAAAACATCCTAATTTCAATAGAGAGGGAGGCTGGGTACTACCACCTGCTTGGGATCCTGTAATTCATAAAATTAAAACTAAACCCAAGCATACCACTGTAAGACTTCAAGACACAGTTAGTTCATTCTGCGTAGATCGGACCAAAATTAATAATTAAAAAGCTGAAGGTACTCCGGGTTAACTTTGACATCGGGACGTCAATCACCTCAGTCCCCCGTGACCACGGTTGCTGGAAAGCAACCGAAACGTCGGGAATATAAAATAAGTAAATTAAACGCGATAAAATCCGTAAAAATAGTTTTATTCAAAGCCAGTACGTTATTTATATATTAATGGGGCCCCCATATATCTAAATTAGCAAGCAGACTTAGTTCTGCAGCATATGCTGTAAGAAAGATTAGAAGTCTCACAGATGTTGAGACAGCTAGATTAGTGTATTGTAGTTACTTTCATAGCGTAATGTCTTATGGAATTTTGCTATGGGGTAATGCGACTGATATTGAAGCTCTATTTGTTTTGCAAAAGAGAGCCGTTCGGGCGATTTATAACCTAAATTGTAAAGAGACCCTCAGACAAAAATTTAAAGAATTAAACATACTCGTATATCTATAGACTTCGCAATATATTTATGAAAATGTAATTTATGTACATAAAAACATAAATAGCTTTAATAAGAATAAGGATATGCATACTTTAAACATTAGGAACAAACATAAGCTTGTAATACCAGTTACTAGACTCCACAGAATCAGTACTCGTAATTCATTTATGGGGCAATGTATACGCTTTTACAAAAAAATCCCAGAAAATATTCAAAGTTTGTCAATAAACAAGTTTAAAAGTTTTATTAAAGAAAAACTGTACAAAAAGGGTTATTATAATATCAAGGAATACATGAATGAAAATAACCCCTGGGAATAAGGTGATCGCCACCATGCTGGTTCTATGAAAAATCATTTAAAAATTGTATAAACAAAATTATTGATAAGTGAAATGTGTTTGAAAAAAAAAGTCCCGCTGGGTTTCTTGCTGGTTTTTCCCAGGACAGAGGTATTTTCCGAACCAGTGGTAAATAAAAAATGACTTTTAATAAGTATTATGTAATAATCAATATTGAATAAAAAATATTTTATTTTATTCTATTCTGTAGTAGATTAATATCAAACAACGCACATCGCGACAAAACTCACGACACCATCCACACCATCTGGACTCTTGGCGGTTCACCACTTCGCGATTTACTGGGAGTTTTCTTCCTCGCACGACTTCTTTGTGGAGTCATTTACCATCGGCTATTTTTGCGGACCGTTACAACTAAGGGGCATTCAAGTAACAAGTGTACTAATTTCTAAAAAGACGGCAACGCCCCTGCAATTCCCCTGGTGTTGCCGTTGTTTATGCGCGCCGGTCGACACTTACTCATACTACCAGATGAGTCGCATCGTTTGCCCCTCTTCTATAAAAAAATATAAGAATTTACTAATTAAGGCAGGTATCTTATGACCGTGTTTTATGGCAGTACTTGGGGGAGGTGTTGTTGATGTTGAGCAGTGGACTTCTTAAGTGCTGTTACGACGGTAATGATTAATTTTGGTAATTTACTTGCCAAATTTCTCCTCAGCAACCTGGTGGTGACCGGTTCGTTCGACAAGTCAGCGAGGATCTGGCGCATGGATACGGGAGAGTGTGTATCTACACTTTGGGGACATAGCGCTGAGATTGTCGCCGCCCAGTTCGCCCCTAGAGGTGCTCATGTCGCCACCGCTTCCATGGACCACACGGCGAAACTCTACGATGCTCTCACAGGTAACAATGGACTTCTTTAGGTAATCTGCTACCACAGCGAAAGATTACTTCTTCTCTATCAACCCAAGTCCACTGCTGGACATGAACCTCTACTGTTGTAGGGAGAAGTTACCTTAATCGTCACGCTTGGCAGGCGGTTGGACGATATCAGTGCCATATGTGTCGCACTTTTGACCTTGTTGCCATCACTAGTACAGATATTGATATCTGGCGTACACGATATGGTTAGACTGCCATCTATTGGACATCTATTGAAAACAATAAGATTTTTATGATATTTCCCGTAGTCATCTTTTACGTAATCCATACTAATATTATAAATCCGAGAGTTTGTACGTGTGTGCGTGTGTGTGTGTGCATGTTTGTTACCTCATCACGCTTAAACAGCTTGATTGATTTGGATGAAATTTGGTACACAGATAGAATATAACCTGGAACAACACATAGGATACTTTTTAACGCGGTAAAATAACTTGTTCCCACGGGAAAACATGAAAACTTCGTCTTCAGTTGAAATTGCTGAGCGGAAATGTAAAGAGACAAATAGTATATGACCCGGAATAACATAAATAGGCTAATTTCTACCGCGGTAAAATAACTCATTCCCACTGGAAAAAACTTCGTCTTCAGGTGAAACTGCTGAGCGGAAATAACCCGGAAGAACACATTTTAATTTTTTTACCGCGGGAAAATATCTAATTTTCATTAGAATCATTATGTCGCGGATGAAACCGCAGGGCGGAAAGCTAGTAAAATTTATACGTAGACAAGCCATGCTGCTGCTATACATGGTTATGTTTCACAGAGTAGCCTAATTTTAAACTTAAATTCAAATATCTAAATAATCATATTATAGCGTTGTTACAGTCTTTGAAAATACAAGTAAATAAGGCTTCTTCTTTTATTTGAAACTATTCTAAATTGAATGTGATTTATGGGCAACAACGTTTATGCCTACCGATCGACCCTTAAAAATGTGTGCATGCGCAGTAAAATCTGTTAGAATAATGCAGTACCAAGCATTTTGAATTTAAAAGATAAAAGTGACACAATGTTTGAAATTTTTTTAATCCATTTTTCTTCACCATTTGCCTATATTAGTTATTCTGAACTTTCTCTGCAAATTTCGTGGTAGAGATATGCTGCAGCTATATTAGAAGTATAGGTGTAGCGCGAATGGGTCGGCTCGGCCGGGGAAGGACCACGCTCTCACAGAATACCAGCGTAAAATAGCAGCTTAACGCTGCTGTGTTTCGTATGGTGAATGTAGAGAATCGGAGACCCTTTCTACTTACTACTGGAAATGAGACATTCTGGTGAGGTGACTACGCATCTGCATTTTGATTAGTAATCGAGGATAGATATAGATGTCTACCGCACCGACCGCAGCAACCACTTACCATCAGGTAGACTGTGTGCTGGTTTGTCACCCTTATCCTACAAAATATGGCCGGTTATTGTAAATCTATCAAATATCGGGCCCAAGAACCAACAGGCTCTCAATAAAAAATCGTTAAATTTTTTTCATTATCCGTAGGTACGGAGGTACACACGTACATTGGTCACAGCGCCGAAGTCATCGCGCTTCAATTCGACCCCACTGAAGGCCAGCGCCTTATCACTGGATCGTTCGATGGCACGATATGTATGTGGGATACCAGGATCAAAGAGTAAGTAACACGCTCGGTTCCATCTGCCGGAAGACATGAAGACAAAAAAAGTGTTTAATCAGTTTTGCTCATATTAAAACGCAAGGCGTTATAATGATAAATTAATACAGAAATAAATAAAATACAACTTTATTACACCACCATAAATTGCAAATTTCAATTGTACAATGGGCGACTTTGTAATATGTTCCTTAGGCGCGTTGCGGTCCTGTCTGGTCACACGGCAGAAATATCTAACGCCCAGTACAACTGGGACAGCTCGCTGGTGGGTTCGGCTTCGTTGGACGGCAGCGCGAAGCTCTGGGACACGCGGGAGCGCACCTGCATCGCCACTGTAACTGCAGCCGCAGCCGAGGTCAAGCGTCATTTATTGATTTTTTATAAAATAAGGGTGACAAATGTGCACACAGTCCACCTGATGGTAACTGTATACTGAAGCCCATAGACATCCTCGATTAAGAGTCAAAATGCAGATGCGTTGTCTACCTTGAGGACTAAGATGAAATGACTCGTCTCCGGTTCTCTACACTCCCCATACGAAACACAGCAGCTATATGCTGCTATTTTTATGATACTCTGTGAAAGCGTGTGACAATGCATCTGGAGAGTCCTTTACTTAAATTGATTACAGGTAGTTGCACGTCGTATGTGCTGTAGTAGACACTTACCACAGGTGCACCGGGAGTTGTCACTAAGGTTTTATCTAATAAAACTAATTCTACGGATTTTATTATAATCGTCGTCATCATTGCAGCCCTTCACAAGTCCACTGCTGAACATAAGCTTCCGCCAAAGAATGCTACAAAATACCTGCTACATGTCTTATCTATTGACATGCTATATGTCTTATCATGTCGTCACTTCATTTCTTGGAGGGTCACCCTACACTTCTACGTCTATGCGCCCTACGCTTATCAGTACAGGGCTGCCACTCGAAAAAATATTTCCCCGTCGATTGTCCGTTCTTCGGGCTATATTTTCGGCCCATCGCCACTTTAGCTTAATGATCTGTTGTGCTATGTCGATTACTCTGGTTCTACTGCGGATATAATCATTACGAAGACTTTCACGCAGGGAAACTTCGACTATAGTCCCGATATCCGATCCGGTTGCGCTATGCTCAAGCTATCAACTCATGCAAAAAAACTAATTTTAGGGTGATTTTTGTTGTTTTGTTCTTGCGTAGATCGGACCAAAGACCAAAAAATTTATAATTTTAATCTGAAGGTAATCTAAGTATATTGAATAAAAGTGATTCTTTTCTATTCTATTCCTATAGGTGTTAGACGTGTGCTTTGACTGGGCGGGACGACGACTTGCCACGGCTGGCAGCGATGGCACTGCGCGGGTGTACGAGGCGCTCGCCGACTGCAGAGAACTGGCCACCATGCAAGGACATCGGGAAGAAATTTCCAAGGTTAAACCAATATTATACGTGGTAGAGCCACGCAGCAGCTATATTATGGTTGCAACACGAATGGGTCGGCTCGACCGGGGAAGGACCACGCAATACCAGCGTAAAATAGTATCTTGATGCTACTGTTTCGTATGGTGAGTATAGAGAACATGAGAGCCTTTTTACTGGAAACGAGGCATTCCATCTTAGTCCTTATCGTAGTCCTTAGTAACAACGCACCCGCATATTGATTCTTAGTCCAAAATGTCTATGGGCCACAGCATCCACTTACCATTAGGTGGACTGTGTGCTTCTTTGTCATTCTTATTATATTATTCTATAAAAACGTACTTATCACTAAAATAAGAAATATTATTAATGTTGAACTACATAACAATTGGATACGAATAAATTTAAATAAAAAGTTTGAAACTTGTATAAAGGTCTAATAAATCTATACGAATAAATAAAATTAAAGTGTCTGTTTGTAACAGGGATTGAATACCAGTACCAATTTCGGTTCTGGTTCTTCATTTAGGTTCTTATAAAGGTTCCTCTTTTCGGTACAGTTCCAGTTCCGGCATCGGTTCCGGTTCGGGTTCCAATGTACCGGTTCTAAATACCGGTTCCGAGAACCTATAATCAAATTTCTCCAAATCCGTAGATTGGTATAAAAATTCTGTACAATTCCGTAGATGCTAGTTCAAAATATCCGTTCCGTTGAGGATCGACAATATTTGTTTTTGAACTTAGTTGATAAATTCATTCTGTCAAGTGAAATTTTTGTTGTAAGTTTAATTGTAGTATAACATCGAATCGATCTACACATGTAAGAAAAATAAACCATAAAAATTGATTATAATTAAATGTTTTTTTTAAATTAAATAATATTTAGTAAACAACAAATAAAGTAACTATACACACTTTAATATTTGTGGATAGTTATACTAAAAAAAATACGTTACAAACTTGATTATAACGACTTATTAACATGGATTTTATTTTCTGTTTTTTTTTAGTTTATAATTTGATATATTACGGTGTTTCAAACTCGGGTGATTTATGTCACAATGAAAAACTATAGCTGTGTAGTGGCGGTTAAGAATATCTGTGGGTGTCGTAAGAGGCGACAGTGGGATACAGTCAAGAGATGGGAGGCAGCATCTTCCTGATAACAGCAATATCACAATAAAAAACTGCGGTAGCCAACCCGTTCGCCAAACGTGGCAACTATGGCAATATACCCCCCAAAATAAATAAAGTTACTAAGAGACGGCCCCCAGTCCCCGTCGGCCCCGCTATTCCTAGCTACGGTGGCGACCATGGTAACGGCGGGGCAGGGGTGCTAAGAATCTCCGGTGGAGGTTCGATTGCCACCTACGACGACTCGACCTGGCAACTTATAACGCACGCACCCTGTGGACTGACGAGAAGATCCTGGAGCTGAAAGAAGAGATAGACAAGTTGCGCTGGAATATTATAGGACTATCCGAGGTCCGAAGAGAGGGGGAGGACACGGTAATCCTCGAATCCGGCAACTTGTTCTATCACCGGGAGGGCGACCATCTGTCCCAAGGAGGTGTCGGATTTATCGTCCACAAGTTTCTCGTTAACAACGTTATAAAGATTGGCAGTGTGTCGACGAGGGTCGCGTACCTTATACTCAGAATCACCAAACGGTATTCGCTGAAGGTCATACAGGCTTACGCACCAACCTCGACACACTCCAATGAGGAGGTGGAGGAAATGTAAATAATCCTTATTTGAATATAAAAACATTAAATGATAATATAGCTTCTTTAGTTCGATTGTATAATAATTGTACTTTTTTGACATCGAGTGGTAATTTTTATAACGTAAAGGAATATTTGTGGCATATGAGTCGAAAATTAAATTTTAATATAGATTGCTTTGACTATGATACATCGTTTCTATCATTAAGTAAATTAAGAAATAGACTGACACATAACAAAAATATTAACTCACAAAAAATTAAACCTAACACACCTAAAGTTCAATTTATAAAGGGCACTATACCTTACTATTTTAATTTAATGAGTAAAAAGAATGCTAGACATAATAATGAAAATTGCAATATCATCAACAATAACTTTGAAAATTGTAAACCAAATAGAGGGTTAATAACTTATTATTTTCGTTCTATAAAGTCTTATAAACAAGTATCACATGATTCCTTTCGTCCATAAAGCAAAATCTTCATATATGAAATTCACAATTTTACATCAAAATATAGCTGGCATTTGCTCCAAAAAGGATATTTTAGAATTAACATTAAAATATTTACACGAAGAGGAACATACAGGAATAGATGTATTATGTTTAACGGAAACTTTTGTTAAAGCGAGTGACTGTAATAATTATAATGTTTTTGGTTTTAAATTAACTAGTTTCTATGGTCGTAAAAAAAGTAGAGGTGGTGTATGTATTTTGATAAAGGAAGATATAGAGTGGAACGAAATAAAATTTGTTTCAGATTTTGCAGAATCCGAGCATTTTGAATGTTGTGGAATAGAAATTCCTTTACATAATATTTACGTAATATGCATCTATAGGACACCTAGTTCGAATGTGAACATATTCTTCTTTAAACTACAAAACTTATTGTCAAAATTAATAAATAATCTTAATAAAAGAATTATCATTGTTGGAGACATTAACATTAATACATTGGAAAATAATAAAAATACAATTGAATTAAATGACATCATTTCGAATTATAATTTATATAAACATATTAATGAACCAACGCGTGGAAACAATTGTATAGATCATGTGTTTAGTAATATAATGAATGCAACGGCATGTGTTAAAAAGTTATATTTATCTGATCATGAATCGGCGCAAATATTATCTATTGATGTGCATAAACAGAAAAAAAAGTTAAAGGATATTTGGGAGTATAAAAGAAATTATAATTTATATTACATAAATATATTTCGTGAATGTATAAAAAAGCTTACTTTTAAGGAAGTTTTTGAGGATAAGGACATCAATACTGCATACAATAAATTTATGGAACTTTTTATCTTATTTTATAATCTATGCTTTCCAATGATTAAGACAAAAAAACTAGACATGAAGTATAAAAATAACTGGATCACAAAAGGTTTAAGACTTAGTTGCTTAATGAAAAGGAAACTCAAAATTGGTTATTATAGGAAAAAGACTGAAGAGAATAAACAAAAATATAAAAGATACGCCAAATTATTAAAAAAGTGTATTGATGTATCTAAAAGAATAAATTATTTTAAACGAATAAATACCAGTAAGAATATTGGAAAATGTTCATGGAATATGATAAAATCGGAGGCAGGATTAAAATCAAATGACCACTATATAAACATGATAAACAAGAATAATGAATGTCTAAAATCTCCACAGATAATTGCTAACGCTTTTAATGATTATTATGAAAGCCAGACAAGAACAGTTAAATTTAAGCAAGCGAAAGCAACGCACCTGTATAACATAAATAGTCCGTGCAAAAGCATGTTTTGACGTCCAATTACTCTGGAGGAGACAAAGGCATTAATAGTTAATTTAAAAAATTCCAAAAGTGAAGGACATGATGGTGTAAATACGAAAGTCATTAAATACTGCAAGGATGAACTATCGCCTGTACTTTCATATTTGATAAATTTATCATTCGAAGTAGGTGTTTTTCCAGAGTCATTAAAACTATCCCTGGTCAAACCTTTATTTAAGCAAGGCGATAAAAAAGATATGAACAATTATCGTCCAATAACTATTTTGTCAGTTTTCTCCAAAATTTTTGAAAAAGCTATGCACAGTAGACTTAGTCATTACTTTAATGAACATAATTTTATGAAAAAAGAACAGTATGGTTTTCAGCAAAATAAATCAACCATGATGGCATGTTTTGATTTACTAAAAAGAATCACCGATGCAATAGATGATAAGGTAAATGTAACAAGTGTATTTTTTGATATGTCAAAAGCATTTGACTTTGTTTGCCATAAAACCTTATTACGTAAGCTAGAAAAGTATGGGATAAGAGGACTGACATTGCAGTGGATAAAATCATACTTATCATCAAGAAAACAGTGTGTGGAAGTTATAAGCCCTAACAAAAATAATATTTTGACAAAATTTAGATCGCAACTAATTCTTAAGTATACTGGAGTTCCTCAGGGAAGCGTTCTTGGGCCTCTTTTGTTTGTAATTTATGTAAATGATTTACCGGATTCAACTCCATTCCCATGCATTTTATTTGCGGATGACATATCTTTGATCATAAAAAATAATCATGGAAATAAACATTATTACGAAAATGACATTAAATGCGTAATAAATGATGTCATTTCATGGTTACATGATAATAATTTAAAGGTCAATATCGCCAAAACCCGTTATGTTCAATTTTATAGTAATAGTAGAAAGAAACTAGACCTTGACATAAGGTATAATAATTAGAGATGAAACGGATAGCTGTTTTGCCGGATACCGGATACCGGATATTCGGCCAGTCTTATCGCCGGATAGCCGGATATCCGGCCGCCGGATATTCTGCCAAAAATTGCTGTTTGGTGCATCGCAAGAAGCGAACTTGCGTAGGTGGCGTTAGTGGTGGCGATCGTGTGCACGTGGGACTCAGGCAACTTCGGGTCTTTCCGTTCATAAGCGAAGTTAGCAATAGTTTCATTGACTTATTGTATTGATTGCAAACGCGATCGTTTGAGGTTTAATTAAAAAGTCGTTTCAAGTCAAGATTCTAAATACTTGATTGCCACTTCAATTGCGATTCAAAATAAACACTACTTAGGAGTGGTGAAGCTGAAAGAGCTCACAAGGAAATTCTATTGGAACACTAAAAAATGTCATTCTTAATGATTTTTATGTAGTCAGTGCGAATTGCACGCGATTGTGACATTTATATTTGTTTATAAAGACAGGAACCGTTTGTTACCTTTCAATGGAGGGAAATTACAAATAAGTAATTATTCACCATAATTTGCACTTAGTGCATGTAGTACGTGTACAAATTTTCTAAGTTTTAAAATGAAAATTATGTGATTACTTAGTTAAGTGACATAAATAAAGTACTTAACTAAATTTGATATTTTGTATTTATTTAAATCCGGTATCCGGCCGGATAGCCGTTTGTTATCCGGTATCCGGCCGAATAGTAATTTAGGCCGGATAGGCCGAATACCGGATAGTTACCGGATATCCGTTTCATCTCTAATAATAATGACAAAGTGCAAGAAAATGAACAGAAGAAATTTCTAGGATTAAAACTAGATAGTAATTGTAATTGGATGGCTCATATTGACGAAATTTGTAATAAAATTAATAGATTTGTATATGTTTTGAATAGGTTAAGAAGAACATCGTCACGCCAAACCGCACTCATTGCATATCATGGGTATGTTGCAACAATACTAAGATACGAATTGTTAATTTGGGGTAATAGCTCTTATTCAAAAAGAGCTTTTATAGCTCAAAAAAAGTGTGTGAGAGCCTTAACTGGGGCGAAATGGTATGATTCGTGTAAGCCCTTATTTAAGGATTTTAACATACTAACTTTACCAAGCATGTACATATTTGAAGCAAGTGTTCATGTAAAAAAAAATTTACATATGTACAAAAAAGCATCTGAGGTATATTTACGTAACACACGAAAATCTAGTAGACTAGTTCTAGAACGTATACCTAAAACTGCCTTTTATCATAATGGCTGTTACGCGATGAGTGTAAAGATTTACAATAAACTTCCGGTAAGCATTAAAGAAGAGAAAGAAACTAGTAAATTTAAAACTAAACTCAAAAGCTGGCTTCTATTAAAATGTGTTTATGATATAAAACAATTTTTAAATGAATAAAATCTTGTTGCCTAAATTTGACTTTACTATATTATTTTAGACTTTATTTTTGTGTAATAATTTGTATACTTTTTTGACATTTTAATTTTTGATATTTATTATGATTGACATGATGATTGTAATTTTAATTTAATTTAATTTAATTTAATAATTCATAAATAACTTCTTTGCTTGAATTATTATTGTAATTTTAACTTTTTTAATTTATATTTATTTGGTTTAATTTAATCTATGTACTTAATTAATTATTTTCATTTAAATAATAATTTTCGCATGCCAGATGTGGTAAACATGTGGACTATGTATAATATGCAACTATGTGTCACCTCTGATGTACCATGTTTAAGCGAATAAATGATATTATTATTATTATTATTATTATTATGTATGAGGATATCTCTAGAGATATTCATTCCTCCAAAACCCACTATATGGTGTTAATAGGAGACTTCAACGCAAAACTAGGCACAAGAGAGAACGGTGAGCTGAAAGTAGGGAAATTTGGAATAGGGCAACAGAACCAAAGGGGCCAGCAGCTGGAAGAGTTCATGGAGAAAGAGGGACTCTTTATGATGAACTCTTTCTTCCAGAAGCGGCCCCACAGAAAGTGGACCTGGTCGAGCCCCGACGGTACGACAAAAAATGAGATTGACTTCATTATGACGACCAGACCACAACTGTTCACTGATGTCTCAGTGATCGCGAGGGTGAAACCCGGCAGCAATCACCGAATGGTGACAGGCACATTGAACCTAAACGTTAAGTTGGAGAGGACACGTCTAATGAAGTCAACGCTCCGTCTCCCTTGCGCTCAACTCCAAAGTCCCGAAACCTTTCAGCTCGAACTACGAAACCGTTTTAAGTGCCTAGAAGATTGCAATACAGTGGACGATATGAATGACAAGCTCGTGAAAACTGTCCATGCGGTTGGAGCTAATTTTAGCAAACCCGCCGCAGAAGAACACAAAAACACTCCGATCACACTCTTAATCTCATGGCTGTTACACGGGATATGAAGCTGCAGTCCTCAGCAGATTTGACAGCATACAGGTATCTGAATGGACAGATCTCCAAATGCATGCGGCGGGACTTACGCAACTTTAATACTGCTCTTATTGAAGAAGCGATCGAGCGGAACCAGGGCTTCAAAGTCTTTGCCAGAGATCTGTCTGCCGGAAAGAGCCAACTGTCGAAGCTGAAGACCGAGTGTGGCAGCGTCGTTTCGGGGATACCTGAGATTTGAGATTTGAGTGAGATTGAGAGGTTCTATGGGCAGCTGTACACATCATCGTTGAAGCCACACGTGTGAGTAACGATCCAAGAGCGAGTCTTATCCAACACTATTCCGATGATATTCCGGACGTCAGTCTGAGCGAGATTAGAATGGCTCTCCAGCACCTTAAAAACGGCAAGGCCCCAGGCGAGGATGAAATTACAGCGGAGCTTCTGAAAGCGGGTGGAAAACCGGTACTTGAAGTCCTTCAGAAGCTCTTTAATTCCGTCCTCCATGGTGGCATTACACCAGAGGCGTGGAGCAGAAGTGCGGTGGTTTTATTCTTCAAGAAAGGTGACAACGCTCTCTTGAAGAAGTACAGGCCAATTTTCCTTCTGAGCCGCGTCTACGTGCTGTTTTTGAGAGTCATTACGAATCGTCTCGCGCGCAGAATTGACGACTTCCAGCCTCCCAAACAAGCCGGTTTCCGAAAGGGCTTTAGCACCATAGACCACATACATACCCTTCGGCGAATTGTACAGAAGTCCGTGGAGTACAATTTGCCTTTGATTCCGTCGAAATTTGGGCGGTGCTGCAGTCCCTTCAACGGTGCCAAGTTGACTGTCGGTATATCGAAGTGCTGAAGTGCTTGTACAGTAGGGCTACGATGGCTATCCGAGTATAGAACCAGAGTATGAAACCTATTCAATTGCAGAGAGGTGTAAGACAGGGTGACGTTATATCCCCGAAACTCTTCACCGCTGCATTGGAAGATGTTTTCAAGCTTCTCGACTGGAAAGTATACGGTATGAACATCAATGGCGAGTACATCACTCACCTTCGATTTGCCGACGATATAGTCCTTATGGCAGAATCGCTGAAAGACCTTAGCACTATGCTCAATGACCTCAATAGTGTCTCCCAACGGATAGGTCTTAAGATGAACATGGGCAAAACAAAGATCATGTCTAACGTCCATGTCACACCTATGCCGGTACTTGTTGGGAGCACTAAGCTCGAAGTTGTTGACGAGTATGTTTACCTGGGACAAATAGTCCGACTAGGTAAGTCCAACTTAGACCGAGAGGTCAATCGACGGATTCAACTCGGTTAGGCAGCGTTCGGGAAATTACGGCACATCTTCTCGTCAGGTATACCTCAAAACTTAAAAACGAGAGTGTACAAACAGTGCGTGTTGCCAGTGGTTACTTATGGAACTGAGACGTGGTCGTTCACTGCTGGCCGGATGAGAAAGCTCAACGTCACTCAGCGAGCTATGGAGAAGGCTATGCTTGGAGTTTCTCTGCGTGATAAACTTAGAAATGAGGATATCCGCAGTAGAACCAGAGTAACCGACATAGCCCAACTGATAAGTAAGCTGAGTGCCGGCCATAAAGCTCGAAGAACCGACAACCGATGGGGAAAAAAGATTCTCGAGTGACGGTCTCGTACCGGCGGACTAAGTGTGGGGCGTCTCCCCACTAGATGGAGTGACGACCTCGTAAGATATGCAGGAAGTCGATAGATGCAGGTGGCTCAAAACCGTGCTTTGTGGCATTCCTTGGGGGAGGCCTATGAGCAGCAGTGAACTTGTAAAGGGCTGTAATGATGATGATGATGATGAAAAACTATACAACTAAGAAATTTGAGAAATTCGAAAAAAAAGATCGAGGAAAAGCGAAGAATAATCCGGCAGATTTTTTTTAATAATTGTGAAAACAAATGGGATAGTATGGATTAGAAAAATTTGAGACATAATTGACAATTCAATCATCTATAAAAAGGTTATAAGTGGTTATAGTAACTGCCTATTTTTCAAGAAGAAAGAAGAAACAAACGTACCTAATTGTATTCAAAATATCTAAGCTATTAACATTTGAAATCGATTAACGGCACAAAAATTTGATATTTATGAGTAAGAATGGTTTTATTTTAATACAGATAGCATAGAATTAATTATTAAATATAATTTAATACAGACAACATTACAAAAAGAGAGAGAGAATGACATTGTCGGCAAGTTCAAACTCATGATAAAAAAAATCTTGTTAAGTTTATAAAAATTCCGTAGATTGCAACGTCAAATTCCGTAGTTCCGTAGATGATGACAAATTTGCGTATATCTATAGAAAATCCGTAGAGTTGGCAGCACTGCATTGATATGCAACATAGGATCCACCAATACAAATGTGTTATTTTACAAACTCCCCTCTATTCACACTCCGCCGCGCGCCGCATCGCGCCGTCCACCCGACCGCACCTCAAACGAGTTTGGACTCGCTTTCGCTTTACTTAGGAACTGGTAAAATAAAGGTTATTAAAGGTTCTAATTTAGGTTCTGGTTCCTGTTCCGGTATAGTTACCGAAACCTCTAAATACCGGTTCTATACCGGTATTTTGGGACCGTTTTCAATCCCTGGTTTGTAATAACAGAATAACGGCTTTTTAATAAATGCATATTAAAAGTATATATACGGTACTTATAACGAAAACACAACTTTTTAAACTTTTGTCTGTCTGTCTGTTTGTTACGGATAGTCTCCGAAATGGCTGGACCGATTTTGACGTTCACTGGCAGATAGCTGAAGTTATAAAGATACTATTATTTTAGAAAAATTATTGGAAATCCGCGCAATACCTAATTAAAACCTATGAAATCCATTCGTAAAAATTACACGCGGGCGAAATCGCGGGGAACAGCTAGAATATAATTTAAAATTAAAAATACTGTACAGCCGACTTCAATATAAGTTATTAAAAATAACTCAAAAACTATTGGTCTGACCTTGATCATTGATCAATGGGACCACACGAGAAGTACCAGCTCTCAAACAAAAAAGAATCATTGAAATCGGTTCACCCAGTAAAAAGTTATGAGGTAACACACATTAAAAAAAAACATACAGTCTAATTGTTGAGTACCATCTCCTTTTTGGAAGTCGGCAGACAATAAATTAGTTCAACGCGATAAAATCCTTAAAAACTAATTTCATTCAAACAATGTCTAGTGTACGCGTTAATTTAGATCGTTTATTTAACGCGAACAAAGTCAACACGGGCGAGAACAGCTAGTACTATAATAAGTCGATGTCTTTATAAATACAGAAACTGTGCACCTAAACGAGCTATATATTTTAATGAAAAAGATCTGAGTTACCCTCAAGTCCTCTTTTAAATTGTCAAAGAAACTTACAATTCATCTGATGGTAAGTGGCTACTGCAGCCCAAAGACACCTGCAGCCAAGTTCAAACAGAGCAGGCATCTGTAGCGTTGTCATCTCTGAGGACTTAGATGGAATGCCTCACAGTCTGAAATAATTCTGCTTCCATATATCCTTCAAGTCGTAACATCCAGCATGTCTATGCTGATGTGTATGTCTATGTGTAGTACTGCCCCAGGAACATGCTATTAGTGTAGCAAAGCGATGGAGAAGCCTCGGTTGCGTTCCGAACGGAGATCTCGGGACCCCTCTTATACGCTGATGGTGAGCACCGTGGGGTTGTAGCCGGTAGGAGTCCGGCATAACCTTTATGTTGCCCCCGTAGCGGAAGCATGTGGATGCTATTTGTCGGCAGAAACAGTTAAGGATGGTAACTACCCAGGCGATATTATAGGCAGGAAAAGAGTCATCTAAAAGCATCGATCGATAAAAAACTACATACACAATTATTGACAAAAATGTCCTTACCGAATGAGCGCCCACTCGAATATTTGGGTGCGCTTTTAATTTGTACGTAGCTTTGTGAATACAACTTTAGGCAATGCGTTTAAGGTTGAATTTACATTAATGTATATTTATTTCAAGTAGAATTACGTCAAAACAATTAGCGACAGTTTTTAGAGAACTTTTGCATGGGATTGTGTATCTAGTTTTTTATTAGTGATCGATGTAACATTGTTACAAATTAATATTCGTTATTTCGCCTTCGAATATTCGGTTGAATTTAGCCTAGGATATTAAGTACTAAGTATTAATTAATATTAATACTAAATTATATTTTATTTTATATTAAGCTAGCTGCTTCCCGCGACTTCCACCGCGTGCAATTTATAACAATTTATGACGATATTTTTTTTGCTCGGACCACCGATTCTTTTTCCAAAATAGTAGTAAGTAAGTTACTCCTTATAACATCAGCTATCTACCAGTGAAAGTCCGGTCAAAATCGACTCAGCCATTTCGGAGATTAACCGTAACAAACAGACAGACAGACGGACAGACAGACAAAAATTTTAATAGTTGTTTTTTTGTTATATATTCTTTCATATACATTTAATCACAGTATTTTATTAGTGATTGATGTCTAAAAGTCCAGACTAAAGAATTTTTACTTCAAAAACTAAGGCTCTAATCTAGGTATAGGTTGGTGACGCGGTAACGTTACTTTTTCACTGCCCGCCCCTTCCGTTGTAGGGACGACTTATCAAAAATGACACGCTAGGATTGGCGATTGTTCTACCACACTTTTTGAACCTTTGACGCCGCTCTCCATCATCGGTGTAGGCATATTACATCTGGCGTAAACGGAAACGGAACAATGGGCTTATCACGTATGGTGAAGACATAGCCACGACCTATGCCCAGAACTATAAAACAACAGCACTTATACTTTTCTGCATGGGGAGAGCTGCGTGTAATGGCACGAGCAAAACCTTGTAAAATATAAATAGATTAATAGATAAATAGCTACGAATCTTTGAGTTATAATAATTTTTGTGCATAACCATGCATAAAAATAAAACTTGAAGAAATTAATGGTAAAGCTTAGAAATAAATTGCATCAATATAAATGTTTGTGACAGTGACAAAATATTCAAAATTAAAATTAAACTGGATTAAAACGTAATTTGATGTTATTTCGATATAATCAGATAAAAAAAGTTTCGCAGCCGGTAGGATTCGAACCTACGCTCCCAGAGGGAATCTGATTTCGAGTCAGACGCCTTAACCACTCGGCCACGACTGCCTGTACAGGTTAAGGCTTTAATTGCTTATAACAATGACGCGGGTGCAAAATATTAAGCTAATTAAGAAAAATGTCAGAAATAAATATTAACTTAATTTAGTAAAAGTACAGAATACGTAACAGTACAGGCAGTAAAAACTATATTTTGTAAAATTTTAATTCCATAAATATTATTTAGGGACGAGGCATACTAGCATGCGACTCACCTGATGGTAAGTGATCACCGCCGCCCATGAACATCTGCAACACCGGAAGAATCACATATTCGTTACCAATCACAGATTGTTTTAGAATGGAAGCTATTTCCTTAAGTAGTATCAGTTCGAAAAAACCGTTGTGTGTGCCATGTGGCAAATAATTCCTCGTAAAATGTACGGTAGTGGACTGCAAACCATCTGAATGATGTGGATAGAATTGAGAGTTCTGTTACAGTGTAATATGGTGGAAAAGCATTAATCCTAAATTTATTAGAGCTCAATGACTACTCAAGCATATATCATACAAATGTACAAGCATTTCAATTTTTTTTTCTATTAGATTCAGTCTTGTTGAGGAAGCGACAAGTGACATAGAGTATAAAATATTTCTCTTTTCAGAAAACCTATAAGCAGTCGGGTTTTTCAATTACTGTTTTAACATTGGACTTGTTTATGAGGAAATTTTAAAAGAATATACCAAAGTAACTCACCTTCTTGGTTAAGGTTTTATGTAACGTCATATTCCTATCCATTATATGAGTCACACTTGTATTCGTGACATCTATGTTGAAATATCTTATTATATGTTCACGTCATCTGCGTTAATATGTCTTACTTATTGCATCATCGATTTTAAACGATTGATAGCTGATTTTAAGCATCTATGATTATCGTTTCATAATCATCATTACACCCATTCTGTGATCCAAAGTCACTTGCATCCACCGACTTTCTGCAAGTCTTACCAGATCGCCACGTCTTCTAATGGAGGGCCGCAATACACTTTGCTCGCCAGTACGTAGCTGCCGGTTATCGATTCTTCCGATACGGCTGAGCCATTAGTACCACTTCAAATTGATCTAGTAGTCATAAAGGCAGCTGCTGATCGCGAGCTTCCGGGTTCGAATCGGGCAAGAAATCGGTGAGTTTTCTGCCTAGAAGTTAACAATATCAACCCTGAGTCTGGAAGTTGGCGCTGTTTAACACCCTTGCTTCGGGAAGCTCGTGTAGCCGTTGGTCCTAAGCCTAATCTCTCCAGTCGTGTCGGATCGGCATCCCATCGAACTATGAGAGCGAGTGAATAAAACCCGCATGTGCACCTATGTTTGCGCATACACTCGTACAATATGATCTTGTCCGCTATCCTGCAAAATGCTAGAATAATCTCTTGGCTTCATATAGATAGCATATAGATCTCGTGACAAGCCTATATAAATAAAACTAGCTGTCGCTCGCGACTTCGCCCGCGTGGAATTTACTACGATTTCATGGGTTTTAATTTTTTCCGCGGAACCCCAATTATTTTTCTAATATTAAAGTAACCTAAGTTACTCCTTACAACATGAGCTATCTGCCAGTGAAAGTCTCGTCAAAATCGGTTCAGCTATTTCGGAGATTAGCCGGAACAAAGAGACGGACAGACGGACAGAAAGACAGACAAAAATTTTAAAAAGTGTGTTTTTGGTATAAGTACCGTATACACTTTCATATTATGCATTTAGTAAAAAGCTGTTCTTTTGACATTACAAACAGACACTTCAATTTTATTTATTTGTGTAGATGGTAGAGGTTTGCAGTTGCGCGCGCATCACGAATAAATTACTAAATAGATTTCCATTAGGTTTTCCAAGTTTTATTGCTTAAACACTTGACCCGTATCTAAACAAATTGTTGCGATATCTTCATTTAATATAAAGTTTTAAGAAACAACTATTTTTATATGGGGTTTGCACACGGTCAACTTTTCGTCACTTGTTCTCGCGTTGGATACGAAATACTCTGTCTGGCCAATGTGGCGATAGTAACAAATCCATTCTACACCAGACGAGGTTAACGTCCAGCTGTGGACTTGTTACGTGGTAATAAAAAAATAAGGAAATAGAAAAAGAAATTGGTAACTGGCGGTGTAAGTGAATCCTTACGACATTTCATCCCGTGGGTGTCGTAAGAGAAAAGAATCAACTATGGAAAATGCCAGAAAGAACTTATAGGCTACCTAAAGATGGCGGTATAACGTTCTCTCTCTTTCTCATCTTCCGTCTCTTCTCATCTCGCTTCAAACGTCCAACGTAAAACATCTGAAATCCACGACTTTTTCTGCCACCAGGGCGGCGCCACTTAAAAGTGAGGTATAATATGTGACAGATTTCATCATCATCATCATTCATCATTCATCTCTAGTATATATACAGTAATCTATGGATTTCATAGCGGGGAAGTTAATTTGTTCGAAAAATGTAAATGGTAATGTTTTTTCTGCACTATTAGCTATATTTTATATTAATAAGATTAAAAATAAACAAACCAAACCACAGATATTCATAAAAGTAGAAATGTTTAAAAAAAAGTTAAAAAAGTGCAAAAACTTAAGGAGCAAACCACTGACGCTTTGTTTTGTGTATTAATATAATACTCTAGAAACTGATAAACTTTTATTAAAAACTAACTTCTCAATTAAATGACATTGTGTAACCAAAACTTTACCTCAGTGTCAACTAGCGACATCTGGTGGGTAGAAAAGTATTAGCCGTCATTAAATTACGGCGACGGGGATCAGCAGTATCAAACTTAAGAGATACTGCGATCGTGAAGTCAAGCGGTACGAGGGGACAGCCATGTCCATCAGTGGACTTTATGAGCTGGTGGTCATGAAGAAGAAAAGTTTTTATAAATATTCTATACAAATAAATAAAAGAAGTGTCTGTTTGTAATGTCAAAATAACATTTTTTTATTAAATGCATATGAAAATATATACGGTACTAATAAGAACAAAACAATTTTTAACATTCTTGTCTGTCTGTCTGTTTGTTTCGGCTAATCTCTGAAATGGCTGGACCGATTTTGATGTGACTTTCAATGGCAGAGAGCTGATGTTATAAGGAGGAAGTCGCGGGGAACAGCAAGTAATTAATAGAATCAAGTGTTACTTTGCGGAAATCCATTATATTATAGATATTACAAATTAATTAGCTAAAATCCGTATTACCGTTACAACCTATTAAAATCCAACCACTACTCCCAACACCACTATACTAGGAAAACACACCACCGGTGGAATAGACTCGGCGGAGGCCGACCGCTAAGTAAGTCTTAGCGCTCAGCCACCGCAGTCTTTTTTTATAAATAGACTAGCTGTTCCCCGCGTCTTTGCCCGCGTGTAATTTATTACGATTGGATTTCATGGGTTTTAATTTTTTGCGCGGAAGCCTAATTCTTTTTCTAAAATAAAAACAGCCTAAGTTACTTCTTATGACATCAGCTATCTGCCAGTGAAAGTACCGTCAAAATCGGTTCAGCCGTTTCGGAAATTAGCCGGAACAAACAGACAGACAAAATGTTTAAAATCGTGTTTTTGTTATAAGTGCCGTATATACTTTCATATGCATATAGTAAAAAGCTGCGATTTCGACATTACAAACAGACACTTCAATTTAGTTATTTGTATAGATATACTCAATTATCGGAATTGTTGATATCCAGGTATGCTTCAGTCCAGCTGGTGGGTGTCTGCTAACTGCTTCCGCTGACAAGACTGCGAGAATCTGGAACGCTTCTACTGGTAACTGTGTACAAGTGAGTATTAATACTTCACCGCTTTACAGCGTGGCTATACCACCTTGTAAAAAGGCTTATTGTATAATCCTAATGTTTATCAATACTTTCCTTCGGTCTAACAGTAGCTACATGCTGCTTTGTTTTGTATGGTGAGAGTTTTGTTTCGTTAAGAGAACCAAAAACACTTTTTTACTGAATTATTTTTCTAATTTTTTTTAAAAACGTTACCCCCACACTAGGATTTTCTTCTGTGTCGTGGAGGCAGTTTACAAACATAAATTGCACAAGGACAAACATCCAGACCCGGAACAATTATTTGTAGGCCATACAAATACTTGTTCCGTGCGGGATTCGAACCCGCAGCCCCCAGCGCAACAACTGATTGCTAAGCCACTGCGCCACGGAGCCGTCAAAATCATAAATTACATGCTTTAATTCCTTCCTCCCCTGACCACCATCGGACAATCAGGTGGTGGTAAAGAATAGAAAGATATAGAGTGGAATAATTTGCCGACGTCTGTTAATAATATCATAAACCCATGTAATATAATTCCATAAAACAAACATAATGTACCGACACGTAGTGGATTGTTTAAATATAACCTAGTTTCTCTTCGATAGCTCGAGTACCTGGCTGCACTTGAATATAGTAGGAATATTAGATTCTGCAGACCCTAACTAAGTTTCCCATACCTAGCAGCACATGAGTAAAGAAACCGACCAGAGGGGAAGCTACATACAAACGTCTCGCTTCGGGTACACCCACACATATCGCAGCTATGTGTGCGTGAGCTCTCACCGACAGGTTCACCGACGCTCCGCCAGGGTACAAACCGGTTTGCGCCGGCTCAGTCAGAGCCTTTTTTTATATATATAGAATAAAGGTGACAAGCGAGCACACAGTCCACCTGATGGTAAGTGGTTGCTGTAGCCCATAGACATCTACATCTATCCTCAATTACGAATCAAGATGCAGATGCGTTGTCACTCTTGACGACTAAAATGGAATGCCTTGTTTCCAGTAAAAAGGGAGGTCTCCGGTTCTCTGAACTGACCATACGAAACACAGCAGTATTAAGCTGCTATTTTACGCTGGTATTCTATGAGAGCGTGGTCCTACCCTGATCGAGCCGACCCATTCGTGCTACAACTATACAACTAAGATAGCTGCAGCATGGCTCTACCACGTACTAACAGACGAACAGAGACAGGATGTCAAGGTTAGGTGATGGGGCTCTCTCACTGCCAGTTAAGCAGACCCACAAGACTAATCAGAGATTTCGATGGCTAATGTTGTCTTGATTGCAGTGAGAGGGAGGTCTAACCAGGATTCTCGGCGGTAATAATGAAGACGTTGTCCAGCGTTGAAAGAGACGGCAATCTATACAGATAAATAAAATTGAGTTGTCTGTTTGTAATGTTAAAATAACAGTTTTTTACTAAATGCATATGAAGGTATATACCGCACTAATTACATAAACACATTTTTTTAAATTCTTGTTTGTCTGTCGGTCTGTCTGTCTGTCTGTCTGTTTGTTCCGAATAATTTCCGAAACGGCTGGTCCGATTTTGACGGGATTTTCACTGGCAGATAGCTGATGATTTAAGAAGTAAGTTAGACTACTTTCATTTTAGAAAATAATTAGGATTCCGCGCAAAAAAATTAAATCCCATGAAATCCAAGTTCCACGTGGGCGAAGTCGCGGGGAACAGCTAGTCTATACAAATAAATAAAATTGAAGTGTCTGTTTGTAATGTCAAAATGACAGGTTTTTACTAATTGCATATGAAAGTATATACGGTACTTATAACAAAAACACAATTATTAAAATTTTTGTCTGTCTGTCTGTCTGTTTGTTCCGGCTAATCTTCGAAACGGATGGACCGATTGTGACGGGACTTTCACTGACAGGTAGCTGATTTCATAAGGAGTAACTTAGGCTACTTTTATTTTAGAAAAAGAATTAGGGTTCCGCGCAGAAACATAAAAACCCTAACACGCGAGCGAAGTCGCGGGGAACAGCTAGTAGTAAATAAATAGGCTTTTGTTACGCTAAGATAGTGCTATTTATCATCTAGGACTCCATTACCATTTACCACCAGGTGGGATTATGGTCAAGTACTGGCTTATAATAAGTGAACATGGTATTCTAATTTAGTCCTCAGGCGTAACAATTGAGGATTCTTAATCGAGGAATTGAGGATAGATGTAGATGTGTATGAGCCTCCCCATCCACTTACCGTCAGGTAGACTGTGTGCTCGAATGTTAGGTATGTTGACTACATTCACAGACAAGACTATGAAAATTTAGAACCGTATATTGTGTCATTCCCTCTATCATAAACAATATATATAATTTCCATAACCCCTAGGTGCTGTCCGGTCACCAGGGCGAGATATTCTCGTGCGCGTTCTCATACGCCGGTGACACCGTCGTCACCGCGTCCAAGGACAACACCTGCAGAATCTGGAGATGACTCGACTGGTGGTTACCACTGGAGAGAGATTCCCAACGAAATTTTTAAGAATTTTTAATTTGAACGTTTACTCTTTTCTAATTTTAAAATAAAAAGATCATATTAGTTGTGCATAAGTTTATGTACAATCAATTGTTTCTCCTCTGCATAATATACTTACGCATATACGGTAATTAATTTAATAAACCAAAATTAATTCGTTTAAATAAACCTTACTTATCTGACATTTTTGCTATTTTAGAACAATTACTACTTACTATCGCTCTGTGTCTATGCTATCTATACTCTGTGTCTATGTTGTCTATATAGATAGCATAGGCACAGAGTGATAGTAAACAAGTTCACATATTTACACTTCCTAGCGTATGCACAGGAAGTTATGACACAAATCAACCATATTTATTGCAAATTTTCAATACAATATGGCTGTCGAAACGAAATTCTTCTACCGAAATATGTAGAAATGGCAATAAACGACGGCAATTTTTTTTTAAACTGAAATAGTGCTGTAGCTTTTATATACTAGTTGTTCTTACGGCTTCTTTCGCGTAGAATCTTTTTCTTTGATTGTTTGAAAGCCGGGTAAATTGGTTTAAAACTTAAGTTATTTGGGTCTTAATTAAATTTTTTTAAATTGCACCACTTTTCCTACTGAAATAGTAATATATATTTAAACTGATAAAGTACAAAGTTCGACGTGTAGAAGTGGCATCCATTCATTACATCCATTACAGCCTATAAAAGTCCACTGCTGAACATAGGCCTCCCGCGTAGATTACCTCATAGGGGGGGATTTCGCCATAATTGACACGCTTGGCGAACAGGTCATCAACCGTAGCTTTTAGGGTTCCGTACCCAAAGGTTAACCAACGGGACCCTATTACTAAGATTTCGCTGTCCGTCCGTCTGTCTGTCAGCGGGCTGTATCTCATGATCTGTAATAGGTAGATAGTTGAAATTTTCACAGAATGTGTATTTCTGTTGCCGTTATAACAACAAAATAGCAATAAAAATAACAATACATAAATTAAAAATTAAAGGGTGCTCAGGGGAGCACCCTTTAATTTTTCGTACCATCACAGGTTTCTAGTAGGGACTAGAAACCTATGATGATACGAAACCCTTCATGCGCGAGTCCGACTCGCACTTGGCCGGTTTTTCATTATTTCGAATTGTTATCAGGAAGATGCTGCTGCCCATCTCCTGTTTCAATTTCCCTCTGTCGCCTCATACGACACCCACGGGACGATATGGGGTAGTGGATTTCTTGGCGGCATAAGAGAGACCAATATCCCAAATTATTCCGTGGTTCTCGCAAGACCTGGCGTCAAAACATTAAAGAAAACAAATTTAAGTATCTTAAAATCCGAAAACCGCAGAAGTTATGAGACTATGAAAAATTTTAATTATCTGTATACCGGTTTGAGGCTGTCATTCGAGAACCTTTCTTCCCTATTGGTCGATTCTTCGAGATATATATGGCCGACCCATTGCCACTTCAGCCAACTAATCCAGCTGTGCTCGCGTGAAATTTTAGTAAAAGCAAACTTATTCCAATATTTTTTTCCAATGTATTTCCAAGAAATACTCGCTTTAATATTATACTAAACCAATACTAATTTAATTTTTTAGTATTTTAATAATATTATTATTATTAATATTATATTTATTATTAATTCGTTCAAAAAATGGTTTTATTTATAAAACAATTTTTGGAACGAAGTTCCTTATCGGACAGTATACGGGTTGGCGGATGGGAGCTAGGCGATAAAGTGTAAGATTTTTTCGTCACTAGGTACCCCTTTTGTCATAGTGTATTTTATTTTAAATGACGCATCATTTTAATAGACGCTAATAATTAATTAATTTATATTTGTCAATCAATAATATAATACGTTTATCAATAATAATATACTATGAAAGGAACTTCGTTCCAACCGAGTGTTCCACGACACTCACGCATGTTTTTTTTTTATTTTAAAATACAATAATGCAATTTAAAACATTTCACAAAATATAAAGTTTGATATTTTTTATAGGATATGAAAGAATAGAATAGAATAATTTTTATTCAATATACATTACATGTGTAATTCTTATTGAAAGTCATTTTTTACTTTACCACTGGTTCGAAAAAAAATACCATTTTTTTAAAATAAATTTTACAATATAAATGATTACGAACTATTTACAAAATTTATTTTAGAAACTGCTTGGAAGCGACCACCTCATTCCCAGGGGTTATTATCAACCATGTATTCATTTATACTATAATAACCCTTTTTTTATACAGTTTCAGCTTAATAAAACATTTAAACTTGGTAATAGAGAGAACCTGTACACTTTCCGGGACCTTGTTGTAATAGCGTATACATTGCCCCAAGAATGAATTACTGACTCTGTGGAGTCGAGAAACTGGCATCACTAGCTTTTGTTTGTTCCTAGTGTTTACAGAATGTATATCACTTTTTTTACTAAAACTATCTTTGTTTTTGTGAACATACATTAAATTTTCGTAAATATACTGAGAGGCCAAAGTTAATATATTAATTTCTTTAAATTTATCTCTAAGAGACTCTCTCGGTTTTCGATTGTAAATAGCTTTTTTTTTTCTTTTTTTTTTATAGGAGAGGGGGCAAACGAGCATGCGGCTCACCTGATGGTAAGTGACTACCGCCGCCCATGAACAACCGCAACACCAGGGGAATTGCAGATGCGTTGCCGGCCTTTTAAAAAGGAGTAGGCTCTTTTCTTGAAGGTCCCTAAGTCGTATCGGTCCGGAAAAATCGCTGGTGGTAAATTATTCCACAAGGAAGTTGTGCGAGGAAGAAAACATCTTCTAAATCGCACAGTGGTGGACCGCCAATCATCCAGATGGTGTGGATGGTATCGGGAGTTCTGCCGCGACGTGCGTTCGTGAAATTTGGCGGCTGGGATTAATCCGAACAATTCCTCAGAGCACTCCCCATGGTAAATGCGAAAGAAAATGCTAAGAGATGCAACATCTCTTCGCAGTGCCAATGAGTCGAGCCGATCGGAAAGGACTCGGTCGTCGACGATTCGAGCCGCTCTGCGCTGGATGCGGTCAAGTGGAAGAAGCTGGCACTGGGGAGCCCCAGCCCAGAGATGGGAACAGTATTCCATGTGAGGCCGAACCTGCGCCTTGTAAAGTTGCAGGCGTTGAGCCGGCATGAAATACTGTCCCGCTCTGCTGAGCACGCCAAGCTTTTTAGAGGCCAATTTGGCCTTCTCTTCCAAGTGACCACGAAACTGCACGCTACTCGATATGTCGACGCCGAGGATTCCGATACTGGCTGAGGCAACAAGGGGAGTACCTTGAAACTGAGGAGATACGACAAAGGGGTTCTTTTTAGCGGTAAACGCGCAAACTTGTGTCTTCTGAGGATTAAACTGGACTAGATTTAGTCGCCCCCAATCCGAGACTTTGTCCAGCAAAGACTCGACTTCAGACACAAGTTTGTTCCGGTACTCGGTGACGTTTTCCCGAGAAATATTGGCACGGCCGGTGTATAGAGCATCACCAGTGCTGTCATCTGCATAGCAATGAATGCTACCAGCTTGCAACATATCATTGATATGCAGAAGAAACAGCGTTGGTGATAGCACGCAGCCTTGTGGAACACCAGCGTTAATAGGCTTGTAGTCGGAGCATGCACCGTCTACAACGACCTTGATGCTCCGATCTGCAAGAAAGCTGGTGATCCAATTGCACAATTTCTCGGGAAGCCCATAGGAAGGGAGCTTCGAAAGAAGCGCTTTGTGCCAAACCCGATCGAAGGCCTTCGCAATGTCCAAACTAACGGCCAATGCCTCCCCCTTGGACTCTACTGCCAACGCCCATCTATGAGTTAAGTAGACCAGAAGATCACCAGCTGATCGACCCCGACGAAAACCGTACTGGCGGTCACTAATCAGCTGGTGATCCTCAAGGTACCGCATGAGGTGGCAGTTTACAACGGATTCCATTATTTTGGAGAACAAGGGGGTGATGGCGATAGGCCTGTAGTTGGACGGATCTGAGCGGTCGCCTTTTTTAGGGATCGGGTGGACAAAAGCTGTCTTCCATGATTTCGGGACTACGCCTAGGGAGTAGGAGTACCGGAAAAGACGCGTTAGAACCGGTGCCAACTCCGGAGCACACGTCTTCAGCACAATTGGGGGGATTCCGTTAGGCCCACTCGACTTGTGGATGTCAAGGGAGAGGAGTGCTCTGCGAACCGAGTGCTGTGAGAATCGCACATCCGGCATGGAGCACTCACACCGCGGGATGGTCGGCGGTGTGTTCCCCCCGTCATCAACAGTCGAGTTGGACGCAAAAAGGGAGCCTAAAAGGTCGGCCTTCTCTTTTGCGTCGTGGGCCAGTGAGTCGTCCTCCCTGTGCAGAGATGGTAGTGAAGGCTTACAGAAATTCCCTTGGACAGCCTTGGCGAGAGACCAGAATGCACGGGTTCCCGAAGGAAGGCGAACTAGTTTCTCGCCAATTCTGCCTATGTGCTCTGACTTTGCCTTGGCAATAACTCTTTTGAAGTACCTGGAGGCAAAGTTATACTTCTTTTTGAGTGTGCTGGTGTTTACATCCCGAGTCACCGAAGCCGCAGCCCAGGCTTGATAACACTCCTGCTTACTGCGTAATGCAGTCTTACAGGAGCGACCAAACCAAGGCTGAGATCTGCCTCCGATGGGTACCACAGATGATGGAATAAATAGTTCCATTCCCTGTAGCACTACATCAGTGACAGAGTCAGCAACAGCGCTGGGATCATCCGGCGAGAAGCAAACCCGCCCCCATGGGTAGGAAGCAAAGAAAGACCGCATTCCGTCCCAATCCGCCGACCTGTAATGCCAAACACGGCGGCAACCTGCAGAACGCAACCGCGAGGGGAGCGTGAGTGGCACCACACTCCGAATGGTACAATGGTCCGAAGAGCCAAGAGGGGCATCGACGGAAACCTGATATCCGTCCGGATGAGAGGTCAGCAGAAGGTCCAACAGGGAAGGTGTATGATCCTCAACATCTGGAATCCGCGTAGGCGATGTAACCAGTTGTGTCAGACCATATGCCAAGGCAAAGTCATAAACAGATCTTCCCGCATGATCGGTTAAACGTGAACCGAGCCATTCGGCGTGGTGGGCGTTAAAATCGCCAAGGATCACGATCTCTGCGGATGGGACCTGTTGTAGCAAGGAATCTGTAGCCATTTGCACGTGGTCGATGAGCCGGTCTGTTTCGGCATTACCGCTATGGGACCTATAGAGGCACACGTAGACGCGCGGATGGTCGTCGCTGTCTACGCGTAGCCAAAGGATGGACAGGTCCGAACCTTCAAGACTGCCGAGGCGTCGAGAACAGATGTCCTCTCTGACATACACGCAAACCCCAGCCCGAGGCACAAAGGAGTGCTCCAATTTGTACCCCGGGTAGGAGAGATACGAAGTATCAGCCGGAGAGGACACCTGCGTCTCGGTCAGAAAGAGCAAGGCCGGCTTCGCCGTCTCAAGATGGTAGTGGACGGCGTTTAGGTTCGAGTGAAGTCCCCTGATGTTGCAGAAATTCACGGATAGCGTGGCAGGGGTCGCCTTGGTCTTGTTGCTCAGTTTGCCCCGAGCAGTTATTGTGTTGAGCGGAATTTTGCCCCCCCCCCCCCCCAGAATACGCGGGGCAGCCTGAGCACCCACGCTCAGGAGTGGAATAGCATGGTCGTGGATGCTAAGCGAGGGATTCTCCAGGGGTACTGGTACCCTCCTGGGTACCAGTTCCCCTTTAATGGACTTTAATGCTTTTTTGCTTTGAGCTTTAATGGACCTCTTCTGTAAAACAAAAATAGTTTCTGAATCAGCCGCATTTCCCCATAGCAAAATCCCATAAGACATTATGCTATGGAAATAACTAAAATAAACTAATCTAGCAGTCTCGACACTAGTGAGACCTCTAATCTTTTTTACAGCATAGGCTGCAGAACTTAGTCTGCTTGCTAATTTGGATATACTCGTATGGGGGCCCCACTGGAGCTTTGCGTCAAGAGTAATGCTAAGAAAAACAGTGGATACAACAGGGCTCAATTCCTCCCCATTTAAAAACACATCGGTATTCAGATTTTTAACATTCGTTGTTGTAAATTTAACACAATTAGTTTTATTTCGTTCAAATGCAGATTATTAACGTTAAACCAATGCACTAATTTTGATATAGCATTATTCACTTCGTCACATTTAAATGATTGACGTTTAAGTTTAAAAATCAAGGAAGTATGATCAGCAAATAACACTATATCATGACTATCCCCTACAAGGTGAGGTAAGTCATCAATATAAACCAGAAACGGGAATGGGCCGAGAATCGAGCCCTGAGGAACACCCATTAGTGCAGGTGACCCGTAAAGGCAAACGAGCAACGACAACGACAAACCCGTGAGAGGGCAAACGAGCATGCGACTCACCTGATGGTAAGTGACTACCGCCGCCCATGAACAACTGCAACATCAGGGGAATTGCAGGTGCGTTGCCGGCCTTGTAGAAAAGAGTAGGATTTATTTTTTATTTGGTTTTATACACATATCAAGAGATATGTTATGCCTAGTCAAGCACATAATATAAAATACTTACTGACTTGACACTTACTGAGAAACATATACAGTTTTCATGTTTCTCAGTACGTGAGTGTATACTCTGTTTTTAAATAAATTTCTCTTTAGACCACACAAACCGTTTAGTCAGCAGTCTACGTTGTATACCACATTTAAAACTGCGGTTACCAACCCACCTGTTAAGCGTGGCAACCATGACAAATTTACCCTATGATGCAATCTATTCGGGAGGCATAATTATGTTCAGCTGTGGACTTTTATATGCTATAATGGCTAGAATTAATGGTTGTAGTAGTGCGACTGCGGAATTTTTTTTTATATGATCGAGTGACAAACGAGCACACAGTCCACTTGATGGTAAGTAGTTGCTATGGCCCATGGACATCTACATTTATCTTCGTTTACGAATCAAAACGCAGATGCATTGTCACTCGTGAGGACTAAGATGGAATGCCTTTTTTCCAGTAAAAAGGGTCTCCGGTTCTCTACACTCACCATACGAAACACAGCAGTATTAAACTGCTATTTGACGCTGGTATTCTGTGAGAGCGTGGTCCTTCCCCGGTCGAGCCAACCCATTCGTGCTACAACTATACTACTAATATAGCTGCAGGGTGGCTCTACCACGTAAAGTGATCTTGAATGAGCTTCTGGGTTTTTTTCTATATAGGATAAGGTGACAAACGAGCACACAGCCCACCTGATGGTAAGAGGTTGCTGTGACCCATAGACATCTACATTTATCCTCAATAAAGAATCAAAATGCAGATGCGTCGTCACCCGTGAGGACTAAGATGGAATGCCTCTTCTTTTTTTTATAGAATAAGGGTGACAGACGAACACACAATCCACCTGATGGTAAGTGGTTGCTGTGACCCATAGACATCTACATTTATCCTCAATAAGGAATCAAAGTGCAGATGCGCCGTCACCCGTGAGGACTAAGATGCAATGCCTCTTCTTTTTTTTTATAGAATTAGGGTGACAAACGAGCACACAGTACACCTCATGGTAAGTGGTTGCTGTGGCCCATAGACATCTACATCTATCTTCGACTACGAATCAAAATGCAGATGCGTTGTCACCCGTGAGGACTAAGATGCCTCGAGAATGCCTCGTTTCCAGTATAAAAGGGTCTCCGGTTCTCTACACTCACCATACGAAACACAGTAGCGTTAAGCTCCTATTTTACGCTGGTACTCTGTGACAGCGTGGTTCTTCCCCGGTCGATCTGACCCATTCGTGCTACAACTATAACAGTAATATAGCTACAGCATGGCTCTACCACGTAAACAAATCTTTTTTTACGTGTCAAATATTTTCCAGTAAAATGGGTCTCCGGTTCTCTACACTCACCATTCGAAACACAGCAGTGTCAAGCTGCCATTTTACGCTTTTACCATTTTACATTTTCCCCAGTGGCTATGTGACCAAGGGCCCCGGGGCAAAAATGAAATTGCGGCTCTATTTAAACTCCATTAAATAGTATAGTCTCCGTCGACGCCCCTCTTGGCTCATTGGACCATTGTCAGATCCGGACTATAGTGCCACTCACACTCCGATTGCAGTTGCGTTCTGCAGGACGCCGCCGTGCTTGGCACTATAAGTTGGCCGATTGGGACAGGATGCGATCTTTTTTTGCATCCTTCCCTTGAGAACAGGGGCGGGTATGCTTCTCGCCGGATGATCCCAACGTGATTCTGTCGATGATGTGGTACTTCAGGGAATAGAACTCTTTATTCTATCATCTATGGTGCCTGGTTTGGTCGCTCCTGTAAAATTGCATTGTGCTATAATAGGAGTGCTTCACCAGCGCTGTTAAAAAGAAGTATAATTTCGCTTTCAGGTCGATAGTCGGTACGATAAGGTTTACATAGCGCACGGTGCGCATAGCACTACTCTCCCTAGACGTCAAGTCAAGTGGGCTTGATGGAGTTCCTCCCATTGTGCTGAAGACGTATGCTCCCTAGTTGGTACCAGTCGTAACGTGTCTTTTCTAAAACTCTTTCTCGCTCCCGAACTCAAAGAAGACAGCTTTAGTGCATCAGATCCCTAAAAAACAACTAAAAAGTGGACCGCTCAGACCTATCCAACTTGTTCTCCTAAATAATGAAAACCATTATGGCCTGCCAGCTCATGAGGTTGACGATCACCAACTGAAAAGTGACCGCCAGTACGATTTCCGTCGAGGTTGCTCAGCTGGTGATCTTCTTTGGCTTACCTGGCTCAAATATTGGCGGAGGCAGAGAGGGAGATCCTGGCCGTTAGTTTGAACATAACGAAGGCCTTTGATTGGGTTTGAGACAAAGCACTTCTTTCGAAGCTCCCTTCCTATGGGCTTCTCGAGAATTTGTGCAACTGGATCGGCAGTTTTATCGACAGGCAAAGTTGTAGTAGAAGGTGCATGCTCAATTTACTAGCCTATTTATGCTGGTGTTCCACAAGGCTACGTGGACCATACCTACGCTGTTTCCTCTGCTTATCAATAATATGTTACGAGCCAGTAACGTGCACTGATGATGCTTATGGTGGATACACCGACTGTGAATGTATATTTCTCGTGAAAATGTCGCCAAGTACCGGAACAAACTTGTTTCTGAAGTTGAGTCTTTGCCGGATAAGGTCTCGGATTGGGGTGACTAAATCTAGTTAATTTCAACGCCCAGAAGACACAAGTTTGCGCGTTTACCGCTAAAAAGAACTCCTTTGTCGGAATCGTCGACGACCGACGAAAAGATGTTGCATCCCATTGCATTTTCTATTGTATTTACCACAGGGAGTGTTCAGAGAAATTGTTCGGATTAATTCCAGCCACAAAATTTCATCAACGCATTTCACAAATCTACATCATCGGGATGTTTGTTAGTCCACTACTGTCCGATTTACTAGGAGTTTTTTCCTCGCGCGACTTCTTTGTGGAATCGTTTACCACCGGCGAATTTTCCGGATTGATACGACTTAGGGACCTTCAAGAAACGAGCTTACTCCTTTTTTAAAAGCCGGCAACGCGCCTTTCAATTTCCCTGGTGTTGTATTCGTTAATAGGCGGTGGTCGACACTTGCCATCAGGTTAACCGCATACTCGTTTCTCTCCCTCTTCTATATAAAAAAGACAATGAAACGAAATGGACAATTATCTTTAATAATGTTATATTTATTTTATGGAAGTGGGAGTAATTTTCGTGATTTCAGTTTTTGTGATTAAAAGTAAATAAATTCCGAAATAATTTCTTATACTTGATAATAATTGTGTACTGAGTATGCGCCGGAGTCGCGGGCACATCCTGGTGGGGGACGGGAACTAGGGTCAAAATCAAATGTACTCCGATAACCGATCGACGTAACATCGCGTAGACAAGTGTTAAGGAACAAATACAAATTTTATTTAATTTATTTTAATTTATTAAAACGGTTACACGATATTTCAGTCTTTGAGTTCAAGGTTGCGGTCAAATACCACTTGCCACATGTTTATGTACTTGTGTTGAGGATTGATGGACCACGCCAGTAAATCTCGTAATCAGATCGATTTTTTGAAAGGGATGGGGGGGGAGTATAATAATTAAGTATTTACTAATAAGCCTGTATACAATATAAAAAAAAATATTTACTATGTAAAAAATTAAAAAATGTCAGAGAAAAATAAAACACATTCAATTTTGAGATACTTTCCGAGATCTAACTGATAGACTGTGTGAACAGAGGGACCACAATTTAAGGGCTGTAACTTTTTATATTTTCTTTTACAAATTATAGGATTCGTTCTGCAATTGTTGAACGCTGCCCAGCCGAGTTGAATCCGTCGATTGACCTCTCGGTCGAAGTTGGACTTACCTAGTCGGACTATTTGTCCCAGGTAAACATACTCGTCAACAACTTCAAGCTTAGTGCTCCCAAAAACTACCGGCATAGGTGTGACATGGACATTAAACATGATCATGGACATTAAACATAATTAAGCATGTAATTTAGGGTTTTAATTTTGTTGCGCGGAATCCTAATTACTTTTTTTTTTCAAATAAGTATCCTAAGTTACTCCTTATAACATGGAACTATCTACCAGTGAAAGTCCCGTCAAAATCGATTTAGCCGTTTCGGAGATTAGCCGCAACAAACAGACAGACAAAGTTTTAAAAATTGTGTTTTTATTATAAGTAATGTATATACTTTCATATACAATTAGTAAAAATCTGTTATTTTGACATTAAGAACAGACACTCAAATTTTATTTATTTTTATGTATAGATATAATAGAATAATAGAAATTTAGAAGGAGCTCTCCCTCGTTTACTAGTAAGACATGCAGTAAGTTGATGAGTGCAAGTGATTCAGGTTTGTTTTGTGGCGTTTGTGGAGGAGATTTTTGTTCAGCAATGACATTGTAAAGGGCTGTAATGATGATAATGATGGGGGAATCTCTTTCCAAATCTCATGCCGTAAGCTATCGCCGTCGTCGATATCAACCAGGCGAAAGTTATCAATCACGTTTGTCTGTTGTAATAAATAACTAATATCTATATATACGAGTACATATCATTAAAATGGAAACGGGTTGGCGACGGCAGTTTTTAATGATTCTGAGTTGTTATCAAGAAGATGCTGCTGACCATCTCCTGTTTTGTTTCCCTCTGTCACTTCTGACTACACCCACGGGGTTATATGAAGTAGTGGATTCTTACGCCGCCACTATACAACGCGTTTGAATGGCCTACAGATAATTGTTACCAATCTGGTTGTTTATTCTTGTTCAATTTATGTATGTAAACACCTCTACGATGGTTGAGCCATGCTGCAGCTATATTAATTGTATAGTTGTAGCACGAATGGGACGGCTCAACCGGGCAAGGACCACGCTCTCACGGAATACCATCGTAAAATAGCAGCTTAACGCTGCTGTGTTTCGTATGGTGAGTGTAGAGAACCGGAGACCCCTTTTTACTGTAAAAAAGGCATTCCATCTTAGTCCAGTTCCATAGTAGTATTTTGATTCGCAAACGATGATAGACGTAGATGTCTATAGGCCACAGCAGCCATTTACCATCAGGTGGACTGTGTGCTCGCTTGTCACCATTATCCTATAAAAAAAATATTGGCAATTATTCCTTGTTTGAGAAAAAAGTTTTAAAACAATTTTGTGCACGATTATCCTCATTATTTAAACGAGTTGGTACATTGCCGGCTTCGTCGCATTGCTCATTATCACCCGACGCGCCGACGCAAACGGACGTCAGTGATGGTCAATGTGACTGTGAGGACAATGTTACAATACGCCCATATATACGCCTGCGTATTAGTGCTACTACTTGGTAACGCTGTGGCCGAATACAAATACGAAACAAAGTTGTTTAATGTGCCATTGGATCATTTTGGTTATCAGCGCAATGAAACTTTTAATATTAAATATCTTGTGAACGAAGATCACTGGGACAGAGGAGATGGACCGATCTTTTTCTACACCGGTAATGAGGTAAGAGCTTGCTATTTAAAAACGCTAGAAGCCCTTTCCAGATTTCTTTATTTCCTTTCGGTGAAACTATGATTGCTGCGGTTCATGAAGTCATAGCTTTTTATAAAACTGAAGTGACAATCGAACTTACATTCTACCTGATGGTAAGTGCCTACTGCCGATCATGGACGCGTACAGCTTCACACAAAGTAGACGTTTATGTTTAAAAATCTAGGAAGTATCATCAGCAAATAATACTATATCATGATTATCCCCTATAAGGGACGTCAAGTCATTAATATACACTAAAAATAAGAAAGGGCCAAGAATCGAGCCCTGAGGTACACCCATCTTTACGGACAACCCGGAAGAACTTTTACTATTGATAATAATTTTCTGCGTTCTATTACTTAAATTAATATAAATAATAAAAAATAGACTTCACAGCACAGTCCTATATGACGGCAAAAACAAATAACCGGTTGGTACCTACCCAGACAATCTTCTTGGCAAAAAAGGTGTTGTAACAATTGGTAAATTGGTATTCGTTCTATTTTTTTTTTATATAAGATAAGGGTGACAAACGAACTCACAGTCCACCTGATGGTAAGTGGTTACTGTAGCCCATAGACATCTACATATATCCTCGATTACGAATCAAAATGCAAATGCGTTGCGGTGACAACCCGTGAGGACTAAAATGGAATGCCTTGTTTACTGTAAAAAGGGTCTCCGGTTCTCTACACTCACCATACAAAACATTAAGCGTTATGCTGCTATTTTTCGCTGGTATTCTGTGAGAGCGTGGTCGTTCTCCGGTCGAGCCGACTCATTCGTGCTACAACTACACTACTAATATAGCTGCACCATGGCTCTACCACGTAAAAAATATAAAATACAATCTAAGAAGACAAGGCCATATAGTTTGAAGAACAAACAACCGAACTAAAGGTTTCAGGTGGCAGCCTCGTACCGGTAAGCTAAGTTCGGGACCCCACTATATGGAGTGATAACCTAGTAAGAGATGCAGGATGTCGATGGATGTAGGTGGCTCAGGGTGGTGTTTTGTGGCATTCCTTGGGGACGGTCAATGTTTAGCTGTAGACTCGTCTGTAATGATAATATGGTGAATAGCGGTTAATGTGGCTCGGTAACAGAGATGGCTCAGTAGCGTACCTAGTGGCTAAGCTTTTGGTTGTGGCGCTGCGAGCCGCGGGTTCGAACCTCGCACTGAACTAGTGTTTGTATGGCGTATAACTAATTATTCCGTGTCTGGATGTAGGTCTGTTTATATATCTATTTATGTAAAAAGCCTCAACGATACGGGTGCGATTTTTTAAAACACTAGAATTATCTTTTGCATCGTGGAGGCAGTTTACATACATGAACTGCACAAGGGAAAACATTCAGACATTGAAAAGTTATTTGTAGGCACGGAACATGCGGGGATGCGGGATTTGAGCGGTTCTTAGGGCCGCAACTTAATGCTAAGCCTTAAGAGCTGTGGTACATGCCATAGAAGATGCTCTTATAGAGGATATCTCTCTAGATACAACATCTCTTCGCAAGGCCAATGGATCAAGCCGATTGGAAAGAACTTATTCGTCGACAATTCGAGCCGGTCTCCGTTGAATGCGGTCAACTGGAAGAAGCTAGTACTGGGATGCCCCGGCCCACAGATAAGAATAGTATTCTATATTAAGCCGAACCTGCGCTTTGTGAGGCTGAAGGCCTTTCCTTTCAAGTGACTGTGGACCGAGTCTGATATAACACAGGCTAAAGCAATAAGGAGTATACTTTGAAATTGAGGAGATACGATAATGGGATGCCATTTAGCAGTGGCCGCGCAAAACTGTGTCTTGTAAGGGTTAAACTGGACTTTTTTTATACCTGACCACCTCCGGTCTGAGATTCCAAAAACTCCCAGACCTCTCTGTTTACACAAGTAATAATAATAATAATGTACTCCGGACTGAATTTCAGTCACGGCGGCCAATCAAAACGGAGACTAACCATCAGCACTTACAAGATTATTGTGGCCGAATATATGCGCAAGCACAGCTGCACTGTCTATTTCATCAGGCCCGCCACATACATACGGAATTCCGTTTCGATATTCCGATTCTGAATTCCGAGCGCAGCAAACCCATATAAAATCTATGACCCGTCGCACACGTACGGTAGTTTTCCGTTCGCAATTTTGCTGGCAAAACGGAATTCCGTATGTGTGTGGCGGGCCTTACTTTCACAATCCGATGGCACAGTAATCTGGCACAATCGGATTCCGATGAGGCGCAGGTCCCAACGGCTTTATGTGCTTTCCGAGGCATGGTGGTGAATCTCCGCCAACTTATTGACAATGGGCTGCTACCGAGAATTTCTTGAGAAGAAAACCCAATTATGAACCGGCCCACAGTCGAACCCGGGAGCTCATGGTCAGCAATCGCTAGACCAACGACGCAATCGTTTACACAAATACTTACTTGTATAGTGAACGTGAAATGATGCAACTAATAAACGTAACGTTTACGTCAACACTAGGATAACAGACATTTTAAGAAGCTTATGGAATGGAAATAATCCACTACTCTATGCCAGTGCATTAGCGGGTTTTACATCATGCCCTCGAAATATAATTTGTTAGACAATTATTTTATTGTTAGGACTAAAATGGAATACCTCTTTTCTAGTAAAAAGGGTCTCAGGTTCTCTACACTCACCATACGAAACACAGCAGCGTTAAGCAGCTATTTTACGCTGGTATTCTGTGAAATCGTGGTCGTTCCCCGGTCGAGCTGACCCATTCGTGCTACAAATATACTACTAACATAGCTGCAGTATAGCATGCATATTCATTTATTTATTTAAACTTTATACATATTTACATGCATAGTGTATAGACGTACTTAATGCCTGAGGCATTCTCTAACAGTCTACTATAAAGTGATCATCATCATCATCATCATCATTACAGCTCTTAGCAAGTCCAGTGCTGAACATAAAACTTTCCAAGGAATACCACAAAACACGGTCCACAGCCACCTGTATCCATCGACATATCTTACCAAACACTGCATGTCTCACCAATTCGTATCACCATCTAATGGAGAGCCGCTGCTACTAAAATTAAAAAAAAACGAAATATTGATAAAAATGGTGTTTGATTATTTGCAAAGCCGGGAAAAATATATATAAATATAATATATAAATACTATTCTATTATATATAAGCCAAATATATTATACGTATATATTTATACGTGGTAGAGCCATGCTGCAGCTATATTTCAGGTATAGTTGTAACACGAATGGGTCGACTCGACCGGGGAAGGACCACGCTGTCACAGAATACCAGCGTAAAATAGCAGCTTAATGCTGCTGTGTTTCGTATGGTGAGTGTAGAGAACCCGAGACCATTTTTACTTGAAACCGAGGCATTCCATCTTAGTCCTCACGGCTGACAACGCATCTGCATTTTAATTCGTAATCGAAGATAGATGTGTGCTCGTTTGTCACCATTATGCTATAAAAAATAGTAGGATAGTTTAAAAAACGAAAAACTTGACGTGGAGATGTGAAGAAAGTTTGTTTTTAATTTTTTTTTTCGTAGGATAAGGGTGATAAACGAGCACACAGTCCACCTGATGGTAAGTAGTTACCGCGGCCCATATCCGTCTACATCTATCCTGAATTACAACTATACAATTAATATAGCTGCTGCATGGCTCTACCACGTTAAAAAATTAAAATTTTCAGGAGTCAATAAGATTGTGTCATTCACACACACAGTCATATAAACGAGATTTAAAGGATTTATTTGGGCTCAATATAGAATTTGAGTTTTAAAAGAATCGAAAAATCTTCACAATTTATCAAAATGAATGATGATTAATGATAAATGATAACGCTGCTCTGTTTCGTATGGTGAGTATAGAGAACCGGATACCCTTTTCACTGGAAACGAGGCATTCCATCTTAATCCTCAGGAGTGACAACGCATCTGCTTTTTGATTTTTAATTGAGGATAAATGTGGATATCTATGGGCCACAGCATCAACTTATCATCAGGTGGACTGTGTGCTCATTTGTCACCCTTATTCTATTTTAAAAAATAACTGGCGTGCAGCAAGGTGATTTTTTTACGTCAATTATATTCAAAGTTTTAAGGAATTCTATTATTGTCGATATCGATTGCTATCACTATTTCTACGCAGATGACCTGCAAATATAATGTTCATTCTGTAGTCGACGATCTCCACAGTACAACAATATTATCTAATTAAATGCACACCTTAATTCGTTTTATTTGGACGGTTATCGCGTTTAAGAGTAAACTCTACAAAATGCCAAGTGATGCGTTAGGAGTTTGTGAATGGTCACTTTAATTGAGTTTGCGTTTGCCATCTGTCGATGTTAGTAACGTTTCTCGATCCCAAGTTAGTTAGCTAATCTTGGACTGTTTTGATAACTTGTTGAACTGAATGCAGGAATTATTTGAAGTTAATCAAAAAGCATTTTACACTACGCCTTTATTTTAAAGAATTTCCTTCCAGTTAGGATATAACATCTAAAGTGATAAGATTTAAACTTGTCTCGATCCTAACAAAGATCTCGGGAAGGTGAAAATAGAATCCTAAAAGATTTTTAACTGTTATCAAATTACCTATGACCAACATTGCCTCCGAACTATTTGGGCAATAGTTACTATTCGCTCCATCCTACAATCAGGACCGGATACCTCTATATCTCTAACAACAGTTAATGTTTTTAAAATTATTTGAGTACTGTTTACAACACATGTATCATCATCATCATTACAGCTTTACAAGTTGATTGCTGAAGATAGGCTTCCTTCAAGGAATGCCACAAAGCACTGTCCTGAGCCACCTGCATCCATAGACATTCCCATGTGTTACCAAATCTACAAGGGTCTTATACTTCGCTTAGCAGTACGAGGCTGCCACTGGAGAACTTTGCTTCCCCGATGATTATCATTTTTTTTCGAACTATTTGGACAGCTCATTGGTGCTTCAGCTTACTGATCCTATATAGTCACGTCGGGTCCCTGCATACATACTGCTATTGTCCGTTGAACTGATGGTTGAATCTGATGTGGAAGAGTATCTTTTTCTTTTGGAAATAATGAAAAGAATTGGCCCCATTTTTTTTCTATTGAATTTCTATCGATGCTTTGTTCACGTGTGCTCGTACGGTACTGGCCTACTATCTTTATTAATTTGACATTTAACCCCAAAGCTTATCGCCATTTGCGCGCGATAAAGTAACATACGATGAAAGAAGAGACCTCTCTCAGTCAACCTCCTTGTACTCGTACACAAAAAATTCTCAAAGCTTCCAAGCCAGTTGAGAATTTTCTCTTGTACCGTGGCGCATATTTACACATAAATTATGATCATCTTTTGTATAAATAATTCTTCAGTCCGTGTGTATGTGACTGGACTCCTAAACGGCTGGACTGATTTTGATGAAATTTTGTGCGTCTGATTAAGTTGATTCGACAATGGTTTAGATTCACAATTGGAACCGTAGGTGGCGCTGTATCAATATCCAGAAATGTCCCGTGCGAAGCCGGGGCGGATGGCTAGTCTTTCTTATATAATATACTATTTGTGCCCCGCGGATTCACCCGCGTCATCACGTGTCCGAAATGCGGGGCATGACATGACACCTAGTTCAAGCATTTTATAATTGCAATCAAATATTTTATTTGATAGTAATGTATGAAAAAAGTTCATTAATACTATTGTGGCATGGCTTAGTTCAGATAATCTTTTACTCAATATTGACAAAACAAAAATAATACAAATTGGTAATTACAAAATGGAACCTATAAATATGAATATAAAATATGAAAATTCGAAGATAGAAAATGTTCAATCAATTATGTTTTTAGGTATAAAAATTAACAAAAATTTAAACTGGAAGCCTAACATTGACCAGGTTTGTACAAAATTAAACCGGTTTGTATATGCTTTAAAAAGATTGAGAAAAACAATATCACAAAAAGCAGCCCTAGCTGCTTATCACGGCTATGTGTCTTCAGTATTATTATATGGTCTGCCTTTGTGGGGGAATTCTGTTGATGTGATTAGAGCGTTTAAATTACAAAATAAATGTGTGCGAGCTGTATGTGGTGCGTGGTTTCTTGAGAGCTGCAAGTAGGGTTACCAGATGAAAAAATTAAAAGTCCGGAGGAGAGGCCCGATTTCCATTTAAAAATCCTGAGATTTTTTTACAGTTTGAGAAGAAAACCTTACTTAAAAAGGTATCTTCACATATTAAGTATGATAAAACTGTTTAAGTACCTACTTGGATAAATAAGTTTTGATTTTAATTGTGGAATTATTACCAAAGGAAAATTATTTTTAGTTTGTTTAACTTTTTATTAAAGAGATATTTAAAATGTAAGCTGTATTATATTTAAAGTTCTAAAAATCCTGAGATTGCATGAGATTTGCAAAATCCAGCCTCAATCCTGAGAAGTCTAAAAATCCTGAAATCTCAGGACAAATCCTTAGATATGGTAACCCTAGCTGCAAGCCTCTTGTATTTGCCATGCATGTATATTCGAGAAATATGTATTTTTGTAAAGCGACACCCGAATTAATTCAAAACCCACGCTGAATCTCGCGAAAGGCAAACAAAGCATAAAAATAGATTATTTCATCCCAAATGCAGCTCTAGATTTTATTCAAACAGTGCTCCTATGATGGCTATTAAAATATATATTAAATTACCCAATAACTTAAAGAAATGCCATTGAATAAATTTAAAATTGAGATTAATAAATGGCTTCTTGACAAGTGTTATTATAGTGTTAAGGAATATTTTAATTTATTGCAATGTTATTTAATGTATTATATAATTTATTTAGGCTTTTGACATTACGTACAATTAAATTTGATTATTTTAAGATATATTTGCACACCGGTACAACTCCCGGTAGAATATTATTGAGACTTACACTAACTTATACTAAATACCTGTATAACCTAAACATTTTATTCTGCAAATAAAGATTTTGACTTTGACTTTAACAAATAACATGGTATAAAGAACAAAGTTTATCTTCATAAAATTGTCTTGATGATGAAGTAACTTTCGTTCGTAAGGATTAATATGCCATGCCTAATAATAACGCTCATAAATCACTTTTTAATTTTAATTTTTTTTTTTTGTTATGATATACCTAATTTTGGCTTATATATAAGAAATAGACATATGGAATCGCGGACTTCTTTTAGACGGAGTAAAGATCTATATTTTTCTAGAACATTGTATTTACGTACGCTGTACGCGTGATTTATCCACGTACGCTGGTATTAACCATAACACCATCGTACGCGGATAAATAATTTCGGAAGCGCTTTTTCTTCTGACTTGCTTAACAAATATCCGTATTTAAGGCTAGCTGAGATACATAGCCTAATGCTAGGTAGCCTATACTATTCCACATGAATCTGGCTATAATATACAAAAAGAATTTTTCAAATAGGACTGGTAGTTCCCGAGATTAGCGCGTTTAAACAAACAAACAAAACTCTTCGCGTTGTTTGTCCGCGATGAACTCCTAAACTACTGAACCGATTTCAATGAAATTTTACACACTCTGTGCAGTTCGGTCCAACTTGAGAGAAAGGATAGTTTTTATCCTGATAAGTGACACTCAATATTTTTTTATTACGAATTTAAGGATTTTTTATATGAAGGGTTATCGAAAAGGGCAGAACAACGTCTGCCTGGCCAGCTAGCTGCTAGTATCAGTATAGATATTTGGTGCGCCTGTTACCGATCGTATAACTTCTAAACGACTTGACTCTAATCGGTTTCAATATTGTTTAATTTTTATGGAATAAGAGTTACAAACGAGCACACAGTCCACCTGAATGGTAAGTGGATACTGTGGCCCATAGACATTTATTCTATACTAGCTTTTTACCAGCGGCTTCGCTCGCGTGAGTTTGAATTTAGGAACATCATTAAATGCTGGTCTTTGCCAAATTTAGCTAAATTCGATCACTGTTAGAGTCACCTCGGTGTCTGTGTCTATATTTATAAGAATTTTTTTAAATTCTAGAAGACTATTAGACGTAGATGATTGGTATTTGACATAGATAGAATATGCTACAGGAACACGTGAATATATATGTCTAGAAACACTTACTATTTTTATATCGGGCGTGTCTTCCGATACATTCATAAGAAACGTAAATTGTCTTGGAATCAAAATTTATTATTAATATTTACATTTTACTCTTTACATTCATTCATAATTAAAGTTAATTTAGTTTTAACAAAATAATGATGAGTTTCATAGTCTTCTATCAATTTGCGGCATAATGTTTATTTGAGATATTTTATTCATATCATTGGTCCTATTTAATATTGATTGACACCATAAAATAGATGTACCTAGATATTTTTTTACGTTCGAGTACTTTAAAATTTCATAAATGCAGTTCTAAAATTATGTACCTATACTACACATGGAAGAAAACGAATGTTACGCGCCACTATTAATGTCTTGTACATGGCAACACTAGTTACACTAGCGCCCTCTAGTGTCAAGTAAAAGAAAGTGTTGCGCGCCACTATTAATGTCTTGTACATGGCAACACTAGTTACACTAGCGCCCTCTAGTGTCGAGTAGCAGAACTACGAGAGTCGAGATCCTTCCAGAAATTTCGGGACCGAAATGTACTCGAACATTCTAGATGTCGCTACAGTAGAAGGTTCCGGAAATTATCTGAGGCCCTATATAAGGCCGGTATAGACCACGACCAGGGCAGTATCACAGAATACTTTACTCCTAGCGGAGAGGCAGTATTGAATTGGCGATACAAGAGAATACTTCGAAGCGAAATAACGGCGAACTGTGTTTTATTATTAGTGTGATTTTAAGTTGTAATTAGTGTTGTGTAATTAAATAGTCAATTTTGGTAATTCACTCGGCAGTTTTTACTTGTCTCGAACCTCAAGCTCGTAACACGAATGTTACGAATTTTATCACGTTTGATTTTAACTGTTTTTACGTGGGATTTTTTTAGGCATCTTTAGACGAAAGTTCCATAAAAACCTGCGTAAAAGAACATATCGTTAATGTGAAGCACCGACGCTCTGACGCTCCGGTCTAAAGTATGTCAACATGTTTAAAGTCGTCCCAACCATTATATCGGATCTGATGGATAACAAATCCTTGCAATAGAACACCAATGATGATTTGCGAGGCTATTTAAATTTAAAAAAAACATCCTAATTATAACAGGGAAGATGGCTGAGAGCTACTATCTGCTACCCCATAATTAATAAAATTAAATTCAAGCCCTACTACTACTGCATTTATTATATTCTGTTCTATTCATATACGGCCCTGGTATTTGTTTAAATACAATTCATAAAAATGGAAACTAAGGTTTTGCATGATCGTTGACCACATGTACCTAGTAATTACACAGCCAACGATGCCACGAACGAATTTTCAATTATTTACATCGTATATTCAGTATGTAGCATTCTATTATTTAATTTTATCAGTGACTTACCATTTTAGTTTATTAAGAAGTTAGTAGATGGCGCTTTTATTAGATGAACTAATGAAAGCCAAAAACTATACTATCGAGTAATATCAACGATAGAAGCGAACATTTATTTATTATATCAATAAGGCATAAAGTGATGTCAATTCTGTTAAAAGATCTGTTTCTTTTAAAAAATACGCTATCAGCGTCGCTAGCGGTGAAAAACGATTTAATGATATCGTCATATGACCATGTTGTGTTTAGTTACGATTTCTATTCGTTGATTTGGTCAAGCTATATCATGATATGGTCAACAAACAGTGTTAAATATCATGAAATGACCACACCATTTCACGAAATGATAGACTACTATAAGATACATATATCATAAAGTAGTCTATCAATTCTACGATCTGGCAACGATATAATATATAAAAATCTCTTTAATAAAACTATAAGTAATGAGAATGAAAATTTTGCAATAATTGCAGACAGTTCAGTTTTAATCAGTTTACATATAGATTGGTAATTGAAGTAAAGACCTTATCAATTTTCATATTTTTGATAGATAGATTATCTACTGAAATTAATACACTTCTATAATAAAATAACAAAAACACTAAAAACCTAGTTTTTCAATAATTTTATTATTTAAGTAAACATATAAATGTAAGTTCTTTAATTTATTAGTAATTGAAGGCAAAACATACTACTTTTTCCATTTGATGATAGATGGCGCTGTTGATAGCTAAATCAGTGTAGTTTTAAATTATATTACCCAAGGTTACAAATATATTTTAAACTTTATTTATAAATATGGTATTTATTTGAAAAATACCCGTCATCCCGCCTATAATCACTATTATTTATTCTGTGCTATAATAGATAGTCCTGTAGTTTTTGCGTGAATCCGGAATACACAGACAGACAGTCAGACAGACAGACAAAAATTCTAAAAACCACTTTATTTCGTCCCCTGGACTTGGTTTTTTTCAAGAATATATGAGAATTACAGACACGACTTTTCTACAGATTTATTATATGTATAGATTTATCTACATTTATTCTCGATTAAGTATCAAAATTCAGAATGCGTTGTTACCCCTGAGTACTAAGATGGAATGCCTCGATTCTAGGTAATATTTTCCGGTTCTCTACACTCAAACACAGCACTATTAAGCTGCCATTTTACGCTGGTGTTCTGCGAAAGTTTAGTCATATCCTACACCGGTCGAGTCGACCCATTCGTACTACTACTATAATATAACTGCAACATGGCTCTACCACGTATAACACTATACCACGTACATATATTATTTTACTGAGACGATAGGTCATAGATATGATAGGATCCTATAGGCGGCACTGTGGTCAAGTTATTAATAAATTATATTTTTATGGACGAAATAGCTCATATGCACAATATGTCCAATGAAAATTTATTTATTTCATTTATAATTTTAACTCTAGGTACTTACTAACCATAAAGGTTACAAAGGGCGGACTTAATGCCTGTTAGCATTCTCTGCCAGTCAACCCATGGTGTGGTAAGAGAAATTATTTTGAGGTGATTTAAATAACTACTAAATAAAATAAATTTATATAGATATAACACATGTTAAAATAAGGCTTGTATATCACAAAATCTGGTCCGAAAGATAGCGCTGCGGTGGAGATATTAACAAATTTTATATTTATACACTGTAAAAAGTCCAGAGCGAACCTAATAGGTACCAATATATTGAAGTCCTCCCAACAACAAAAGAGAATCAAGTCCAACAGTGGACTTTTATGGGCTGACGAAGATGCCAAAATTATTTATAGACCATAAAAAAATTCTCATGGAGTATTGTAATCACCTTTGGGATGGCTCGGCAAATTATCAACTTGACGCACTCGACTCAGCAGAGTCAAGAGACTTATTGGTGGAAAGTTAGCTCACCGCCGCCAAGTTGCTTGTTTGTCGGTCTCCTACAGATTGTACTTCGGAGAATGTGTCCATGAACTTCATAAGCTCATACCGCCATCTCAAGCCGCCAGGTTAACATGACCGTTGTCTTATTTATAGAGAGTCCCACTGTAAGTGGTCGAAATGTACCATTTATCATATAAAGAGATAGTACTGATAAACAAAGCAAGTTATGGAAAAAAATTTCAATTATAAACAAGCGTGTGATAACTTCACGACTCAATAAATATTTAAAACAAAACCCCTTCTACTCAGTGGAGGAGTATTTAGATAAAGACAATATTATGTATTTTTATATTTTTATCTAGCTTCTTACTATCTGTGTATAAGCAATGTCTTCGTCAAATTTACAGTGCCTGAAAAGGGCGTCTAAGTTATAAGCACATTTTTAATTTAAGACCAATTATGTACACTTGGATTGCAAATAAATGATTTAGTTTGATTGATTGATTTAATAACTTATCTAAGACTGATAAATTGTCTCACTTATACGGGTTATAGAGCTGTGAAATCCCAATTATAAATTTAAACATCGAAAAAATCTATGAAATCTAAACTCAATTAACAAGGTTTGAAAATTCCCAATAACAGAGGTATTTCACTACATAAATGTCGGGACCTCATTTTAGTTATCAATAACAGAGGTTTCTCAGATATCCAGGGCCTACTCAACCAGGTTTCACTGTAACATAACACTTCCATTTCTTTATAGCAAATTACGTTTAGCATGATACTGTTAGGGATTAGGAATGCACGCAATATCATTCAACGCAATCTTCGAGATTCATAAAAAAAACTAGGGATTGTAATAAAAATAGCACGATTAAGGCTTATGGAATGTTAAGAACATGGGGTCGAATTGTGAACCTCTTCCTTTTTTTGAAGTCGGATAAAATTACTCGTTGCGTGATGATACCAGGTCTTCAATTCTTAATTAATCAGTTAATACCTATTTAGAAATATAACTTATAACCTTGTAAATTCACGCCAGAAATTTCAATTGCAGGGTCAAATCGAGCTGTTCGCAAAGCACACGGGCTTCATGTGGGATATAGCTGAGGAGTTTCGAGCTAAAATCGTCTTCGCCGAACACAGGTAATTCCACACCTTTCTAAATAGGTTCCTCAATGTAGCAAGACCATTTATACCTCAGGCACGTAAGGAATTTATTTTGTATCATGGAGACGTTTTACTTATACAAATTGCACAAGGACAAACATCCAGATCTGGCAAAATTATTTGTAGGTAGCACAAATACACAGGGAAGCTAAACAGGAGATGGGTTTGTAGCTACAGGTTGGCTGGTGAGATGGGTACACAGTAACAAACATTCGAACCAGTACAAATATTTATAGGCCATACCTGTTCTGTGTGGATAAACAAACCCGCGGCTCATATACCCGCAGCCAGTAAAACTAAGACTTAGAACTTTCACGACGCGATTTATGCCCAAGGCGTGTGCGGTTGCATGCTACTTCCACTACCGCCAACAGCTGCAAATTTGCCAGCTGGCAACTAGCAGAACGGTGTGGTGGCGGTGTAAGAATATCCACTAACCCATGTCATCCCGTGGGTGACGTAGGAGGCGACAGGGAGAAACAAATCAGGAGATTAGCAGCAGCAGTCTTCCAAATTACAACTAAAATTAAAAAACTGCGGTTGCCAACCCGCTTGTCAAGTGCGGCAACTATGGCAAATATCCACCACGAGGCAATCTATGAGGGTGGTCTATGTTCAGCAGTGGACCTTAATAGTCTGTAACGGTAACGGTACCGGTAGCAGGATCACGTAGGCCGCGGTCGCCCTTGCATTCTGCGGCCGTAAGCCTCGAGAGTGCGGGCTCTTGGCCTGGCACTTTACTGATAATCGTTCTGTCGATAGTCTGCAAATAGTCCGTGTAGTGCCTGGCCCGACTTGCGTTCATCTCACACCAAAATTGTGGGCATTACTACCTCCGCGGCGGGCAGGAATCCGCACACAACTGCAGTCTCGTGAGTTTTGAATTAAATTAGCAGTTACACATTTGATACAGGTTTAGACTAGTTCAGTTACCTGTTATTGTACACTATTTCTAGATTAAGGCATTGTTTGAAATAATTGTACATTTTATTGAAATAAAAAAATTAAAAATTCCCTACGGCCGCAGGTGTGGGTTTAATATCGTTCCATGAGTTCTTAGCCCACTAACACCAACGACCAACGACTTGTAACGCAGTAGCTAACACGGTAGCAACAGTAACCTTTTTTATTTTTTTAACTAACCGTAAAGATTTTTTTGATTTGAGTTCATTCGTGGTGAAAATATAATTCTTTCTAAATTATTTATAAAAACTATTTCTTAAGTGCGGCAACATGCATTGGGGAGTTTCTTGCCCTAAAAACCTTCTCAGAAATGAGAGGAGGCCTGTGCCTGTGTCCAGCAGTGGGATGGATTTAGGGTGTATCTATAGCTAACTTTAATTTAACACTATCATAGATTTACCCTAACACTACACGTTGAATGAAACTAGTTATTTACGGAATTTATCGAGGTTAAATAACTTATATTAAAGTTGGTAAAAAAATTACTTCGCGTACATCCGCTCGATAAAATAAAATGATGTGTCTTACCTAGTTTGAAGAGCACCTCCCGCCCTCCCTCAATTGCGTGCACTATCACCATTACCACTAATCCCAGCACCGCTACACTATGAAAGACACAACACTGACAACAATACGACACGTGTTTCGCCTCTACACGAGACATCTTCAGGTGATCTAGAATCTGCGGTGGCTGACCGCTAAGTGAGCGACGAGCCAAAACAACTCCTATTTATGCAGACCTATAATTATAATTATCTAAATAACTTATGCCCAAATACTGAAATGATACTCAACTCAATTACAAGATCCCATTAAGTTTCGTGCTGTCTCTATCGCTTTAAATCATAGTGACTGTGACAGCACAAGACTTAATGACATCTTAAAATTGAGTAGAGTTTGAGTATTTGGCCATTAATTTTATAAATTCCCGACATTTACACACAAGTTAATTAAAGTCCCGAATGAAAGTCAATGCAGTGGTATCCCACATATAATCACTGAGGCAGTATTATCGACATCACACAACTGCTTATTTACCTGCTTATTTCGCACGTGATAGAGCCATGCTGCAGCTATGTTATGGTTGTAACACGAATGGGTTGGCTCAACTGGGATAGGACCACGCACTGACGGTATCGTGGATCGTAGAGAACTGGAGACCCTTTTTTACTGGAAGTGAGGCATTCCATCTTCGCCCTCGGCCAACAACGCATCTAAATTTTGATTGTTAATTGAGGATTGATGTAGATGTCTATGGGGCACAGTATCCACTCACCATCAGGTGGACCGCATGCTCATTGGTCACTATTATTTTATACGTTTCTCAATGTTGTGTGTGGGTCATATCATTGTGTTTCTTTCTTTCTTCCTTAAAATTAGTTTCATGTGTAGTATTCGCGTAAAATATAAATCATTATGAGATGGATTCTCAAGCCAACACAGCGGTCCTAAAAACTATAACCCATCACCAAACCTTGTATTGTATTTTAATACAACAACACCTCTTATGTCCACTCTGCAGGTACTACGGTGCGTCCATGCCATTCGGAAACAAATCCCTCGACAATGACCACATCGGCTACCTGACTGCGGCACAAGCCCTCGCTGATTACGCGGAACTAGTCAACTTCCTTCAAGACAATAGTTTGAAACCAAGATACCCAGTTATTGCTTTTGGCGGTGAGTAGTTATATACAGTGTCGTCACAGTTGGCTTTCAAGGCATTTTTATTTCTGGAACAATCTTCCCCTTCACTCCGTAATATTCAAGCTAAAGTTAATTAAACTGCACACAATTGCGAACCAAAGAATAAGTGTAGGTAATGTAAACACAAGGATTTTCTCCTGTATGGTCGAGACAGTTTACATACATAAATTGCACAAGGACAAACATTCAGACCCCGAAAGATTATTTGTAGATTTAACACATATTTTATACGTGGTATAATAACGATACAGCTATATTATGGTTGTAGCACGAATGGGTCGGCTCAACGGGTGTAGGGCCACGCTCTCACAGAATACCAACGTAAAATAGCAGCTTAATGCTGCTGTGCTGTGTTTCGTATAGTGAGTGTAGAGAACCGGATACTTTTTACTGGAAACGAGGCATTCCATCTTAGTCCTCAGGGGTGATAACGCATCTGCATTTTGATTCTTAATTCAGAATAAATGTAGATGTCTATGAGCCACAGCATCCTTTTACCATCAGGTGGACTAGGTGCTCGTTTGTCACCCATATTGCACATTCGTCGTTACCCGTAAAATATACAAGATATATAAATTAAAAAAAAACCTTTGGTGCTTTGAGTCCAATATCAGTCACGGAGACTAGCCATGTGCGCAGGACAATATTATAGTGCACGAGTCTATGCGCAAGCACAGGTGCACTCTCCCTCACTCACGTAGTCCGATAGGACGGTAAACCGACACGACCGGAGAGAGATCAGGCGCAGGACAAACGGCTTTACTTGCTTTGCAAGACACTGGGGTGAAACGCCGCCATATTCTTGAAGCTGGGCTGACACTGAGAATTTCTTGACAAAGAAACTTAACAACTGATTTTGGCCTGACCCGGGATTCGAACCTAATTATCCCGCGCTTTCGACCACTAGATCAGCATTACAAATATAGTGAATTATGGTCGAATTTTGACCATTAGGCGACTACTAGTATGTAAACAAGGTTATTTTGCAATAACCTGCCAATCCCAGCAGAGAAGGTTCAGTATAAATAAGTAATATAGGTAAATGATGATGAAAAATTAATAAAAAAGAATCTCAAACATTTTTTGTCCTTTTTATCGTTTAAATTCAGAATACGCGGTAATGCATTATTTTTAACTGATTTTACTGCGCACGCACACATTCGTAGAGGTCAGCAAAAACGCTGTAAATTGAATCGCACAGCGAAGCGCGCGTACGCATAGGTTTTGCCCATAAATCACATGCAATTTGGGATAATTTCAAATAAAAGTAGAAGCCTTATTTAATCATATTTTTAAAAATTGCAATAACGGTATATGTATTATTATTTATATATTTGAACTTAAGTTCTTTGGCTACTCTTTGAATAATAACCCTGTATATTATGGTCCTAAATAAGAAATATATTAAATAGGAAACGCAGCAATTTATTCATACACACATATGCATACATTATTAGGTTCTTACGGCGGGATGCTTGCGGCCTACTTCCGGATGAAGTATCCGCACCTGGTTGCCGGGGCCATTGCCGCCTCAGCGCCCGTCCACATGTTCCCTGGCATGCTGCCTTGTAATGTCTACCACAGAATCGTGACGTCCAGCTTTGTGGTAGCCAACATCACTTGCAAGGAAAACATAAGACAATCTTGGAGCGTCATTAGGTATACTTCTGAGGATTAATTATTTTTGAATAATAGCGCGCTACTTTAAGTGTTAATTTACCACATCCTCGGCGGTGAAGGAAACGCCGTGAGGAAATCGGCATGTCTAAGAAATAACATATTTTATACGTGGAAGAGCCATGCTGGAGCTATATATCTAGTATAGTTGTAACACAAATGAGTCGGCTCGACCGGGGAAGGACCACACTCTCACAGAATACTAGCGTAAAATAGCAGCTTAATGCTGCTGTGTTTCGTATGGTGAGTGTAGAGAACCGGATACCCTTTTTACTGGAAGGGAGGCTTACCATCTTAGTCCTCACGTGTGACAACGCATCTGCGTTTTGATTCGTAATCGAGTCTATGGGCCACAACAACCACTTACCATCAGGTGGAGTGTGTGCTTGTTTGTCACCCCTATCCTATAAAAAAAAGCCCACTGCTGTACATACACCCATAGATGTTTTATTTTAATTTTATAATTAAAAGTTGTTTTTAATTCTCTAGAAACTTCGTTACAACCAAAAACAACACTGATTGGCTGCGGACACAGTGGAAGTTATGTGATCCGATCAAAAACGCGACCGACGTTCAAACTCTGATAGATTTTCTGCAGTCAATGTACGAGACCCTGGCCATGGTGAACTACCCATTTGCTACGGACTTCCTGCTGCCATTGCCGGCCTACCCTGTGCGGACCGTGTGCCAGTATTTGAACCAGAAACTGACTGGCCAGAAGCTTTTAGTGGTGAGTTGATTTTTTATTATTTATTTCAATAAATAATCAATAAAAAATCATTACCGTAGTATGTAATATAGTATTGTACTATGTTTTCAATAGGTGTACGACATACCGTTACGAATATATATAGTACGCTAAGATACTATATTTATAATCGCTGGAGGACCTAAGCACCATGCTCAATGACCTCAATAGTGTCTCCCAACGAATAGGTCTTAAGATGAACATGGACAAAACAAAGATCATGTTTAATGTCCATGTCACGCCTATGCCGGTAGTTGTTGGGAGCACTAAGCTCGAAGTTGTTGACGAGTATATTTACCTGGGACAAATAGTCCGACTAGGTGAGTCCAACTTCAACCGAGAGGTCAATCGACGGATTCAACTCGGCTGGGCAGCGTTCGGGAAACTACAACACATCTTCTCGTCAGACATACCTCAAAACCTTAAAACGAAATTGTACAACCAGTGCGTGTTGCCAGTGATGACTTACGGATCTGAGACGTGGTCCTTCACTGCTGGCCGTATGAGGAAGCTCAAGGTCGCTTGGCGAGCTATAGAGAGGGCTATGCTCGGGGTTTCCCTGCGTGATAAACTTAGAAATGAGTATATCCGCAGTAGAACCAGAGCAACCGACATAGGCCAACGGATTAGTAAGCTGAAGTGGCAGTGGGCCGGCCATATTGCTCGAAGAACCGACAACCGATGGGGAAGAAAGGTTCTTGAGTGGCAGCTCGTACCGGTAGGCGAAGTGCAGGGCGACCCCCCACGAGATGGAGTGACGAACTGGTAAGACATGCAAGAAGTCGATGGATGCAGGTGGCTCAGGACCGTGCTTTGTGGCATTCCTTGGGGGAGGCCTATGTTCAGCAGTAGACTTATGAAAGGCTGTAATGATGATGATGATGATGAAGATACTATATTTGAAGACTGATAAAAAAATTAAAAATTCAATATACTTTTTTGCATATGCAGATTTACAATAAAAATATGAATAATTGCAGCATTCCTTTAATTTTCATAGAATATCTTTACATTCTTATAAATCTATTCTCTATATTATTACTCATCTGGTCATGAAATATTTCTCCTAAGAATTATATACCTAGTTAATAATTAAATATAGTTGGCAACCCTTTTTTAGAGCCGGGACAACCCGCGTGTAATCAGCCTTCATGACATTTTTCGCGGTAATTTTTATTATACTGTGTAAAAAATGTTTTTGTGTTAAGATTTATATTAATGTAAAAAAAAAATCTTAAAAAAGTAATGGTGACAAACGGACACACCGTCCACTTAATGGTGAGTGCTGCGGCCCATACACATTAGGTGCCCTCGATCGAGATCTGTCCTCGATGTGTCAAAATAAAGATGTGATTTCACCCTTGAACACTAATATGATGTAATGTTGGTTTTTATCCCTTATCATACAATAGTACTACTATTTTATCTCATTCACACTGCAGTTTTATGCTCCTATTTGTATAGGAATTGCAGAATGCTCTAAGGGCACGATTTTTCCCCAGTCGTGCAGACCTGTTTATGCTACAGTCATAATACAAATGCAAAATGACTTTACTACATATATATAAACATTAGTTTCTTTACTTAGCTTGTGCTTAAATCTGACATTTTGCAGGCTATTGGAAATGTGCTGGAAATGTTTACAAATTACACTGGTAAAAGTCCATGTGTCGACTACAAAAAAGGCAACGACTATGGCAACCTTGATGCGAGTGGCTGGGATTACCAGGTAATATAAAAAATATTTCAATTTATAATTTGTACATATCTATTTGAGCCGTGATAGCTCAAGGCTTAGTGCTCGCTTAAAAAAAATCCCACTGGATTTCTTGCTGGTTCTTCCCAGGACAGAGATATTTTCTGAAACAATCTATACATATAATAAAACTGTAAATAGCAGATGTCTGTACATTTTATATTTTTGTAATAAAAGTGATTGAGGGGTACTAAAAATAAGTAATTAAATACATTTCTACCATTTTTAGAATTTTCTGTCTGTCTGTCTGTCTGTCTGTCTGTCTGTTTGTTTGTTAACGTATCACGTATAAAGTACTAATTTATATCATAAGAATTGTTAAGGAAATTATAAAGTGTATCTTCGGGTTACATTTAGTCTTTATTTCATTAAAATCAGTTCATTCCATCAAAAGTTATGATAAATATTCTGAAGTATGGGTAGGGAAGTATAGGTACGAATTTGCTCAACGGTGGCTTTGTTTGAGTCATCAAGTGCATTTTAAACTAATATCATATTATGATATTAGTTTAAAATGCACATAAATCATAGTTAAATTATGTAAAATAATGATATAATTATGTATATCTAAAACGCAGTAAACAAAAGTATTAAAGAACGTATTAAATATATTATACAAAAATATATTAACCTTATTAACTAAATCTGAAGCACAATAGTTAACCCATTTCTTCGATAGATGGTGTTGTGAAAATGAAATGCAATTGCAATTTGGTTTTATCCAGTAGATGAGTTTTCATATTTATTGCTAATTTTTATTATATTACTTGCTGCCCTACTGCGTGTTGACAAACTCAATTTATTCTTTACCGCCGAGTACTCTATGTGGTAAATCAAATTTTAAAAGAGCTATTAACAATTGCGTTGGTTTTGGCGAGAGTCAAACTTTATTTTTTGCTTACTGTGCAGGCACTGATTTATAAGTTCTCTTGCGTTTTATATAATGTATCAATCGCGTCAATTAATCTCTTTTATTTTTAGAATTGATGTTAGCAGCGCCATCTCTCTTTAAATATATACATATAATAAAAATGATGATAACATGTTGTGTCTCTTTCTGTACATTGTATATATATTTTGGTGGCTAAAATCATTATGGGGAACTGAAAATAATTAAATAAGAACACTTTATAATTTTTAGAATTGTCTGTCTGTCTATTTGTCTGTTATTATATGAACGCATCACGTCTAAAGTAAACATCTTTTATTTTCAAAGAAATCGTTAAGAAAATCATAAAGCGTATCTTCGAGTTACATTTAATCTTTGTTTTATTAAAATTGGTTAATACTATCGAAAGTAATGATTATTATTTTGAAATGTAGGTTCGAATTTGTTCAATGGCGCCATAAAATCTCAGAAATAGTAATAAAAAGATTTATGTGTAAAAAAACATTCCATAATAATTAATATATTTATACTTAAAACACAATAAGAGATTTAAAAAGGATGTTTTCTCACACAAAGGACGTAATAGATGGAGTGGTACAAATTACAAACTTTTCTGAATTGCTGTGTTGAGATTTTTCGCCGATGAATCGTATTGAGACTTACTGAAGAAATTTGTATCCATCGAAGCCATACAACGGAACCCCACCAAAAATAAAAATTTTGCAACAAAATGTCGTGATATTGTATTTATAATATACGCAAAATCAGTACTGCCATTTTAGCGCTTTGGGAACTAGATTTAGCGCTTTTTTGGAATGTATAGCGCGCATTTCGAAATTTTAGCACCTAGCTTAATCGAGCGCTTTTTGGTGTATTTAGCACACATTTCAATATTTTAGCGACTAGCGGGTTATTAACTCTTTTATAGCAGCACTGGTCCACATTACCGATAATAATAATAATGACCTTTATTATTTTTTCCCACAAATAGTACATTGCAGTTTATCTTTTTCAAACATATTTTTTCCACAAAACAAAGAGTATGGGAGACGAGTCCAAACTAGGATACCCTGTGCTATGGATCTCCTGGCTTCCCCTTTAGGATGATCAACTTGATTTTTTTACCGACGACTATAAGCGGGGAAATCCCCTTTATTAAAGTTTTCGTTCATGGTTCTGGCAACGCATTTATTTTGCTTTATTCAGTTTCAGTCAGTTGCTTAGAGCACAGCTAAGTTAAAAGTTACTTAGAAGTTATAACATAAAGAAACTGTGTAGCAACCGCAATCAGATGCTGACATCTGAAACTAAGTTGCGAAATACATTGCACTTTTAAACAATTAATGACATTTTTATTGTTCGTACAGTACTAACTACTGTTGACAGCAATTGCTATAATTATAAGTCAATGTCCTGCGAAGTATTGATACATCAAAAAAATATTGCCAGAAAAAAAACTTAATGTTGTTTTCTTTATTATGATTATATAAAAAAACACAAACTTTGTTTGTAGTTAATTTAGCGCGAAATCTAGGGCTTTTTTAAAGCGCTGTTTTCATGAAATCTAGCGCTTTTTGTGTTGTCCTAGAGCTGAATGAGTTTTTTTTTATCTGGCAGCACTGCCCAAAAACCCTCTATTAAGAAGTAACTTTCCATTCAGTTTTAAGCGCGTTCAGTTCCCAGTTATAGTGAGCGTGTGTTATGCGATGACCGTAAATAAAGCGCAAGGTCAAACTTTACGCGTTGTAGGAGTGTACCTCAGTACTGACTGTTTTGCACATGGCCAACTCTATGTTGCTTTTTCCCGCGTTAGTAGCCCCCGTAACCTTTTTGTGTATACCCCGGCTAAGCCTACTTCTAACGTCGTTTACACAGAAGCTCTATCATAAACGACTTAGAACTTTGATGATAATGATTTATTTAGTTACCACTTATTGATACAGTAATGAAATAAATCGTTTAATATTCTCTTACCTAAACGACAAATTCTTTATGTAAAACCTCTATACGCGAGCTACGCCGCGGGCACAGCTAGTGGTAAAATAAAATATGACTTTCAATATTGAATAAAACTTTAAAGGACCGAGTCCTTTCCGATCGGCTCGATTCATTGTCACTGCGAAGAGATGTTGCATCCCTTTGCATTTTCTTTCGTATTTACCACGGAGAGTGCTCTGAGGAATTGTTGGGATTAATCCCAGCCGCCAAATTTCACGAACGCACATCGTGGCAGAACTCCCGATACCATCCACACCACCTGGATGATTGGCGGTCCACCACTGTGCGATTTAGAAGATGTTTTCTTCCTCTCACGACTTCCTTGTGGTATCGATTACCATCAGCGATTTTTCCGGACCGATACGACTTAGGGACCTTCAAGAAAAGAGCGTACTCCTTTTTAAAAGGCCGGCAACGTATCTGCAATTCCCCTGGTTCCCCAGTTGTTGCAGTTGTTCATGGGCGGCGGTTAAGGTTGCCAGATGGTCGGGATTCGTCTGGATTCTCCCGACATTTTAAATGATCTCCCGACTCCCGATAAAACTCAAAATCTCCAGACAAACAGCTCCTCGAATTGTTAATAATTTAAAATTGAAATACAACCAAAACAAAATTATGAAATTTAAAAAAAATTATATCATTTATGTTGTCAATTCTTGTAAGCAATGCTTATTGTGAAAGGGTATTAAGTTTACTAAATAGTTTATATACTAAAGAGAGAAATCGTATGGCTATTGATTTAATAAAAGCTGGGTTACTAATTAGAATGAACTTTGAGGAAAATTGTTTAAATTTTAAATCTTTTCTGAACACCACTAAAGTATCCAAATTGGTGGATTCAGTAAAGTCCAATGCCAAATACCTGTGGCAACCTCAAAATTAAGTGTAGTTACATTAATTATCTGTCAACAATGTCAAGTATATTTGTAGCCCATTAATTTAAAAAATAATATTTTTGTTTTACATTTTTATTTTTAACATTTATTTCTCCCGACAACAACCCCAAAATCCCGACATTTTCAAATTTTGTCCAGATATTTTGGTCTTCCGATCTGGCAACCCTAGCGGCGGTAGTCACTTACCATCAGGTGAGCCGCATGCTCGTTTGCCCCCTCTCCTATAAAAAAAAAACTACTTTTACGGATATTATCGCGTTTAATCAACTTATTTTTATTAATTCCCGACGTTTCGGGAGGTTTACAGAACCCATGGTAACGGGGGACTGATTAATTTTGATTAATTCAAATAAGTTAATTAAACGCGATAGAATCCGTAAATGATTTTTTTATATTTATATGATTTCATATTATATGTGATATTATATAATTTCTTATATTTACGCGAACACTACAAATTGAATAAAACGACTTTTTTATTAATTCCCTATATTAATTTTTATATATTAATTTTTATATTTTATATATTATCCCGACGTTTCGGGTGCTTTACAGCATAAAACGCGATAGAATCCGTAAAAGTAGTTTTATTCAATATGTAGTGTTCGCGTAAATATAAGAAATCATAATGACTTTCAATAGTTATTATGTAATAATCTATATTAAATAAAAATATATTTTAAAAGTAAGTCTGGGTGATTGAACTTCGCTCGGCGTTAGAAAATAACCTCGAAAAGTAAATTATTATCAAATACAAAATTGTATCCATATCGTTAGAGCCATTCCTGAGAAACCAATTACACATTCCGTGGTAGCCAAGGAGTTGAGTGCTCGTTGTAAATTTCACAATACGCGAGTAACTAGGATTCGATCCCCGCCGTCACCAATGAAATTATTCATTGCAGTTTTAATTGCTAATTTACCACGTGCTCGGCGGTAAAGGAAAACATTGTGAAGAAACCTGTCATGTAACATGTCTGAGAAATAAAAAAAATATTTCGAACACATGTGAAATCAGCCAACACTCTTTGGGGCAGCGCGGCGGACATTTCCTTATCAGAAGAGAGAGAAGGCCTTTACATCTTTATTGGTGCGTCTGTTAGTGATAATCAGCTAATCAAGTATTTAACAAATTCTTTGCTTATGAAACGACGAAATGGGTCATATTTACAAATAAATATGTTCCTTCATTCAATGATAAAAGTAGGTAACTTGTGTTCTATTCCATTCTATTCCGACCTCTCGGTAGAGCGTAATAATGTTCTGATTTTGGTTAATAAAATAAGTAAAAGTAAAAAATGTTTTATTTTTAAGACTTCTCCAGCAAAATTTTACTTGAGTTGATGTCTCGCTCTTACCTTTTGCTTACAAAGAGAATAAAATTAAATGAAGTCTAGTAGCAAATTATTTTAAAATAACGACCCGTCCTGGCTACGTCTGAGTAAGATAGGATCTTTTAATGCGGTGTTATTTAGATTACAATAAACAGTGGTAGAGCCACGCGACAGCTTTGCTGTCGCACGGATGGGCCGGCTCGAACCGGGGTGGTACCACGACCTCACAGAAAACCAGCGTGAAGTAGCGGTTTACCTCTGCGTTTCGCTTGGTGAGTGCAGGTGGCCGGAGGCCCTTTTTACGGGAAATGAGGCATTCCATCTTAGTCCTCACGGGTCACAACGCATCTACATTTTGATTTGTAATAGAGGATAGATGTAGATGTCTATGGGCCGCAGCAACCACTTACCATCAGGTGGACTGTGTGCTCGTTTGTCACCCTTATCCTATAAAAAAAAAAGATTTTATAAATTTTTCGTTCTTTTTTATATCCATGATTTTCGGATAAAAAATAGCCCAGATCATTCCTGGTATTGCGCTCTATCTGTTCGTGTAGTTTTATTACAACCGGTTCAGCCGTTCCGAAAATTAGCCTGGACAGATAGACAGATATTTTTTTTTAAATACTTATTCATGCCTTATTGGCAAACAAATAGCCCACTTAGCTCAATATTGGCCAGCTATTTCGATATTACAGAGAGATACTTCAATTTTATTCATATGTATATATTAATTTACTATCAAATTATTATATTTTTTTTCCATCGAATAATGTCCTATGAAATTGACAGGCCTGTACTGAAATGGTAATGCCGATGTGCACGACCGGTGAGAGCGACATGTTCGAGCCGAGCCCCTGGAACATCACCAAGGTCTCGGAGGACTGCCACAAGAAGTACAACGTGTACCCACGACCGGATGCCGCGAGACTAGAGTACGGCGGCGACCGGCTGTTTGCAGCTTCTAATATCGTATTCAGCAACGGTCTCCTGGACCCTTGGGCTGGAGGTAATTGTGTTTATACGTGATAGAGCCACCCTGCAGCTATATTATGGTTGTAACACGAATTGGCTGGCTCGACCGGGGTAGGACCACGCTCACAAAATTCCAGCGTAAAATAGCATCTTAATGCTGCTGTTTCGTATGGTAAGTGTAGTCGTATTTTTATAGTGACATAACTTAAAATGATTCAACGTGTAATAAATATAGTGATAGTGCCAGCACAATTATCAAACTTAATATATTTCAGGCGGCCTTCTAAGCAGTATCAGTGACACAGTGAAGGCGGTTGTAATGATCGATACTGCGCATCACCTCGACCTGATGCCCGAAAACCCTAACGATCCAGAGTCTGTAAAAATTGCGCGCCGTGAACACAAAAGAAACATACGGCAGTGGATACGGGAATTCCAGCAACAAAGAGAAAATGAAAAGAAACTTTAATTGAATAAGTATATTTTTGTAATAAATATATTATCGTCTTATCCTGATAGTTTTATTTCCCTAGGAGTTAGTCTGGGTTGGTACCACCCTCGCCCCCCCCCCGCGATCGGGTTCCTGCCTTATCATAGGGGGGGGGGGGCTAAGTAGTCGTGGCTTGGTCACCCGCGGTGAACAAAGAGGAAGCCACTTGGCTGACCCGAAGTGTAGGGCTTGCCTGGCCCACTCCAGATGTGAATTGGTGGACTGTTGCGGGAGGGATATCCTCCCTCCATTCCCACCACAGCCGTGGAGTCGCGGGGGAAGAGGGGTGTTCGTATGGCGATACACCATTCGCCCTATCCTCCGCCACTATGGCGGAGCTGCAGATGTGAAAAAGGTGAGACCGCGGGAGCAGAGGAGTGTCGGTATTGCGAGGCGTCATTTTCCCTAGGTTACGCAGGTAGAGTTGGAGGCTACGAAGGAAGGTGCGTCTTGTGTTCCTGGTGCGCCTTACCGGTGAAGGAAAAGTGGGTGGAGAAGTCCTCTCCCAAGGAGAGGCTGCCATTAGGCGGGCGGGGCTGGTGGGACTACGGATGTGTGCGAAAGCGTTCCCGTGGCTCTGCCAATATGAAGCGAATGTTTAACACTATGGGGTTTAGGTCCGAACCGAACATAACCCGTCCTTGCCCTCACGAGGCGAGTATGCGTAGGCATTTCCCAATATAAAAAAATATATAAGTACTCAAGTTAAGTATGTTTACCTAGGATTTAAAGTTAGTTTGTTGAGAGAGAACTTCGAGCTTAGTGCTCGAAGTTGTAGATGAGTACTAGGAAAAATAGTCCGAATAGGTAAGACCAACCTCGACCGAGTGGTCAATCGACGGATTCAACTTGCCTAGGTAGCAGTGCGTGTTGCCAGTGATGGATTATGGCCCTGAGACGTGATTATAATCACAGTTTATAATTGATTGTGGAAATGATTTGGCGTTACCTGAGACTCTTCTATCTGAGACATCAAAACAAGTGATTTTCTACTGTTATGTAGTCAGATTTTTGCTACAGACACTTGTTTGTGAGAAATGTCAAGGTGCATTCGTATCAGAAGAACGAAATCATTTTCATAAATTTATTATAATGAAAGATAGAGGTGGTCATATATTATAGATCTATCAAATGACGTAACCATATATTAGGCGGAACAGACACATGCATAAAAGCGGAAACAATAATTTAAAAAAAAACATATCTTTTTAAAAGAATGGCTATATTATGACTTAGTTTAGTTACTGAGGCCTTGAAGTTGTTCATAGGAAAATATACCTATTTTTACGTGTCTTCATGAACACCTATTCCATCAATCGCCATGGAGCTCAACCATTTGCTTCATTTATTGCGTGCTATCATTCAAAAGTATATTGATATTGGGATAAAATATCTTGATCACTGAAAAAAAGCCTTTTAAATAAATTCAACCTTTTTAAGGCAGTAACTTAATTAGATTTTTGTGTTTATTTAATATCGTTTTATAAATTCATGTCTGTTTTTTATTGACTTGCGAAAACCTCCCATATATTTACTTACAAACCCAATATATATTGGGTTTGTAAGTAAATATATGGGATACTAAATAGTTCGGAGAATCTATTTTCATTTAATTTTGATGAAAAAAATAAATTACCAAAATAATTCGATTACACTAAGTATAAAATCGATATAGGCTGTATGTTACATTTGTCCTTTGTCTATTAAGAACTAAAGAAAATGGAAGCACCTTTAAATTCATAGCAATAAAATTTATAAAACTTGAAAATCATTTTATTAACAAACGACGCGTACTAGGCTATTGATATGAAATAGGGAACCAGGGAGTTATCGTGACCATATACAAAATCAACATGCGGACATCCACGTAAATTTTTTTTCAAACCGTTTTTTGTAGAAGTAGCAATACAAAATATTTTTTTAGAAAATATAACATGGAATAATTAAAGTGTTTTCTTTATATACTTTATATACGCTTTATACATTGCGTGACTATGAACGCTTTATGATAATTCGCAAGTCACCAGCCAGTATCCGCCATGTCTCGAAACACAGCTGTCGTTTGCACCACCACTTCACGTTGTGCAACCAAAGGCAGACTGGCGACACGCGTGCTCAAATTGTATATGCATTGCTGGTTGCTGCAGGCACATGAGTAAAGAAACCGACCTGCAGGTACAGGCTAGCGTTCCTGTGTACGGGTACATTAGAACCGTAGACAATTGGAACGCTTAGTCCGTACTGTAGATCATAGACTTACGGGTGTATTCATAATCATTTTTAAACAGTTCATTAGTTAAAAAGTGTTTTGTCACTTTCTAGCAACAAGTATCTCGCAAATGTCAGAATGAGACAAAACACTTTTTAACTAATGAACTGTTTAAAAATGATTATGAATACACCCGTTAGGATATACGTATAGACCAACATAGTGTGCAAGGGAGAATAAAATTCCTTATGGCAAAATTGCAAGATAGAAAAGGATACCAAATCTCATGACTCTGTAACCGATTTTGAATGACAGGTCGGCGCAAGTCGGCGCGCAAGAAATAAGCTTGTAACTAGATATTTTGTGTGTTTTTAGATTATAATAGTGTTAATTTGTATAATTTATAGTTTTCCAAAATGGTTTCATGTTCCGTAAGTGACTGTGGTATCAACAATAGAAGTAATCCTGATGGTTGCACATTTCACAGGTAAATTCGCAAGACGTCGTCAATAATAAGACACGTCTATTTTTGCTTAAAATTTATGTTATAGACTGCTTAAAATACGTAATATTTTCAATTATTTTATTAATTTTGATATTTTGCAAAGAAAAAAGTCACATTGTTGATAATTTGTATGATTTTGGTGAATTCATTTTTAAACAAAATATTTTACATTTACGCTAAGGATTGACTCAACTATATCAAAATTAATGTCGATATTTATCTTTAATGTGTATAAAGAATCGATAGACTTTTATACACAACAAAAAGAAGAATGACATTAAATGCTCGATTTGCGTTCTAAAAACAAAATTTTATTTTGCCGTTTGTCAAACAGATTCCCTCTGGATCCTTTAGTTAGAAAAAATGGTTGGTATTAATTGGGCGGGTTGTATGAAATCCTAAGAAGAACTCTACAATTTTATAGTAAACATTTTATTGAGAAATATATAACAAAAACCAGAGTAAATACAACTTTATTAAAAGGAGCCATTCCTACATTATTTGTACCAGTAAGTATATTATTGTTACAATAACACTTCTTTTTTTTATTTTTATAGGATGGGGTGACAAACAAGCACACAGTTCACCTGATGGTAAGTCGTTGCTGTGGCCCATAGACATCTACATCTATCCTAGTTTGCGAATCAAAATACAGATGCGTTATCACCCGTGAGGACTAAGATGGAATGCCTCTTTTCGAGTAAAATGGGTCCCCGGTTCTCTACACTTACCATACGAAACACTGCAGTGTTAAACTGCTATTTTACGCTGGTATAAAAATTTAACATCAAAAACTTTGGGTAAAAATAGAGATAGAATTTTATACCTTATAAAACTCTATCTCTATTATTATATATTTTCCCCTAGGGGTTGTGCGGAGCTTTGGAATATATTCCTAAGTCACAATGATAAAACTTTTTGCGTAGTTAGGTATGGTTATTGAGTAATGCTCCTGAAGCGCCACTAGATGCCATGAGGCGCGTGATTTAATGTACCAGGATAGTATAAATTCCATAGTATTTGATACGCGCAACGCTTGATGTCTGATTCATGCTTGATGCTCGATGACAGTGTGCCGATGGCTTGATAGTGTGGTTCATTACCTACTGCATTACTTGTAGAGAAGAGGAACTCGTAGTTAAGTAACAGTTGCATAGATCAATAGATCTGCAAACTAACAAAGTTTGATTATTACAGTGCCATTTGTTAATTTAAGGGAAACCTGTTATTGGCAATACTACATTACACATAGTTATAAGATATACAATTTGTAAGGCTGTTGGTTTTCTTAATAAAATAAAATAAATATTAAAAAATAAATAATTATTTACGTGAAAAATTTGATTTGTGTCTTCCACACGTTAAAACATTGCGTACCTGGTATGCCAGAATACACTGTGAACCTGTTTTCACTCAAGAATCTTTAAACACCATTAGAGAAATGAGAAAAAAGGAGCTGATCTAAAACTATGTCTTTCACTTTTGATGAAATGAGTATACGTGAATTCACTGAATGGGTAAGCCAGAAGCATTATGGATAAAGTTTCATGATGCATCAAACACTTCTTAAAAAAATGCGTCATGAGCTTTCGGACCAATATAGGCGTTCACTGCTGGTTTCTCTCGAATTTCATCGGGCGGCTAGGGCTTATGCGGTCGTTCGCGTTCCGAGCAGTGTTTTATTTTAATATTTCATTATCTCTTAACCTATGCGTCCAAATAACATGCTATAAACTTTTTTTAGATGGAGCAAAGACCAATATTTTTGTAGAACATTGTATTTATGTAATACTAAATGTTACGCTAGCGCACGTGGATAAAGCAGTTAGAGAGCGCCTTTTCTTCCGACTTGCTTAACAAAAATCAATATATAACGTTAGCTGATAGTTATATACTAGTCTATACTATTCCTCATGAATCTGGCTATTATATACAAAAATTTTAAATTTGAACTGGTAGGTCCAGAGATTAGCGTTTTAAAACAAACAAAAAAAAAATAAACAAAATAACTCTTCCGCTTTATTATATTATCATAGATTAAATGATTTTGTTTTCTTGTTTTTGTTTCCGATTCTGTTTTATAAATATTAAAGGTAATAATTATATAAAAAATAAAGCAGCCATTATATACTCCGTGTCCTCGTTTTTTATTTTACCAGCAAAACATTTTATAAAATATAAATAGGTAGATACTTAATTAAGTATCTACCTATATATATTTGATTAACATTATGTTGAAAAAGAAATAAATTCCGGGGAAATTGTAAATGGCATTAAATATTTTTAGACTTACCTCGCCTCTTCACATATTATTGCAGTTTTGTACATTTTGAATTAAAATCCAACAAAAGGCTTTTAATTCACTATATACTACTTCACTAATTCACTATACTGGGTGTCCCAAAAATATCACGTCAGAGCGACATGGAAGATATTTTAGCCTTAGATCTTGCAGATAAAAAAAAATTACCTTAGTAAAAAGTTTTTAGTTTTCGAGATATCGTCAATTATTTTATTTTCTCAAAAATCTCTACTTTATGTTAGTGTTTCTACTGTTGTCGTTAGAAATACCTTGAAAATCTTTGGTTTTTATATTTTTTTTATTTATCGAACAGTTTTTCCATGCATTGAAAGTAAATTTGCCCCAAAATCTCGTGTATTTTTTAAGAAAAAAAATTATTTGTGTTACTTTTTTACCTTTGAAAAAATTTCACTTCCAACTTTGATGACCTACCATGCAAAAAAAAATGTACTGACGTAAACTGGCAAATAATTTGGAAAATTGCTCTATTTACTGCAGATTCAGAAAAGGTATAACACTTACATTAATTATTTTTAAAAAATGTAGGAATTAGCATTTTTTACGTTAAGGGTAGCGCTCTCAGCGGGAAGCTGTACTTTGGTATTGAATAAACGAATTCTTTTTTCAAAAGCAATGAAAAGGAATGTTGTTTAGTCTTTGTGTTTAGCATCGCAGCAACCCGTTCTCGGGTCATAAACTGAGCGAGACAGCTGTGAGTAGGGGGAGTACAGTGCTATCTCAGTCTCGCACATGTAGCTTCGGTAGTTGGTTTTGTTTTTAGTACGTTATCATCAGTTTTTCGTGATACACGTGCGGGTTTGTGCTCCCCTCGTTGCTTTTAATATTTTTGTCTACTCGGCGTTTATTAATTGGACTTTGATTTGCTTACTACTTGGACTATTGTTGAACTGATTGATGTTGTTGTTAAAGTACTAATAATGGAAAATCCACGACAAGGCGCTGTTAGTCGCTTTACACATCGTGAGTACGCTGACATGTACCTGATTTACGGCGAAACCAGGCAAGTTTCTACTCGAGGCATAGTGTCATTAAACGCAAGGTTGGCTGCAAGATTGTATGCGGAACGGTATCCAGACCGTGTACATCCGACATATGAGGTGATTAAACGATTGGATTCTGCCTACAGGGAGGGTAGAATACCTGGAACTCGAGGTTCTCAATCTGGGAGACCGCGAACAATTGAGGACGACATCGTGCTACAGGAACGCGAAGAGGAGCCCTCGACTTCGGTTCGTATGATACAAAGCCGCACTGGAATAACGAAATCATCGGTTTATCGTATTTTAAAAAAAAGGTATCAGTTTCACCCATACCACATACAAAGAGTGCAAACTCTCCTTCAGGGTGATTATGTAAAACGAGTGCTGTTTTGCCGACGAATGCTGGAGCTAAATAGGCAAGATCCCGACTTTTTTCATAAAGTTTTGTGGACTGATGAGTCTCAGTGCAGAAGGGACGGATACCTTAACCTGCACAATATTCATAGTTGGCAGTTAGAAAACCCGCATGAAACTAGAGAAGACCGTTCACAATACATGTTTAAAATCAATTTATGGACAGGAATCTTCAATGGTTCAATATTAGGACCAGTAGAACTACCTCCGGCATTAAATGGTGAAAACTATTTGGCATTTCTTCAACACCAATTGCCAACGCTCCTAGAGGATGTGCCACTACAAACACGGGCAACGATGTGGTACCAAAACGACGGTTGCCCAGCACATTACGCTCGAGACGTTCGAGCCTATCTTGACGATAGGTTCCCAGGAAGGTGGATTGGGCGATTAGGGCCAATCTTATGGCCCCCGAGATCCCCTGACTTAAATCCTTTGGACTTTTTTATTGGGGTTGTCTCAAGGATAAAGTGTACCTAAAACCAATACACAACGATAGGAAACTCCGTAACCGAATAAACGTAGCGGCTCAAGAGATATCCCAAATAAGTTTAAGATTAAAAAATAATTTTATCAAAAGATGTAGATTATGTATTCGAACTAGAGGCAAACAATTCGAGCATCTGCTTTAATAAACACGTTGAATCAAAAAGTTCCATTTTTTTTTGTCAATATCCCATATCTAAGTCAATAACTTTGGCTTTAGCGCTACCCTTAATGTAAAAATGCTAATTTCTACATTTTTTAAAAATAATTAATGTAAGTGTTATACCTTTTCTGAATCTGCAGTAAATAGAGCAATTTTCCAAATTATTTGCCAGTTTACGTCAGTACATTTTTTTTGCATGGTAGGTCATCAAAGTTGGAAGTGAAATTTTTACAAAGGTAAAAAAGTAACACAAATAATTTTTTTTCTTAAAAAATACACGAGATTTTGGGGCAAATTAATTTCAATGCATGGAAAAACTGTTCGAGAAATAAAAAATATATAAAAACCAAAGAATTTCAAGGTATTTCTAACGACAACAGTAGAAACACTAACATAAAGTAGAGATTTTTGAGAAAATAAAATAATTGACGATATCTCGAAAACTAAAAACTTTTTACAAAAGTAATTTTTTTTTATCTGCAAGATTTAAGGCTAAACTATCTTCCATGTCGCTCTGACGTGATATTTTTGGAACACCCAGTATATACACCGGTGCCGGTGAAAGAATTTCCACTCCCCAATATCGTCCCATGTGTGTCATAAAAGGCGACAAAGGGAAACTGAAAGAGGCGATGGGCAGCAGCATTTTCCTGATAACAACTCGAAATAATAAAAAACTGTGGTTGACAACCCGCTGGGAAAGCGATGGCAAATATCCCCCCTATGGGGTAATCTATATATTTTTATAGGCTGTAATGGATTATGAATGATAGAAAAGGCATGTGGGTGCAGCTTATTCCCGGTAACATGTTATTTGAATATTATTAGTTATTTTATAGAGAAATGTATGCTTATGATGATCTTAGTGAGGGATCCGGGGATGACGCCGTGACTGGCACGCCAGACCCGGACCTCGATGACACTGAGGTCATCAGTATGAAAGAGATTGAACGTGCGATTCGAAGTTTGAAATGTGGTAAGGCTGCGGGACTAGACAGAGTTACTGCTGAAATGGTCAAGTATGGTGGGCCTCGCGTCTGGGACAGCTTTCATCTGCTGTGCAATTTGTGCTGGCGGACGGGGGATGTCCCGGATGATTGGCGATCCGCAGTCATTGTGCCTTTATATAAAGGTAAAGGTTCACATTTTGACTGCGGGTGCTATCGGGCGATCAGCTTGACCAGTTTAGCAAGTAAAGTTTACTCGAAGGTTTTGACACGTAGGATGCAAGAGAAATCGGAAAGATTTCTATGGGAGGCACAATGCGGATTTAGACCTGGAAGAGGATGCACGGATCAAATGTTTTCTCTCCGTATGATCACGGAAAAGCTTCTGGCTGCTAACCAGAAGATTTTCTGTGCTTTTGTGGATCTTGAGAAAGCATTTGATAAGGTTGTAAGGAAGAAAATGTGGGAAATGTTGCCGGGGTATGGTGTGGATGGCCGATTGCTAAGGGCTGTGCAGTCTCTTTACTGTGACTGTAAAGCCTGTGTGCGGGTAGGGCATGACCTGTCACCCATGTTTAGCGTCCAAACGGGCGTAAAACAGGGTTGTGTTATGTCTTCCTGGCTGTTCATACTGTATCTCGACAGCTGTTTACAGAAGCTGAAAGATAGCTGTTTGGGTGTGAAATTGGGTGACATAAAAGTAAATTGTCTGCTGTATGCTGATGATGCAGTGGTTATTGCACCATCAGAGGCAGAACTGCAGGCATTAGTCACGTGTATGAAAGAGGAATGTGAAATTAAAGGTCTCCGTTTGAATGCTAATAAAACTAAGGTTCTGGTATTTGAAAGGGACGAAGAGAGAACGAAGTGTGAAATATGGGTAAATCAGGAATGTCTAAAACAGGTAAATGAAATTGTATACTTGGGGAGTGCTTTTAGCCGGGATGGAAGATGTGATTTAGATGTGGACAGGCGTGTCGCTGCCGGGAACAAAGTCAATGGTGCCCTGACTGCGTTAGTCAAAAGGCAAGGCGTAGCGAAGAGTGCACTCTTCGCTACGCCTTGCAATACATAACGCAGTGTTGGTACCGACTTTGTTATATGGCAGCGAAACCTGGGTATGCCAGAAGAAGCATAAAAGTAAGTTGAATGCAGTGGAGATGCGATCTCTTCGTAAAATGTGCGGCGTTACTATGGCCGACCGAAAGCGAAACGAAGAGATTCGCAATATGGCAGGTTTGAAAGATGACCTTATCACAAAAATTAATAAGGGCGTGCTTCGGTGGTTTGGGCACGTTGAGCGAATGAGTGAAGACCGAATGGTGAAGAAAATATATAGCGCGAAAGTTAATATAAAAAGGTGTCGAGGTAGACCGAGACTAACTTTCGAAGACCATGTGAGCAAATTACTCGAAGAGGGTAGGGTCAAGAGTACCCGGATACCTAGACGTGCATGTATGAAGAAGATAATGAATCTGAAAGAAGCGAAAGAGATATGTAAGGATCGTGACACTTGGCGATCTGTTCTCTCCGGCTACCCCGTCAGGGATTGTGCGTGAAGATAAGTAAGTATTAGTTATTTTAAAACTATCATGGTAAAAATTTAGTTAATTTTTAACAAAATAATTTAGTGCACAAAAGTTATTTAGTTCTGTGCACTAAACTATTTTTTTAGTCTTTAAACCGGTTTCTGAACAAAAATTTTTCGATAGCCGTTTTAAGTAAAATCTGCATCACTAGCGAACTCACACAATAACAAATCGAAATTGGTACGCGTTTTCGGGCTGTCAGGTCGTCTATACGCCAGTATATCCTAAGTCTATGCTGTAGATAGACTAAGTCTATGGTCCGTACAAGCTTAATTTTTTTAAACTGCTTTTACAGCTTCGGGTTCTAGCTTCTAGCCCTTCTGAGCCTGTACAAGCTTAAGTCTATCTGACCAACGAGTATAGTAAAATTACTAAATCTGTCTGTGGTCAGATACGATAACTTGAAGTTAGGGATACATAAGTGAAAAAAATATATCGATATTTTACAGTATCTATATATATCGCGTGATAAATATCAATATATCGTCATTTGCATGATGTACTAGAAGCTAGGACTACACCAAAAATTTTATCAGACGGTTGGACGAAAAAAATGAGAACCGCACATGAATGCTTTTGTAGCTGCTATTGTTGCTTCGTTTTGTCCATTAATACGAAATATATCGAAATTGATACGAATTCGATTCTCTAAAATATAGATATATCGCATTTAAATATATAGAGAAAATATCGATATTTTGATATTTTTGCTAAAGCCAATATGAAGATACCTGACACTCAGCACATCACTAGTGATTGTCAATTGGTAAATATTTTTTTTTTTAAATGCTTAAAAACATTTAGATGTCAAGAGCATTTATTAGGAATTTATTAATTAGGGCGGAATTCAAATAAAACTCATATAATTTACTGCAGTTTTTATCTGGTTAGTCTTAAAAACAGCGCATGCCGGCATCCCTTGTAGTCGATGTCGTAGTATTTCTCGTAAAAGTCTTGTATTAACTCCTCGACCTGCGGGTGAACATGTCAGTTGATATATTACAAGTAAATTGTGATGGATGCTGTGAGGTTGCGCACGAACCTTTTATAGAATGCTGTGAATGTGACACGAATTTGTGTACAACATGTTTTGCTGCCGGCAGGGAGCTCGGCGACCACAAAAATAACCACAAGTACGCTGTACGAAGGAACGATTTCCCTCTTTTCGAAAACTGTAATTGGTCAGCTAAAGAGGAGTGTAAGTTACTGTCTGCAATATCTACATATGGATTTGGAAACTGGGAAGAAGTATCCAAAGTAGTGCACACACGATCAAAACTTGAATGTCAAGAACATTATAAGAAGTATTACATTGAAAATGTACAATATAATGAGCTGAAGATACTACCAGAAACAGAACAATCCTTGTTCCCCAAGCCAATTATACCTTACTTGTATAATTTGCAGACAAGTATTAATCCCCCCAGGAACAATCAGTCGGAACAGCAGTTGGCAGGTTACAATGCCTACAGATCTGAATTTGAACTCAGCTATGATCATAATGCAGAAAATATTTTCAATATGGAGGACAGTTACTCTGAAGATGAAGATGATGAAGAGTGCATGGATGCATTGAAAGTCAGTTTAGTAAGTGCTCTGAACACAAGGCTGAAGGAAAGGCAGCGACGGTACAATATCATCAAAAACCATGGTTTGATAATGCCAAATAAATTGCTTTCATGGTTGAAGAGGTTTGATACTACATTGATGAGATGTAAAACCGAAAGATTAGTTGCATTCATGCAATTCATGACAGGAATGCAGTTTGATGCATTCATAGAGGCATTGAGTCTAGAAGAAGAAATAATGCAAAGAATATTCAGACTGATCGACTACCGAAAGAATGGTATAAAGACGTTGTATTCTGCGAGACTTTACAAACAGTTGAAAAGAGAAAATGCCTTAGCTTTCAAGGAACAGAAATATGCTACATCTATTATGCAAAATACTTATGAGAGACAGTCTCCTGTCAAAACAAAGCAATCTATCCTAAAAGATGGTTTAAATAAGAAGTTTAAAAGAACTTCAATGCCTTTGGATATTGTAGATCTGCCAGGTTTCAATCTTTTACTGGATAGTGAGAAAAATCTCTGTTCAAATTTGAGGTTGTTACCTCAGAGTTATATGGAAATAAAAAAACAATTAGTAGCAGAGAATAATAAATTAGGATGCCTGCGGCTGCTGGATGCACGAAGGGTGCTCAAGATAGATGTCAACAAAACTAGAAAAATATATGACTATCTTCTAGAAGAGGGCTTTGTAAATAAACCACCAGCTTATAAAAATGGTGCTTCATAGTTAAATAGTTTTATTTTATCAAGTGTAATCCCTGACAAGATTTTACAATCAACGGAATAGGTATTGTTAGAGAAGACTAGTTTTTTCAGCTTATGTTTTATGTATAAAAATTTAGTGGGAAAACATAGTCAAAATTTTTCTTATAAGAAGTATCACAACTCAACTACAGCCCCTTACAAGTCTACTAAAGAACATAGGCCTCTAATGGTTGCCATTCGAGAAACATTTTTTCCCATCAGTTGTCAGTTATATGAGCTATATGAGCAGCCAATGGTGACTAGCTTACTGATCCTCTAGGCTATGTCAGTTACTCTTATTCTTCTGCAGATGTCCTAATTACATTCGAAATATATACATACTTTTTTTATACTGTCTGCCTGTACTGAATTTAACCTTGGTATTTACAGTTGCAAATTGCAGAACCAAATGTCTTGCCCTTTTATCGCTGCTGAAAACTGGTGAATTATCGACTCAACTCTGAAGGGACCTCCCTTCCAGAATTCTAACATTAAATAGGAGCATAATTTTGCAGTGTTTTGTTTTGAGAGTGTAAAGAACCTCAGAAAACTTACTAAAGATGTTAAAAATTAGTAAAATACTGCCCGATTCTATTGATAAATTTTTACTGGTAACTGTCCTTATATCTTGGTCCCCACGGGTGACAGCGCATCTGCATTTTGATTCTGATAATTGTGTATATGGGTTACACACCATCAGGTGAACTGTGTACTCATTAGTCACCTTTACATGTTTTAATATGTAAAATATGTCATTTTATTATATTGTCTGCCATCAAGTAGTATCACAGTACAGACAACTTTTTTCTCTCTGAAACCCAATCAGTAATGAGAGGTAGATAACTAGCTATGAAGTGTAAGCTATTACTTTACTTTTTAACTAAGTTTTAATTTGACATCACATGTATAGTTTTTTGTATGTAAATAAAAAGGCAAATTGTACTATTATATATAACATGGTAAATTATTCTATTACGGAACTTACCTTAAAACCAAACTTCTGGTAAAGAAATATGGCTGGATTTGTCGGTGAGACATGTAGAGTTACATCTTTGCCTGTGCAAGTCTAAAATTAACAAAAACGTTAAAAAAACATCATGAACTGATACATGCAAAATTAGCTCCTTGAAAATGCACACATACACTATATAAAATAAACATGTTTGTACGAATTTTTTTTTCATTTAATTTAGTAAGCAATTTACAGCTTGTATCCTTTTAGTACTTTATTTATTTTAGTAAGTAGTTTTTAGAAGTACAACATATATACGTCCGACTGCTGGGCACACGCCTCCACTCTTTTCTGAGAGGGGTTTAGGACAAGGAAATGTCCGCCGCGCCCCAATGCGTGTTGGCGAGTTTCACACCTTCAAAATAGATTTTTATTATATAGTGTTCTCATCTGGTTGGGCTACATAAATAAATATATAAAAATAAAGTATATGTTGAACATAATACCATTAATAAAATATTATAAAAGAAATAAATAATAAGATTGGGGTATTTATATAGTTTTCTCATCTGGTTGGGCTGTATAAATATGCTTGTACATACAAGAAAATGATAAATATACATTAAATATAGTAGAATATATAAATAAAAATACATAATTAAATAATGACCAAACCAGTTGGAAGCCCTGGAGAACGGGAAAGAACCGGAATAATAATAATAAGATTATTATTATTATAGATACTTTCATTAGATCTTTTTCGGTATATCGGATCCTTACGTTTTAGATACGGCATCGGGTGGTCGCAAGATCCCGCTCTTTTTTTTTAAATTGTGATGTGGCGACGTACGATCACCGTTGTAAGCCTTTCCATATTTTGTTCCTCAGTCTCACTGAGATACCCAGCATCGCCAAATTCTCAGTAAGGGGTTTAGGATCAATTCCCGTGGTAGAGAGAATCAGCAGGACGATATGCACCTGCTGTTGCCGCCTCAACTGTCGGATTTCGTTAGCCAGCCGCTGGTACTTAATGCTGTACGTCTGCACATTGTGCTAGTTTGGAATGCCAACATCCAACAACCACGTCCGCTTCTCCTCCTCCCCATAAGATTATTATTGTTATTATTTAACATTACCTGCAATAAATGATAGAGCATGAAGGTGGCGATCTTGGCGTTCCTCCACTCGGGCCTGGTGAGTATGAAGGATATGTAGGCCTCGTTGGGACCCACGTCGGGCACCAGGAAAGCGCACGCTACCACCAGCTTCTTATACGTCACAATGCAACTGAACTCTGGGTGTTGCAGGGATTCCGATACTAAGGGAAACGAATATAATTATTTATTTATTCCATCGGACAACTATAATACTTTGTTTGGTAATTAATAAAACTTAACCAATGTTACTACACACAATTTTATGTAGAAAAAATGGTCTCACCATCAATGCCAGGCCAGAAGAACTGCGCCAGCAAACTGTTGACGGGTGCGATGTGCTGAGGACGTACGTACGAGTAGTCCAGGGTGGCGTTCGGTGGGGGCTCGTAGCCTTCTATGTGTCTGTGTGGGTTGGTTTCCAGTTAGTATGCGCAAATATTTAATAAAAGCTTAAGTCCGAACTGAACCCAGGATTTACTACAGCTCGCACGAAAAAATTTTGCCGGTTAAACACTCGCTGCCCGCGGTACAACAAAATGGGGAAACAGGACGTCGTCTGTTGCGCTTTGAGCTCTCTGTTGCACTAACGGGCCTTACGACAGGCCTGCCATAAGTCCAGTTAGTGCAACAGAGTAGTAGTAAGGAAATTAGCGGAGGACGGGGTTTGGAGAAGTGGGAGGGGTGATCACCGACAAACCTTGAATGAATATATATACTTTTATTGTACACCACGAACAAATATACAAATGACATAACAACAAAAATCAGATGATAATATGTACAATTTGGCGGCCTTATCTCTACATTGCGATGTCTTCCAGGCAACCAAATGTGTAAAGAAATAAAACAATGAAGGTAGAAGGTAGGTGGTAGGTGGTGCAATATAAATATACAACATATAATATCAATACATGCGATATATAGATAATAAATGCAATAAAATAACATATAAATAAAGACTTGTTGGTAGAGAAATATTTTTTATTTTTGGTATACTTATTTTAAATTAAAGTTCTTAATAGTTATTTCAATAGTTTTTTTCCTACTAAAATACTGTCCCTATATTTCCATAATATATAATAATCAATAAATATTATGCATTTTGTTTACCATTTTTAAAGGAGACTTCGAATTCCGGAACTGTATTGCTTAATATTGAAACACAATTCCGGAATTGAAAAATGGTCCGACACTCAAGCTCTAAACACAACAGACTCAACAGTATATCGAAGTCAACAGTATTGAACGCATTACTGAAGTTGAAGTTGAGTTGTTTGTTATCCATACCCCACCGTATGTCATCAGTAACTTTGATTAAGGCAGTAGCCGTACTATGACCAGGACGGAAACCGGATTGTAAGGAATTCAATAATTTGTGCTTATTAAGGAAAAGGGTCAGCTGTTGGCAAATAAGTTTTTCAAGGACTTTAGAAAGGAAAGGTAAGATCGAGATGGGACGGAAATCAAAGAGGTTGACGGAATTAGATCTCTTCGGAAGGGGTATAATATGAGCACTCTTCCAGGCTTGCGGAAATTTAGAGGAAGAGACACATGCATTAAGTAAATAAGTGATAATGGGAGTGATAACATCAAGGAGAGGAACAATCATATTACGTCTAATGTTATCGCTACCGACAGCATTTGAGGAGATGGATAATATGATCTTCTTAACATCACATTCAGTAAACTGACTAAAAACGAACGGATGATAATTAGGAGTCGGAAATACAGAAAGAGAACGAAGTTTTTGCAGTTTATGTTCACTATCAAAAGAGTTAAAAGGATTAGAAAAATGTTAATTTAATAGTTCAACATCAACACTAGGAGGTGAAGCATTTAGGGATGTTCTACCAACTCCAACTGTTTTAAGAAACTTCCACACCCTAGATGAGTCGCCGTTCTCGACTGATGTATGAATATGGCGTCGTTGCGCATCTCTACATATGCATCGATTCCTGATTTTGGCGTATTTCCTTCTACGAGTGACTTATAGAAATAGTATTCCCTTACCACTGTAAGCTTTTAGTTCTGCGCGTGCCAATTTTTTACAGTGGACCAATTTTTATCTACTCCAGTGCGTGGTAGTGAACTTCACATGTGTTGAGAATATTTTATTTCTCATACGTTCTGATTTCCTTACATTTTTACAGAATAAGGGTGACTAACAGGCACACAGTCCACCTGATGGTAAGTGGTTGCTGCGGCCCATATACATCTACATCTATCCTCGATTACAAATCAAAATGCAGATGCGGTGTCACCCGTGAGGGCTAAGCCTAAAATGGAATACCTCATTTCCATTAAAAAGGGTCTCCGGTTCTCTACACTCACCATACGAAACACAGCAGCGTTAAGCTGCTATTTTTGGCCCTCGAATCTTTTTTGGCGTTGAACTCCGTTCAAAGTATATTACTACACTTTTTTCGGGATTCACTTCGATTCTACATAGGCGGAACCATTCGCCTAAGCGATTGGTAGCTTTAGAAGTTTCAAGGTGAGACTCTTCCTATTATAATCGGATATAAAGAATGCCGTATCGTCTCACAGTGGGCGGAAACGATCAAAACTACGCGCGAGGCAGTAAATCTAATCCAAATGAAATCATTTTTTTTAAATACTCGTAATTATGTCTGCTTTCTTGTAGCACTGCGGAAATTCACCTTTTAGGGGTAGAAACCACCCCTATCGACCCCTAAGCAGGCTAAACCACCAGATTCTGGGTCTGGGTTTTAAGGGATATCACCTGTTTATGCCCAAATTCATGGTCATTTTGAACGCCATCCAATTGCGTTCGAGCTGGCGCGTCACCCGATGGTATGTAGGTGAAATAAACGCCGCCAGGTGGGGCGGCTGTGTGCGGCTTGCAGTGGTTCGACGCGTGGGCGAAGAACCAGTAGTTCGCTGGCCGCGATGCGGTGAAGCCGCGTATCTAGGTTAACGTGGCCGAAGTTCACGCGACCGTGTAGGGTCCAGATAGTTAGATTTAGTGAGTGTTACTTCGCTACGTAGACATGTGAATTTTAATATTTAACTTGTTCGGGTGATGCGGAATTGTGCACGCGCGCGTCGAGTAGATATACGGTCTAGGATTCGAACCGCGCATTCCTTGGTCGAGAGCGGTTGATTGTTTGGAAATCATTATAATTGTGCCGTCGCGTTAAGTGCCCTTTTTTGTGTGTTGGTTGGTTTGTTAGTTTACGTGTCAACGAGGCATATTTTGAATTCTTTTCGCGACGTGGTGTTTTGGTGTCGAATGAAGGAACTTAGTTGTGTTTAACGCTGAACCGTATGACTCATTAAGAGATCGTGTTAGTTCCCTATTTATAATTTTGTGATAAGTGAATCCGGGACATTGAATGTCGAATTTTGAACTACTGTCCTTACTGTGTCGGGTATCACGTGTTCGATTCTACGATGAATGTGAAATTAGGCGAGTTTAAGTTAGTTAAATGTACAATGAAGTTAATAGACTGAAATAGTGACAATGAAGAAAGAAATGGTCCAGCGGTTGAGCCTGCTGTAGTGATGCAGCATTGTGGGGCAGCCTGGAACTCGGCCGCTGCTGGTCGCCTAAGCTGGTCCAGGTCTCAGACATTTACACATCACTAAAAACTACTTGCCATGCACCTCACACCCACTTACGGCCTGACCGAGCCTTGGGGCGATCTAAGAGTCGGAAACAGGTAAGTACTATATTTCCCTAGCCTTCTCCCATATAGCTTAGTATTATAGGAAATTCTTCCATATGGCCATTGGGCCCGACCCGTGTCTGCCCGTCGAGCAGGCTGCTATGGGCCCCAGCCTGGGCGATCTTTGCAGGGGCAGCTGCGGGCCGTAACATCACCCGTGAAGAGTGTGAAGAGGAGTGGAGACAGGACGGAGCCTTGTGGGGCGCCGGCCTTCAGAAAACGTTTCGTGTGACGGGTTCCCTCTACTCGATAGCGAAAGGATGCGATTTGTAAGGAACGCTCGGATGATGTGTACGAGCCTATCGGGCACGTTATATTTATACAGCTTGTTGAGCAAGCCGTCGTGCCAGACCTTATCAAATGCCTTTGCGACATCGAAGAAGAGGGCTCAAGTGTTTCGAGACCCTTTCTTTGTCGGTTCATGATTAAAGCCAGACAGAATATGTTTTCTTAGGCGATGAATTCCGTGAGAGCACGAGTTCTAAAGCCAAACTGCTCATCGGGGAGAAGTCTGTTAATTACAGTAAGGTGACGGAGGCGCTTTTGACTGATGCGGTCGTATAATTTACCCAATGTGTTGAGTAGACTGACTTGGTTTTGGGATCTCTATTACGTCTGCTTCTTTCCAGATATCCAGGAAAGAGCAGCTCGAGAGTAGCGCGTTGAACTCCTACGAGGAGGTAAATTAGTGGTGCCTTAAGAGATTTGATCACCTTGTTGCTGATGGCTTTACCAATCGAAGTTAACTTTGCAATCAGTGATGTACAGGTACAAAATTACGATTAACACGGACAACATAACGTTTTTCGAGATACGGCATTTTTGGATGAAAATTTAATAAATAATTGACAGCTTTGTTTCCTACATGGCAACATGAGAGTTACTTTATTTTAACCAGCAACGTAACCTCCTTGTTCAGTGCTCCAGAATTTTTGTTGATTTTGTTTGAAATACTGAATGTAGGTATCAAGTACATCTTTGTAATATCGTAATATTAATAGTTAGGAAATATAATATTTAGTTTTTAACATGGTGGTCTCAACATTTATCTATAAAACTGACTTGGCAAAGTTAACACACTAGTGATACCACGATGCAACCAAGGGTTGTCACTTTCAACCTACATGTAGTATGTCTACAGTTTACAAGATGAGTGCAAAACGAGATGTAAGGGAAAGAAGAATCTATGCTTAGCAGTGGACTTTAACGGTTTGATGATGATGATGAAGATGAAGACAATAAAACTTCATTAAGGAATCTTAAATATAAATAAGTATTATTATATTTACAAACTCATTAAAATCAACCGCCATGGATTTAATTTATTCCTGGACCACTCAAACAGTTCACGCGTGAGGTGCAGCCAGGGCAGCGCAGCGGCGGGGTCGCGCCGGATGTACTGCTTCAGCGGCAGCCGGAGTGCGACGAGCGGACACTCACCGGTGCGTGGCGACGAGCAGTTCACGCGTGAGGCGCAGCCAGGGCGGCGCAGCGGCGGGGTCGCGCCGGATGTACTGCTTCAGCGGCAGCCGGAGTGCGACGAGCGGACACTCACCGGTGCGTGGCGACGAGCAGTTCACGCGTGAGGCGCAGCCAGGGCGGCGCAGCGGCGGGGTCGCGCCGGATGTACTGCTTCAGCGGCAGCCGGAGTGCGACGAGCGGACACTCACCGGTGCGTGGCGACGAGCAGTTCACGCGTGAGGCGCAGCCAGGGCGGCGCAGCGGCGGGGTCGCGCCGGATGTACTGCTTCAGCGGCAGCCGGAGTGCGACGAGCGGACACTCACCGGTGCGTGGCGACGAGCAGTTCACGCGTGAGGCGCAGCCAGGGCGGCGCAGCGGCGGGGTCGCGCCGGATGTACTGCTTCAGCGGCAGCCGGAGTGCGACGAGCGGACACTCACCGGTGCGTGGCGACGAGCAGTTCACGCGTGAGGCGCAGCCAGGGCGGCGCAGCGGCGGGGTCGCGCCGGATGTACTGCTTCAGCGGCAGCCGGAGTGCGACGAGCGGACACTCACCGGTGCGTGGCGACGAGCAGTTCACGCGTGAGGCGCAGCCAGGGCGGCGCAGCGGCGGGGTCGCGCCGGATGTACTGCTTCAGCGGCAGCCGGAGTGCGACGAGCGGACACTCACCGGTGCGTGGCGACGAGCAGTTCACGCGTGAGGCGCAGCCAGGGCGGCGCAGCGGCGGGGTCGCGCCGGATGTACTGCTTCAGCGGCAGCCGGAGTGCGACGAGCGGACACTCACCGGTGCGTGGCGACGAGCAGTTCACGCGTGAGGCGCAGCCAGGGCGGCGCAGCGGCGGGGTCGCGCCGGATGTACTGCTTCAAAGGCAACCCGGAGTGCGGAGAGCGCAAGGACCCCCCGCAGCGCGAGACCAGCACCACGCCACGCCGACCCACGCGCACCGCGCCGCTCAGGTTCTCCAGCAGGTACTGCGCCACCACGTACACAATCATAGTTTCAAGAGGATACAACAATTGTGAAACAGTTTTAATAAAAGAAAAATTGATTAAGAATAAAATATGTTTATTTAAAGATTTTAATAGGATTCCCAAGTGGGATAGCATTTATTATTGCATATTTGATATTTTTTTTTGCTAGTTGCCGGCTAACCAGTGGTCAGAAGCTAACACTCTTGTACGAGGGCGGCACTGAAAATTTCGGGAATCAAGAAAGTGACACAACATTACTATTTAAAAATGTATTTATTGCTTTTCGAAGTATTCTCCGCGAAATTTGACACATTTTTCCATACAATGGAACCAATCATTGAAGCAACCATTCCATTCGGAAGTTGGGGTCTCCAAAACGGCCGTTTTGTAGGCGTCCACAGCTTCTTCAGGTGATGAAAATCTCTGTCCACGCAATTTATTCTTTATTTTAGGGAAAGTATAGAAATCATTAGAGAGGAATAGTCGTAACATGGCCGGTTTTGGAGACAAACGTGGCCACCATTTTTTTTGCAACACTCCGTGACGAACAATTTTTGTTGGCTTTAACTCATTTTCGAGCACCCGAACTCGTGACTAATTTTTTGTTTCGGGTTCGTACGCGTATATCCAGGATTCGTCACCTAATACGATGTTGTATACAGCATTTGAGGATCCTGCGTGGAATCTTTCGAGAGTTCTGACGCACTAAGTAACGCGAGCCGCTTTTTGCTCTTCACAGAGCAAATGCGGTATCCATCGAGAAAACAACTTTTCTACACCTAATTATTCATGCAAGATTATTTGTATTTGACTCATGCCAATGTCTAAAGTTGCCTGAATTTCGCGATATGTCCCATGTCGATCTTCCTCAATCAGCTTACGCACAGCATCAACGTTTTCTTGGGTGACTGCAGTTTTGGACGACCTTGACGGGGATCATCACTGAGCTTGACACGTCCACGTTGAAATTCAGCAAACCAGCGACAAATTGTGGTTTTGGATGAGGCTTCATCACCAAATGCAGAAATCATCCGGTCAACACACTGTTTTTGTGTTAAACCACTTCGAAAGTCATAATAAATCATCGCTCTTGAATTTTCTCGAGTCAATTCCATTTTCTCAACGACTAAACAAGTTTGACAAAACCTTGTGACAAGACCGAGAATCTTTTTTTAAATAAATAAATGGTATTCGATTTTTAAAACCAAGGAGTTTTCAATTAAAAAGATTTTAATATGACAGGAACAGTGGAAGTATTCCATTCCCGATACTTTTAGTGCAACCCTCGTACTCAATCTAGCAAAATCAAAATACATACGTATCGGGATCAAACCGACAGATAAATCGAATAGTTGCAAATAATCCTGATTTGTGTGTCCTCGGGGAGAAGGTAAATCGTGTGACTGAATCCAAGAATATGGGGTTGCTGATGGATGACGCGCTTCGCTTTGATAGACACGTGCTCGAGATCGCACGTAATTGCTTTTGCAGACTAAAAGTATTATACCGAATACGTGACTATTTGAGTGAAGATCTGCGTGTTAAGCTTTGCAACTCCCTTGTACTCTCCAGGCTAAACTATGCCGATACGGTATATAGAACAAGGCTACTTTCAAAAACTGACCAAATAATTCAGAGGATACAAAATGCTTGTGCCAGATATATACACCACATTTCCCCACGAACTCACCAAAACACACAACGGCAGCATTCCGCGGTAGTTTCCGATATGCAGCTACTAAATGCTGGAACAACTTGCCCCCACCTATCCGTCAACTAAATAGCGTCAGCCTTTTCAAGGTAAAAGTAAAAGAATACTTTTGTCAGTTTAACTTTTAGGGAGGATAAAATAGCTGCATTATATTTTCATAGCATAATATAAATGTCTTTGTCATAATATAATTATCTTTATTGTAAATACTCATTATATTATTTATTATATACATTTATATATATCTACTGCATAAATAAAGTGCCCATCCTTTTTCATTTCCATTATTTTATTTTATTCTTTTGATAATATCTTTCTCGAACATAGAAATAAAGCGGGCATTGCTAAAAACCAACGCTACCGCAATCCTGCGATAGCATCATGTTGAGTCAGTGCCCTCTTCAGCCTCACATCACTTGTTTATCATGTATCACTTTTTTTTTCTTATTTACATTGATGTCTTTGATGTTTTTATGTATAATTTTATTTTCTGTATCAAAACTGTATGAGTGTAAGTTGCTGAATAAACGCATGTCTATGTCTAACCCTAAATCTTCATAAAGCTATGCATAGTTTTTTTTTAGATATGGCAATGGCTTTTGATGTTGTCATTATTCCTAATTCATGAAATAAACTCAAAAGTATAGGAGTTCGAGGGTAGCCGCTGCAATTATTAACTGATTATTTATCTAATAGGAGCCAGGCGGTAATAATCAATGTATTAATAAGCGACAGTGAACCAATAAATACACTTCGGTGTTCCACAGGGCTCTGTTTTGGGCCCAACACAATTTCTTATTTACATAAATGAATTATGTAATCAAAACCTTATAAATGCGAAAACTTTTGCTTTTGCTGATGACACAGCTGTTATATTTCAGAGAGTAACGTAAAAAATGTAGCTGAAAAGGGTTTAGCATCTATTACTTAGCGGTTGTCTTAACTTTAAACTTGATTAAAACAAAATATGTATCCTTTTCAATTAATAACAAAAATCTACAACCTCATGTTTTGCCTTAAAAAGACATTCATGCTCAATAAAATATCTTCACATTTTAATTGATGCAAACTTAACTTGGAAACCACATATTACCAACCTTTCCACACGACTACGAAAACTTATCTACTTTTTTTTAAAAGTCAGGCATATTAAAGACTATCTGATACCCGCGACTTCGTCCGCGTTGCTATACTATTTTGGAATTGAAACTAAACGCGCCATTTTTTTAAAGTTACTTGCGAAAATAGTGTAGTACATTTTTTTACAGTATAGTCGGTTAAAGTTGGGTAATATAATTATTTTGAATTCAATGTTGTGCAAAAATCTAACATTTTATTTAAAACTGAGGCAGTTATGTATTAACTTTAAACTGCAATTTACAGAAGGTTTATTCATGATTACATCACAGAAAAAAAACTGACGAAATGTTAAAATTTGTAGTCACAGGACTTGAAAGATCATTACAGGCTGTCAGTTTTTGAGATTTATTTTTGTATCCTTATAATTTGAAAAATACATGACCAAGATTTTTTTTATATTTTTCTAATAACTGTCACGACTTGGCTTATGACGTTGATTTCCGGGACACGTGATATAACCGTATAAATAGGATCTTATCTATATGCAAATGCAACAAATTCGTTTGTACAAAATACAGATAAATATCTCTAAACGTTTAACTATGAATTAACTGCAAAATTATTAAGAAGTGAATGATTTTTTTTAATGTAATTCTTGACTATTTTAAGATATTTTTGTCCCTTTTGTTTTCTTTATTTTAAGTTGCTCTTGCTCTTGTATATGAGGAGTAGCCATCATTGATTAACCTTATTTAGTAAGTTAGATAATCCTAGAGTACAAAATGCTTTGCATACTGTACAATATAGGCCTATAAGTACGTATTAGTAATTTAATGTTGTCATTGTTCAAAAATTATATAAAAAGGATAATACTCTAATAACTTAAGAATCAGAAATTTTTAATGTAATCATTACATTTTAAAAACTGAAAACGCAAGATCTTATTCATGTGATTGTTATGGTAATACCAATACCATAACAATCACATGTACAATAACAATCACACAAATACCAATACTAACCGCACTACTCTACCGTCATGCAGTTTATAACTAGTACGGGTAGAAGTATAATTTCTTGTTGCAAAACTAGCCAATATGTTACAAATACCTACTACACAAATCTCGAATACGAATTCACGAATATTATTGTAATTGTAGGTTGCCTTATGAATAAAGAATTATTTAATTATTTACTATGTATGTCACTATAGTTATTTAACCGATAACAGATGTCATAATGTGTCAACTCTGTAAGAATAAAGCAATCATTGAATAAAGAAAAGTTTCTTTTACCATTTTCACCTGCAAGCAAAAGTGCATCTAGTTACCAAGTATACAATGCTTGTGTTGTGATCAAATCACGGCTTTGTAAAGGAATAAGTATGTCGAAATACTTATTCCTTTTATATTACAAGTCTTAATTGTTTGATTTTCTCATTAAGAACCCTGAAATCCTTATCTCTAATAATACTAATATAAAAATCAAAATGTAATTTTGAGTCCAACAATGCTATAACATATCATACCAAAACCACAAACCGCAAAGCCAAAAGTTTTGATGAAAGAAATATTTTTTTATTTATTAATTTTTATTATATTTAAGGTAACAAAAAATGTATAATAATTATAAAAAAAGAATACTGAACACAAAAACTGTATAACTAATTATATATCCAACACCATCACCAACGGAATAGAGAAGATATTTTTAGATTTGGCTAAGGTTATAGAGTAACCATTTTGGAAGACAAGATAAAGTGTATTGTTGTTGCAGTAGTTAGATAAAGAGTTGAAGTCTTGCTCAAGAAGTTTGCAATCATTATATTCTTTACAATCTAAGTATATATCTCAATCATCATCGTGACGGTCCATATTTTTTTTTTCGTTTTCCTATAGATTCGTAATATTATTCTTCGATTACAAGCCTATAATTACAAAATAAGTGTACCGACCAGGTAAATCAAATATAGCTGACCCCTTTTCAAGACTTTGCACATCAAAAATAATTCTGTCAATACAATAGTACGTAATTTTGATGAGGAACATATCAGGCATATAATTGAACACTCAAGACACGTAGCCGTATCACTCGACGATATTGAGCAATTTTCCAAGGAAGATTCCGAAATTACTAAAGTAAGGCAGAGTTTATACTCGTGTACCTGGGACAGTTAGCATCACTGCAGATAACGACAAACAATTTGTTAGTCAAGAGTTTCGAAATTACCTGCAAGAATGTGATATAATTCTTCACAACACAATACCATATTGGCCCCAACAGAATGGAGAAGTGGAAAGGCAAAACCGAAGTATTCTAAAACGTTTAAAAATCAGTCAGGTGGAAAGAAAGAATTAGAAAGAAGATTTATTTTACCATCTGATGTTGTACAATAGCACACCTCATTAAGTAACTGGTAAAACTCCACTATTCTTATTCACAAACGACAATTTCATGATAAAATTCCATCATACATAGATAAAATAAACAAGAAGATTCAGAAGTAAGAGACAAAGATGCGTTGCGAAAAGCAGCAGGAAAAACTTACAGTAACCGCAAGCGAAAGGCCAAAGATCACGGCATAAACGAAGGTGATAAGGTAATTGTAAAAAATTTCGCCAATGAAAATAAGTTTACACCAAACTTTTCTCCAGCCATACATACTGTTGTAAAAACTACTAACAACACTGGAGACGTAGTAATTCGCAATAATGATACGAATACACAACATCGAAGAAATGTAGTTCATTTAAAGAAATTGAAGGAGAGTAGTTAATGATGCACAAGAAGAAAGTTTACTCAACTTGAATGAAGGAGTAACAGATAATAACACTGATGAAATAAGAATGATTATTGAAGAATAATCTAAACTAATTCTGTAAAAGTTAAAGCAACTATTAATCATGCATGGAACCAGAAATAAAAATATAAAGAAAAAGGAAAAAATGTAGTGTATAGACAAACGTCTTGTGGTGTATAGACAAACGTCTAATGGGTCGTCACTACTGGTGTATAAATACAGCCCGCTTTGTGAAAATCGGGTAGTTGAATTGTAACCAGCGAGAAGGCAACTTCTCTGTTAAGGTGAAAGCTCCAGGGTGGCCCGCGAAATTCAAATTTTCTTGTGTTTAATAAAATATGATTCGCGACCGTAACGAGTATGTGTTTATAGAATTTTTATAATTAAAATCACCAATACAACCCTCTAAGTTCATATAATCCCTTTGAATGAGTTTTTCTGGAAATAGCCATATGGGATTATACGAGCTAATTTTCTCCATATGCATAGGCGTCTAGAGAGTTTTGCGATTATTATTTTTTTTTTTTTTGAAAAATTCGTTAAAAACGTTTTGCATTACGGAAACACATGCATACATTGCAATACTTTAGAATAGAAATAAAAACTCACCGATCTTTGGAATCTGTCCAAAATTCTCTCGGCATTAATTACCATTTTGGGGTCCTCGGCTGCGTATCCACTGAGCAGTTTCACGGCCCTAAGAAACAAAAGAGCGTTTTCATTGTCCACGTCATTAAATTTGATTATAGTTTTACACCAGAATAATTTTTATTTAATATAGATTATGATGCCGTGTAGTAGCGGTTAAGAATATCCACTACCCCATATCTTCCCGTAGGTGTCGTAAGAGACGACAGTGGGAAACAGGCAGGATGGGCAGCAGCATCTTCCTGATAACAGCAATATCCCAATTAAAAAAAACTGCGGTTGCCAACCTGCTCCCCAAGCGTGGCAACTATGGCAATATACCCCCCAATGGAAAAAGTTACGAAAGGACGGCCCCCAGTCCCTGGCGGCCCCGCTATTCCTGGCTACGGTGGCGACCATGGTAACGGCGGGGCAGGAGGTGCTAAGAATCTCCGGTGGAGGTTCAGTTGCCACCTACGACGACTCGACCTGGCAACTTATAACGCATGCACCCTAAGAATGACGAGAAGATCCTGGAGCTGGAAGAAGAGATAGACAAGTTGCGCTGAAATATTAAAGGATTATCCGAGGTCCGAAGAGAGGGGGAGGACACGGTAATTCCCGAACTTGTTCTATCACCGGGAACGCGACCATCTGTCCCAAGGAGGTGTCGGATTTATCGTCCACAAGACTCTCGTTAACAACGTTGTAAAGATTGGGTGTGTGTCGACGAGGGTTGCGTACCTTATACTCAGAATCACCAAACGGTATTCGCTGAAGGTCATTCAGGTTTACGCACCAACCTCGACACACCCCGATGAGGAGGTGGAGGAAATGTATGAAGATATCTCTAGAGCATTCCTCCAAAACCCAATATACGGTGTTAATGGCAGACTTCAATGCAAAACTAGGCACAAGAGAGAACGGTGAACTGAAAGTAGGAAAATTCGGAATAGGGCAACGGAACCCAAGGGGCCAGCAGCTGGCCGACTTCATGGAGAAAGAGGGACTCTGTATGATAAACTCTTTTTTCCAGAAGCGGCCCCACAGGGAATGGACCTAGTCGAGCCCCGACGGTTCGACAAAAAATGAGATTGACTTCATTATGACGACCAGATCACAACTGTTCAGTGATGTCTCAGTGATCGCAAGGGTGAAAACTGGTAGCGATCACTGAACGGTTAGAGGCACACTGAACCTAAACATTAAGTTGGAAAGGTCTCGTCTAATGAAGTCAACGCTCCGTCCCCCTCGTGCTCTAATCCAAAGTCCCGAAACCTTTCAGCTCGAGTTACAAAACCGTTTTCAGTGCCTGGAAGACTGCAATGAAGTGGACGATATAAATGATAAGCTCGTGGAAACTGTCCACGCGGTCGGAGCAAAGTTCTGCAAGACCCACCGCAGAAGAACACAAAAACTCTCCGATCACACTCTTAATCTCATGGCTGTTAGACGGGAATTGAAGCTGCAGTCTTCAATAGATTTGACAGCATACAGGCAATTGAATAGACAGATCTCCAAATGCATGCGGCGGGACTTGCGCAACTTCAATACACCTTACCTTGTATTGAAGAAGCGATCGAGCGGAACCAAGGCTCCAAAGTTTTTGCTGTTAGCTGTATACGTCATCGTTGGAGCCACATGCCAGTGTGAGTAACGATCCAAGAGCGAGTCTTATCCGACACTATTCCGAAGATATTCCGGACTCAGTCTGAGCGACATTAGAATGGCTCTCCAGCACCTTAAAAACGGCAAGTCCCCGGTCAAGGATGGAATTACAGCGGAGCTTCTGAAAGCGGGTGGAAAACCGGTACTTGAAGTTCTTCAGAAGCTCTTTAATTCCATCCTCCATGGTGGTACTACTCCGGAGGCGTGGAGCAGAAGTGCGCGGTGGTCTTGTTCTTCAAGAAAGGCGATAACGCTTTCTTGAAGAACTACAGACCGATTTCCCTTGAGCCGTGTCTACGTGCTGTTTTCGAGAGTCATTACGAATCATCTCGCACGCAGACTCGACGACTTCCAGCCTCCCGAAATAGCCGGTTTCCGAAAAGGCTTTAGTAACTTCCATAGACCACATACACCCTTCGGCAGATTGTACAGAAGACAGAAGAGTACAATCGGCCACTTTGCCTTGCGTATGTGGATTATGAGAAAGCCTTTGATTCCGTCGAAATTTGGGCGGTGCTGCAGTCCCTTCAGCGGTGCCAAGTTGACTATCGGTACATCGAAGTGCTGAAGTGTTTGTACAGTAGGGCTAGATGGCTATCCGAGTACAGAACCAGAGTATGAAACCTATCCAACAAACACAAAGGTGTAAAACAGGGTGATGTTATATCCCCGAAACTCTTCACCGCTGCATTGGAAGACGTTTTCAAGCTACTGGACTGGAAAGGATACGGTAATAACATCAATTGCGAATACATTACTCACTTTCGATTTGACGACGATATAGTCCTTATGGCAGAATCGCTGGAGGACCTAAGCACTATGCTCAATGACCTCAACAGTGTCTCCCAACGGATAGGTCTTAAGATGAACATGGATAAAACAAAGATCATGTTTAATGTCCATGTCACACCTATGCCGGTATTTGTTGGGAGCACTAAGCTCGAAGTTGTTGACGAGTATATTTACCTGGGACAAATATGTAGTCCGACTAGGTAAGTCCAACTTCGACCGAGATGCCAATCGACGGATTCAACTCGGTTGGGCAGCGTTCGGGAAATTACGGCTCATCTTCTCGTCAGGTATACCTCAAAACTTGAAAACAAGACTGTACAACCAGTGCGTGTTGCCAGTGATGACCTATGGAACTGAGACGTGGTCCTTCACTGCTGGCCGTATGAGGAAACTCAAGGTCGCTTAGCGAGCTATAGAGAGGGCTATGCTCGGAGTTTCTCTGCGTGATAAACTTAGAAATGAGGATATCTGCAGTAGAACCAATGACCGACATAGCCCAACAGATTAGTAAGCTGAAGTAGCAATGGGCCGGCCATATAGCTCGAAGAACCGACAACCAATGGGGGAAAAAGGTTCTCGAGTGGCGGCCTCGTACCGGTGGACGAAGTGTAGGGCGTCCCCCCACTAGATGGAGTGACGACCTGGTAAGACATGCAGGAAGTCAATGGATGCAGGTGGCTCAGGACCGTGTTTTGTGGCATTCCTTGGGGGATGGACTTGACAACGCTTAGCAAGCGGGTTGGTAACCGCAGTTTTTTATTATTTTAGAGTTGTTACTAGAATGATGCTACTGCCTCCTATTTTCCAGTTTCCCTCTGTTGTCTCTGACGGTACCCACGCGACGAAATGGGGTAGTGGATATTCTTACACCGGCCACTACATGGTAATTTATAGTTACAACTATAACATTAGTGCTACGGTTTATTACTGCACTCAGCTAAATGTTACATTAAAAACTTATTTACGGCCGTCTGCACAGAAATGTAGATTAAGATTCAAAATGAATGTCTTCCCTGAAGACTGAGAATGATTGCCTCCGTACCAGTAAAATGGTCTCCGGTTATCTACAGTCACCATACGAAACACAGCGACATAAGCTGCTATTTTACGATTTAATCTTTGCAGCTATATTAAGGTTGTAGCACGAATTTGTCGGCTTGACCGGAAAAGGACTTCGCTCCCACACTTTTTACTGGTAACGGGGCATTTCATCTTAGTCCTCAAGGGTGACAACGCATCTGCATTTTGATTCTTAATCGAGGAAATGTAGTTGTCTATGGATCACAGCATTCACTTACCATCATGTGGACTGTTTGCTCGTTTGTCACCTTTAAAAAAACATAGGGAGAACAAAATAATAAGGGGGCGTAACACTTCCTGTTCCCTATGTTCTTTTTTGGTTTGTTATTACAATAAAAAGCTGGCCAAGTGCGTGCCGCACAATGTAGAGGTAGGGTTCCGTAGTTGCCCGTCACAATGCGTGGGCATCCTTGATAATCAGCATAATAAGTGAGTTCGCAGTTTGATCGCTAAAACGACTAATAATGGAGCCAAATGGAAGATCATAACTGAAGGACTAACATATTTTCAAATCAGCCTTATAGGGAGTGGTATTCAAAAAAAATTAAAGAACCTTCGATTTTGATAATAATATAATAATCTATCCCGCAAATTAAAAAGTAAAGCTAATAGTAGTAATTCTTAAAAGTCGTTTTCTTCATAAAATGTTTATTTTTAAGTTTAACATATCAAAGCAAAACATTACAAAGTTATTAATACAGCTAGTTTTTAGTCATTTTCTATGGAGTTGTAACGAAATTTTATAAGAGCATTTTATAAGTTGGTCGACTATTACTCGTTAACTTCTTAACTCTACTTAGCTGTGATAGTTTTCCTTTTAACTTCATTATATATACTTCTATTTTGTAAACTTTTCACATTTCCTAAAACAGAGCGGTTCAGTTCGTAGAGGGGGAGTAGGGGTCACAGACTCTAATGAAAAATACCACTTTAAAGCTAAATATCTCGCAAACGGGCCCCTGAATCGAAAAGATGATATTCCACACTCCCAATTCTTTTGAAGGACCTATCCAACGATACCCCACATGATGCAATAGACGGGTAAAAAAAAATGATCCTCCATTTACTTGTGTGGGAAGTACCCAAAATAAAAATGTTTTTTTTAAGATTTTTTTTTTCACAGTTTTTAGGCGTAATTAATATCTATAACTATGCCAAATTACAGATTTGTAGCACCTAGGTTCTGATCAAAACCGCGGACGGACATGGCGAAACTATAAGGGTTCCTTGTTGTGTAACTACGGAACCACAAAAAGTGTAAATGCGAGATAGTTATACCACCATCACTCTTGAATATTAGGTCAGGTCATAAAGTCTTTGTGGCATTTCCCAGAATCACCTCTGACAGCACAAAAAGTGACATAAGATTCTTCCACAACCACTAGACAGGAATAGAAATATTGCTTACTTACTTATCTAAATTGAAGATTGGTAGATGCTTATGTCTCTTCAACCTCCGCAATGCCAGCTTTGCTCTGAACCTGTGCAGATGTGCCTTTTTATTCGAGTCCTTAACTTTTGCGATCATGCTCTCAACACGTTTCAGCAGCTGTATCTCTTCGTACTCTGTCATCTCCACAAGATCACTGCGAGCTTCTGGAACCTTTTCGATCCAGGGTAAATCGACGGAGTTCGGTTCTGTCGAGAACAATGATTCCCGTCTTACGAGAGGTTTCTCTTCGGGTTTCTTAACTCTGACGTCGGAAGGCAATTTTCTGGTTTCAGCGCGCCATCTGTCGTCGATGTCGTCGGTGGGGTGTGGAGAGCTTCTTGAATCAGAGTCGTAAAAATGGGGCGATTGCTGTTGAAAGCGAAGAATTGAGGAATCAGAATCATCATGATTTATTAGATGTCAGCTACATATGTAACACCCTATTTCACCCCCACAGGAGCTGAATTTTCCGAAATCCTTTCTTAGTAGGTGTCTAAGTCAAGAAAGGAGTATATATGCCAAATTTCAAGTCAATCGGACGTATAGTTTTGGAGATATACTGATAAGTGAGTGAGTCAGTAATATTTCGCTTATATTTAAAAACATCAAGACATCATAGGAATATTTTTAATAACTAAAAACGCACTGGCCACTTAAAAAAAAATTAATATTAAATTGTTCGTCATTTATTCCAGATTGGTTTCAAATTTAAATAAAAGAAAAATAAAATGTGTTGGAAGAAAAAACCGCTACTTAAACATCTTTTTGATACAACTTGGGTTGATTGTCAAAATTTGATATTTTATTGCAATGCAACGTCGACATTTAACTTGAGAAGAGATGTTAAGAGCAGTGGGAATGCTGCAGGCTTGGTGCTTTTCAACCTGACGCGCGACAATAGGCACCAGGAAAAATGTGATTTCGAGGTTGTGGTCACGCTATCGTGCCACGGGGGAGGTGGCAGAAAGACATCCAGAACTGCAGTTTGCATTACTACACTCAGACATCAGAACGTTTTATGCAAATTGCTGCGAGAAGGCAACGAAATGTTATGGCGATGCAATTGGTTCAAGGGCTACAGTCTGAACACCAGGTGCTTGTGAGTGACCAAACTGTGAGAAGGAACCATCGCAAAGCCAACCTTCATGCTCGTAGACCCCTTCGGGTTCTAGCTCTATGAGAGAAGATCGTGGACGAGAACTGCAATGGGCTAGAGAACATGTGAACTGGGAACCTCATCAATAGTCGTTGGTGCTTTTCACCGATGAATCCCGATTTAGTATTCAGTCTGATTCGAGGAGTATGTGTTTGGAGAGTTCCAAACACTCTCAAGAAGTTCATTCATACCAAGATGGTACAATTACGGTGTGGACAGGTATTTGTTTTGTTGGATGAACGGACCTCGTTTGGACGAAATGATGTCACGGCCCTAGATTTTGATCCCATTGAGCATGGTTGGGATATGCTCCAAAGGGCTCTGAGAGATTTTCCTGAAAATCTAGTTACAGAAGAACAACTTTTTATGCATCTCAGTAGGACCTGGGACAATATTCCTCAACCGGATATTAAAAATCTCATTCTGAGTATGCCCAACCGATGCAGATGCGTTATGAATGTCATGGCTGTTTGTACTGATTATTAATTAACTATTAAAATAGCAGTCGTTAAGTTTTTTTACTTTATTTTATTTTATAATTTAAAAATTAAACTTTCAAGATGTGCAGTTTTCACACCTGCATTTTTTTCAAGTCTAATGTTTATATAGCAAAAATTGGTAGATTAATAAATAATGTTTTCGTGGATACACATGTCTTAAGAAAATATTGACGTACTCTTTGGAAACAGAAACAGAAACTTTTTATTCAATATATATTATAAATAATACTTATTGAAAGTTACACTTATGTTTAATTTTTTTAAACCACTGGTTCGAAAAAAAACCTCTGTCCTGAGAAGAACCAGCAAGAAACCCTGCGAGACTTTCTTTTAACACAAAACAAATTAGAAATAGCTTGGTAGCGATCACCTCATCCCCAGGAATTATTATCATCCATAAATCCCTTAATATTATAATAACCCTTTTTAAACAAACTTAGTTTGCAATTCATGTGTTGTTAAAATATCCCTATACTGTGTTAGTGTGTTCATATACCTAGTCAGGTCATAAGTATTGTCACACAGTAAAAACTTTTCTTTTAGAATGCTGGCCACAAAAAAGATTATTGAATTCCAATTTCGAATTGTTCATGAAAATAAAACTGTATACTTTTTAGAATTTTACTCATTTTTAAATATGGAGTGGACGCTTAAAGAAGACCGTGTTGCAGTTATTGCGTTGCATCGTTGCGGTTACGCGCCAATTCAAATTTTTGACATACTGAAAAATTTTAATATAACCAAAAGATTCGTTTATCGTACCATCAAACGATACAATGAAGACTCTAGTGTAGATGACAGGTCAAGAAGTGGTCGCCCTCGGTCTGTTAGGACTCCAGCAGTGATAAAAGCTGTGAAGGCGCGAATTCAAAGAAATCCCAAACGAGCCGAGTTTTGAATTATTTTAATGTTTCATTATTTCTTAAATTACGCATCCAAATAACATGCTGTAAGGAGCAAAGTTTATCTCCATAAAATTGTCTTAAGGATGTAGTAAATTTCATTCGTAAGGATTAATATACCATGCCTATTAATAACGCTCATAAATCACTAATTTTCTATAAATTTTTGGCACAAAATACCTCATTGTGGCTTATGCATATGGTGCCACGGATTTTTTTGTAGATTGAGTAAGGTCTATACTTTTATAGAACATTGTATTCACGTATCACTAACCGTTACGCCAGCGCACGCGGATGAAGCAGTTCGGGGGCGCTTTTTCATCTGACTTGCGTAACTAAAAACAATATTCTTGTTGTGAGGTCTAACCTAAAGCTTATACTATTCCTCATGAATCTGGCTGTAATATATCAAAAGAGCTTTTCAAATCGGACTGGTAGTTTCAGAGATTAGCGCGTTGCAACAAACAAAACAACTTCCGCTTTATTATATTAGTATAAATTACTGTGCAGTTAATCAAGGATGAGTTCTGCTTAACCCAATCCTTCAGATTGGGTTAAGCAGAACCACGGTGAAAAGGGTGTTAAATGAAGACTTAGGGCTTCGGGCATATCGAAGAAAAACAGGACATCGTTTGAATGCTCGTCTAATGGACCTGAGACTGAAGAGATGGCGCGTTTTGTTGTAGCGGTACGCGGGAAAAAAATATCGGGAAATTCTTTTTTCGGATGAAATAATTTTTACCGTAGAAGAGAGCTACAACAAACAAAATGATAAGGTGTACGCACACAGTAGTGAAGAAGCGAGTAACCGTATTCCGCGTGTCCAACGAGGTCATTTTCCATCCTCGCTCATGGTATGGTTGGGAGTTTCTTATAGGGGCTTAACAGAGATACATTTTTCGAGAAAGGTAAAAACGAATGCAGTTGTGTATCAAAATACAGTCCTGACGAACCTTGTGGAACCTGTTTCTCATACCATGTTCAATAACAGGCACTGGGTATTCCAACAAGATTCGGCTCCAGCTCATAGAGCGAAGAGCACACAAGACTGGCTGGCGGCGCGTGAAATCGACTTCATCCGGCACGAAGACTGGCCCTCCTCTAGTCCAGATTTGAATCCGTTAGATTACAAGATATGGCAACACTTGGAGGAAAAGGCGTGCTCAAAGCCTCATCCCAATTTGCAGTCACTCAAGACATCCTTGATTAAGGCAGCCGCCGATATTGATATGGACCTCGTTCGTGCTGCGATAGACGACTGGCCGCGCAGATTGAAGGCCTGTATTCAAAATCACGGAAGTCATTTTGAATAAACTTTAGTGTCATAAGAATCTATGTTTTGTTAAGTTCATTTTGGTATATAAATAGTTACATAATGAATAAACTTTTTTCAATTATTTTATATTAAACATGTGACAAAATTTATGACCTGATTAGGTAGATAAAGTTCAAAAATGTCCCACCCAATCGGTAATCACTTTGGGTTCAAATAATTAAAGTATCTTCTATGATGACTAGCCCGTAATAAACCAATGCTGGACGTGGACCTTTCCAGCAACGGACCATATTGTCGAAGACCACGTCTGGTAAATCTTACATGACAGGGCAACGATGCATTCTTAATATGACAGTGACATTAACGTACCACCTCGAACGTGAAAAGGACTTACAATAGCACAGAATACCAGCATGAAATAGCAGCGTAATGCTGCTGTTTCATATGGTGAGTGTGTAGAGTACCCGACACCCTTTTCACTGGAATCGGGGCATTCTATCCTAGTCTATAGATATTTACATTTCGATTCTTAATCGAGGATGGAAAAGTCACAGTCTATGGACCATAGCATCCACTTACCATCAGGTGGTCACCGTGCTCGTTTGTTACCCTTATTATATAAAAATCAATCTGCTTGTCAAACGTGGTGATATGGTAAACCTTCCTTGCAAACCGAAACAGATAATAAAAGAAGAAAAAACAAAAAATCTAACATCCAATAAAACATTTTAATATAGTGTTTTGTGTCGAAAATTTAAGGGTATTTTAAATTTATTATTTGTATAAATATTTTACCTGGTTCCTTGCTGGCTTGTATCCAGTCGCATCGTGCCCAAAACTTTGGAACATACTCGTGAGATCAGAGTCAACTCGTGAGTGCAAGTCCAACTGATGCTCCTCAATTGTTATGTCTTGATCAAATTCCTGCCTGATAGTAATGAAAATTATTGTTACTTTCATTATTTCTATCAAAACGGGAAATATTCCTTAGCATGCTAAGTATTTTTTTATAGGATAAGGGTGACAAACGAACACACAAGCCACCTCATTGTAAGTGGTTGCTGTGGCCCATAGATAATACACTATAGACCTATGAATCAAAATGCAGATGCGTTGTCAGTCGTGAGGACTAAAATGGAATGCCTCTTTTACCATATGAAACACAGCAGCTGCTATTTTACGCTGGTACCCATTCGTGCTACAACTATACAATTAATATAGCTGCAGCATGGCTCTACCTCGTCTTGCTGTGCTATATCGTTTTGTTGTCATGAATATAGAATCACGCACTTTCAATACATAGGCTGCACTAAAAGTATCGGGAATGGAATATTTCCACTGTTCCTGTCATATTAAAATCTTTTTAATTGAAAAGTCCTTGGTTTTAAAAATCGAATACCATTTATTTATTTAAAAAAAGATTCTCGGTCTTGTCACAAGGTTTTGTCAAACTTGTTTAGTCGTTGAGAAAATGGAATTGACTCGAGAAAATTCAAGAGCGATGATTTATTATGACTTTCGAAGTGGTTTAACACAAAAACAGTGTGTTGACCGGATGATTTCTGCATTTGGTGATGAAGCCCCATCCAAAACCACAATTTATCGCTGGTTTGCTGAATTTCAACGTGGACGTGTCAAGCTCAGTGATGATCCCCGTCAAGGTTGTCCAAAAGCTGCAGTCACCCAAGAAAACGTTGATGCTGTGCGTAAGCTGATTGAGGAAGATCGACATGTGACATACCGCGAAATTCAGGCAACTTTAGACATTGGCATGAGTCAAATACAAATAATCTTGCATGAACAATTAGGTGTAAAAAAGTTGTTTTCCCGATGGATACCGCATTCGCTCTGTGAAGAGCAAAAAGCGGCTCGCGTTACTTGGTGCGTCAGAACTCTCGAAAGATTCCACGCAGGATCCTCAAATGCTGTATACAACATCGTATCAGGTGATGAATCCTGGATATACGCCTACGAACCCGAAACAAAAAACCAGTCACGAGTTTGGGTGTTCGAAAATGAGTTAAAGCCAACAAAAATTTTTCGTTCACGGAGTGTTGCAAAAAAAATGGCGGCCACGTTTGTCTCCAAAACCGGCCATGTTACGACTATTCCTCTTGAGGGACAAAGAACGGTTAATGCAGAATGGTATGCTAGCATTTGTTTGCCACAGGTCGTTTCTGAACTCCGTAAAGAGAACTGCAACCGCCGCATCATCCTCCACAACGACAATGCGAGTTCTCACACCGCACACAGAACAAAAGAGTTTTTAGAGTAAGAAAACATAGAATTATTAGACCATCCGCCGTACAGCCCCGACCTAAGCCCTAATGATTTCTATACTTTCCCCAAAATAAAGAATAAATTGCGTGGACAGAGATTTTCATCACCTGAAGAAGCTGTGGACGCCTACAAAACGGCCATTTTGGAGACCCCAACTTCCGAATGGAATGGTTGCTTCAATGATTTGTTCCATCGTATGGAAATATGTGTCAAATTTCGCGGAGAATACTTCAAAAAGCAATAAATACATTTTTAAATAGTAATGTTGTGTCACTTCCTTGATTCCCGAAATTTTCAGTGCCGCCCACGTATTTAAGAAACATTATTAACTAGCTTAAGCCGGCGATTTTGCTCGCTGTGAAATTTATTTCAATTCAACGTATGCCGGCTACCTCGCTTACATACTGTTTTTATAGTAAATTATAATATATAGTTTTGCCATCATTGGGCTGTATAAATATATAAAAGAAAATGTTATAATGTCCTCCAGACCGAATTTCGGTCACAGCAAAGGGCTTTAACGGAGACTAGCCACGGAGACAGAACAGGATTATAGTGCCCAAGTGTAAGCGCAAGCACAGGTGCACTCTCCATTCGATGATACGGTAAACCGACACGACCGGAGAGAGATCAGGCGCAGGACCAACGTCTTTACGTGCTTTCCGAGGCACGAGGGTGAGGAAACGCCAACTTCTTCAATGCGGGCGGCTACTGAGAATTTCTAGACGGAAAAACTCAATAACTAATGAATATTTTCGGCCCGAACCTGAATTCGAACCCGTGACCCGATCAGCAGTCCCGTTTATAATCACTAGACCAACGGGGCAGTCAAATCAGAAAATGTTATAATACATTATAGTACACTATAATACGAGCAGTGGTAGCTCAGATCATTAGTGCTCGTTTCACATTACGCGAGCAAGCCGGGTTCGATCCCCGCCGGCACCAATGAAATTGTCGATTGCAGTTTTAAGTGCTGATTTACCACGTGCTCGCCGGTGAAGGAAAACATCGTGAGGAAACCTGCATGTCTAAGAAATAAAAAAATATATATTTCGAAGACATGTGAAGTTCAGCAAAACGCATTGAGGCAGCGCGGCGGACATTTATTTGCCCTAAAACCCATTCAGAAATGAGAGGAGACTTGTGCCCAGCAGTGGGACGTATATAGGCTGCAACTTTACATTATAATACTATTATTGGTGGCCCCATTGAAGATTAGTCCAATAGCTAATTCACTATTATTGCCTATTAGAATAAATGAGTTTGGTGACATGATTGGACAGTTGTTCGTCCATCGATTTAGTATTTCTGTTCTATACAAATCCTTGTTCCGTGCGATATTCGCACCCGCGGGCCCTCAGCGACGTAACTCAATGCTAAATCACTGCGCCACGGAGCTGTCGTGTTACTGTAATTGATTTTCATTGTGTAATGTGTGGGGTGCCGTAAGAGACAGAGAGATACAAATCAGGAGATGGATTGCTGTCAGTTAGTCTCGCTAAAATTGAAAAAAAAAGGCTCGACCGATTTTGATGATTTTAGAAGTTCGCTGTTGCGCTGTTGTCGAGATCCAGAAATCACCCGTGCGAAGAAGGGGCGAATCGCTAGTAACAACTAAACAAATAAAAGAACTGCGGTTGCCAACCCACCTGCCAAGCGTGGCAACTATAGCAAATATCTAATATGCGGCAATCTGTAGAGGAGGCCTATTTTCAGCAGTGGACTAGTACCTGTTCCCGAAAAAAGGAACCTTAACAGACGGACAGACCGACAGACGGGCAAACGGACAAAAGGACGAACAACAAAAGTGATCCTAAAAGGGTCCGGTTTTTCCATAGTGAGTTACGGAACCCTAAAAATCAACTCACTTGATAGCAACGTTGGAACACGAAGCTTCGCTTTGCTCAATATCGAAGCGTCTCTTCTTGAACGGTATCGCTTCATTGGAAGCCGGCTGAGGGTTTGTCTCGTCGTGTACCAAGTGCTTGTAACCTAGAAGTAGATAACGTAAAAGTTACATATATGTCTCACTACTGAACACAGCGTCTAGTGGCGGTGTATGAATATCCACTACCCCATTTCATCCCGTGGGTGTCGTGGGAGGCGACAGAGGGAAACAAACCAAGAGATAGGTAGCAGCGCCTGCCTAATAACAACCCGAAAATATAAATCTGCGGTCGCCAAACCACCTGCGTGGCAACTATGGCAAAATCCCTTATTAGACAATCCATGGGGAAGGTAGGGAATTTTCATACGTGGTAAAGCCAGGCTGCAACAATATTATAGTTGTAGCAGACCGGGGAAGAGCACGCTCTCACAAAATACCAGCGTAAAATATCTTAATGCTTAGGGGTGACAAGGCATCTGCATATTGATTCTTAATCTTTCTGTACTACCAACACTTAGTAAGATTTTTGAAAAAATTGTTCTTGATCAAATGTTAAATTTTTTTAATATAAATAATTTACTTCATAAAAATCAATTTGGTTTCACAAGGGGTCGCTCGACAACTGATGCCGGTGTTGAGCTGATTAAATATATCTTTAATGCATGGGAGAATTCACAGGATGCTTTGGGTATATTTTGTGACCTATCCAAGGCCTTCGATTGTGTTCACCATGAAACATTAATCAGGAAACTTCAACACTACGGTGTAAGAAGTGATGCCCTTAAATTAATTATTTCATATTTAAGTAAGAGAACGCAAAAAGTTATCATTAACAATATGAGCTCTTCCGGATCGATGGTACAAATGGGCGTGCCTCAAGGCTCAATTCTCGGCCCCTTTCTGTTTCTTGTATACATTAATGACTTACCTTACATAGTAGGGGATAACCATGATATAGTATTATTTGCAGATGACACTTCTTTAATTTTCAAATTAAGTCGACAGTTACTAAAATATGACGAAGTAAATAATGCTATATCTAAATTAGTAAATTGGTTCGATGTTAATAATTTGCATTTAAATGGCACAAAAACAAAATGTATGAAATTCGTGACTCCAAATGTCAAACAATTAAATACTAATGTAATTTTAAATGGGGAGAAACTGAGTCTTGTAGATACCACCATTTTTCTTGGAATCACACTAGACGCGAAGCTTCAATGGAGCCCCCATATATCAAAACTAGCAAGCAGACTTAGTTCTGCAGCATATGCTGTAAAAAAGATTAGAAGTCTAACCAGTGTTGAAACAGCTAGACTAGTTTACTTCAGCTACTTCCATAGCATAATGTCGTATGGTATTTTGCTATGGGGACACGCAGCTGACACTGAAATTATATTTGTTTTGCAAAAGAGGACCATAAGAGCAATTTATGATTTAAAGCCTAAAGAGTCGCTGCGACAAAAATTTAAGGAAATTAATATATTAACTTTGGCCTCTCAATACATTTATGAAAATGTAATGTACGTACACAAAAATAAAAGTGGTTTTACAAAAATAAGTGATATTCATTCTGTAAATACTAGGAACAGACACAAGCTAGTAGTACCAGTTACTCGACTCCATCGAGTCAGTAATTCATTCTTGGGGCGATGTATACGCTTTTACAACAAAATTCCAGAAAATATACAAAGTTTGACCTGTTCAAAGTTCAAAAACTTTATTAAACTAAGTTTGTACAAAAAGGGTTATTATAATATTAAGGAATTTATGGATGATAATAACCCCTGGAAATGAGGTGATCGCTACCAAGCTATTTCTAATTTGTTGTGTTGTTAATTTGTGTAACATCATGATTGTAAGCTGTTATTTAAAAAAAAATAGTCCCGCTGGGTTTCTTGCTGGTTCTTCCCAGGACAGAGGTTTTTTCCGAACCAGTGGTAATCAAACAAAAGAGTGACTTTCAATAAGTATTATTTATAATCTATATTGAATAAAAAAGTTTCTGTTTCAATTTAGGATAAATGTAGATGTCTATGGGCCACAGTAGCCACTTACCATCAGGTTGACTGTGTGCTCGTTTATCACCCTTATTCTATAAAAAAAAAGAAGCGTCCACTCCCACTCGGTTTGCATTCGTCTGCTCGCCTTCGCTCACTTTCGTTTAGTCGGCCTGTACCCCGGGGTAACAAACGGCGCGCAAAGAGTTTGCGGATAGCGACAAGGATGATCTTCGGTAAACCACCAACGCGTGAATTTTCCTTTGGATGGTTTTTCGGGGTTTTTACCGCCTTTTATTGTCTGAGGGGGTTATTTTGATATCATTAAGATATGAGTAACCGCTTTTTTTTTAATTCTGTCTGTCTGTCCCTGCTAATCTTTGGACCGATGATAATGAAACATCACGAACAGATAAAGAGCAATATAAAGAGTTATCTAGGCTATATTTCATCCAAAAACGTGGGATTTTTTTTTTAACAAAAATCGAAAATTTATAAAATGAATAGTCTGTGATGGTTATTATAAATCTAAATTCCATCTAAGCGAAGCCAGGACGGGTCGCTAGTATTTAATATACGCAATACAAACCTAATTCAGAGACTTTGGCAAAAAATAGTGATTTGTCAATGCTCATGTGGCCTCGCGGCCGCCCTTTCACCTTTTCCTTGGACAGCTCCTGATCTGGAAACAAAAAAATTATATTATTAGTTGGTTTCCCTGTAAAGAAATAATTTGTTCCGTGAGAAAAGTAAGATCAAGATTTTTACACCATACAGATCGCAAAGATTAAAGTCCACCTATCAGCAAGTGGCAACTGCAGCTCTAAACTTTTTTATACGATAGGGTTACAAACGAGCACACAGTCCACCTGATGGTAAGTGGATGCTGTGGCCCATAGACATCCACATCTGTCCTCAATAAAGAATCAAAATGCAGATGCGTCGTCACCCGTGAGGACATAGATGGAATGCCTCTTTTCCAGTAAAAAGGGTCTCGGGTTCTCTACTCTCACCATACGAAACACAGCAGTGCTAAGCTGCTATTTGACGCTGGTATTCTGTGAGAGCGTGGTCCTTCCCCGGTCGAGCCGACCTATTCGTGCTACAACTATACTAATTACTAATATAGCTGCAGTATGGCTCTACCATGTAAAATACTGATTCTCTTCTTACCCTTCAAACCAAATGGTAAGAGGAATCAGTATACTGACGTAGCTGCACTAATGGTAACACCTCAGTCCCCTATCAAACCATGGGTGCTGCTAAGTCGAAACGTCGCTAATATAAACAAATATTAGATGTAGATGATTGATATGTAGCTGCAACATCAAATCATATCCCCTGATTTTGTTAATATCACATTTCTAAATTGCCTGCCACTATGGGAGCAAATATAAAACTATAAATTTTCGCAGTGTAAGAATATTCAAAACCCCATATCATACCGTGGGTGTCGTAAGAAGAGGAAAACAAGTCAGGAGATGGGCAGCAGTCTTCCTAACAACGACTAAAATTAAAAAACTGCGGTTGGCAACCTGCTTGCCAAGCGTGGCAACTATTGGAAATATCCCCCCTATGAGGCAATCTACGATCAGCAGTAGACTTTAATAGGCTGTAATGGTAACAGTATGAAAACATATTTAAAGATGTATTCACAACAAAAAATATATTAAAATAAATTTCTCACTGATGTGTGCGGCGACTGCAGGTGAGAAGGAATGGAACAGCCGCCACCAGCCGGTCTCGCCCAGCGCGACGGAGCCCGACATGAAGAACGTGCCGTTGTACACCGACAGGGCGCCTGCGATCGTGCCCACCCAGTTTTTTTTCTGCTTGCTGATGAATTTAACTTTTTCAATGCGATAGAGCCACGCTGCAGCTATTTATGGTTGTAGCATGAATGGGTCGGCTCAAATGGGGTAGGACCACACTCTCACAAAATACCAGCGTAAAATGGCAGCTTAATGCTGCTGTGTTTCGTATGGTGAGTGTAGAGAACCGGAGACCCTTTTTACTGGAAGAGGGGCATTCCATCTTAGTCCTCAGGGTTGACAATGCAATGACATTTTGATTCTTAATCGAGTATAAATATAGATGTCTATGGCCCACAGCATCCACTTACCATCAGGTTGACTGTGTGCTCGTTTGTCACCCATATTCTATAAAAATTAATACTTAATATTTGCAAGCGTTATGTTCTTGTCGAATTATAAAATACATTTTTATGGCAAAATGGAGCTTACTGTTTCCACTCACAGTTCAAAACAGCTTTTTCATCTGTGGCTATACTTAAGTGAGTTCGAAGAGTGAAGAACAACTTGTGTTTAGCAGGGGTGGGTGGCTAGAGTCATAATTTTTATCATATTCTTAGATTCATTTTTGCTAAATTAAGAGGGGTGTCTTTAAGAAAATCTGTCTTTCAATCAAACCAATTTTGTAAACTTCTACAGCAATTAATATCAACCTAATCAGTGTTTTGAATTATTTCTTCAGGACTAAGAAATAATATGAGACAAATCTCTTATTCTTAAAAGGGTTAAGAGTTCAATCACACTGCCCCAGTGAAAGCTATAGGACTTTACATGTTCTCATCAAAATTATATTAATTTTTCAGACATGTAAGTCCTAATAATGAAATAATCAAAAATTCTTCTTCATCATCCTTTACCTTTACAGCCTATTAATGTCCACTGCTGAACATAGACCTCCCCCATAGATTACCTCATAGGGGGGATATTTGCCATAGTTTATTTTTATTTTTAGTCATTATTAGAGAGACACTACTGTCCATCTCCAAATTTGTTTCCCTCTATCGCCTCTTACGACATCCACGGGATGAAATAGGGTAGTGGATATTCTTACACCGCCACTACACGGTAATTCTTCTTCTTCATCATCATCATCATCAGCCTATAAAAGTCCACTGCTAGATATGACCTTCTCCTATAATGTAGAGAAGGATTAGCCTTAATTGTCATGCTTTGCTGGTGATGATTTGATGATTGCATATAATGAAGAACCTTTGATGCTGCTTCTGGTTGCTTGTCTGGGTATTTTATCCCTGGCATAAATTATGTGGTATACTGCCATCGATTGAAGATCTTTTTGGCATATCCCATAATCCCTTCTTACAACACCAATGCTACGAAAAAGGATGATGAATCCTCTTATGCCACACACAGCACATTTTATAATTAGTAATAATAAAATGACATAATCCTGTATTAATAATTAGTAAAATATAATTATTTAAATGATAGATTCTTACGTTTGTGTTCCAAATAATAGCACCCAGTTTCGGTCAATAAATGAGCAAATGTGCGTTTTGTAGTGAAAAAATCCATTGTTGCTGATGCCGTATGACTGAACATTTAAATGGTGAAGAGTGAGCAACAAAACATTCACCCTGAAACAAAAAGGCAATCATCATCATGATGATTACAGTCCATCAAGTCCAATGCTGAACATAGGCCTCCTCATAGATTGCCTCATTACCATTTGGCAAATATATTCACCATGGTTGTCAAGCAGGTTGGTAACTGCAGATTTTTAAATTAAAGTTGGTAAAAATTACTTTGCATACATCCGCTCGATAAAATAAAATGATGTGTCTTACCTAGTTTGAAGAGCACCTACTCCCTACGCCACTGCTGGGATTAGTGAGGACGGGTATAGTGCACGCAATTGAGGGAGAGCGGATTTTGCTCTTCAAAGTAGGTAAGACAGATCATTTTATTTTATCGAGCGAATGTATGCAAAGCAATTTTTATCAACTTTAATATAATGGATTTCTGCAAAGTAATACCTGATTCTATTAATAGCAGAAGATTAGGTAGTGGATATTCTAACACCACCACTACACAGTTGAAAAACAGGCAAAAAAAAACTAGGTTAATTGTTCTTTGCTGCACCACCTTACCTTAACCTACTGTAATAGAGTTTCGTCCATCATGGGCACCCATTTTATTGATAACCCAAAAATGGGGACAAAAAAAATTTTATTTCGTTTTTAAAAAGTACATGCCTTGAAAACTAGTAGATTGAAACCTCCATTTAAGCAAATAATGCCTGTGATTGGAGGGTCCGCCCTTCCATTACTATATCCATGTTACAAGGCAGTATGGATAAACATATTCTATATCCATATTAATGTTATATATTACTTAAATTCTAAAATTAGGACAATCAATTGTTAGGAACTAGGCTACTTATAAATACTGTAGGGTATGCGAGTGAAAGTTTATTTACTTACGTATACATATGTGTGTATGTATGTGTATGTGTGGGTGTATGTGTGTTTGTGTCTGCTTGCGTGAGTTAAAAGGTGTGTGTGATTACAGTGTCTGAATCTGAACAAATCATGATCACGATACACGATCCAGTAGCTTCTCAGTTTTGTCATATGTCTTATGATGAATCCATTTTAATAAAAGTTTTTTACAGTTGTGATATGTTTTGTCGTATATATATATACATCTTTGTTTACTTTATTATAAAGAAAGGCAGAACGCGATATAAATTGTCTGCTTGCAAATGTAGTTTTAGTTCTGTACGTCTGGGCAACCATGTTTCCATGTCGTTTATTTAATCTGACATGGATCACAAGACAATGATTTGTGAGTTTTGAGGGTTGTCTAGAATATATATAACTTCCTGAAAGAGAGTAATACAAAATAGAAGATCGGTAGAAAAGCGTCTCTTCTTAAAGTACATAACTTTAATAAGCTGCACCACCCCAGACAGGAATACAGTAGGCCAAGACGGATTGAGCAAGAGCAATATAGATTTGATTGAGGAGATAATTTGGTGAGTCCTCATCCGATTTGCCCAGCATTACATGTCTGAGGGTTTTGAAGATCCAAGTTAGTTTCCTCATTCTATTGATGCCATGATCAAGGTGTGGGTACCATGATAGTCTTTGGTCTACAATTACCCCCAGATACTGAACTACCTTATCAATTCTAGGGCAGTTACAGGTGTTTTTATTAGTATCCGTTTTTTCCGTGTGAATTTTCAGTGTGAGAAAAAACTGTGGGAATTAACACTATTTTGATTCTGCTTCTGCTCCAGCGTTTCAGGAAGTGCAGCTCCTTCGCCCTTGCGTAACTAAGCACAGGCACCTAGCTAACCTGCGCAGCTTAGACGGTTTGGCCAGCCTCAGACGCTACGGCTCGTACGCTGTCTGCGCTTAGTTACAGCGGGCGAGGGCTGGTTTTCATATACACTCTAGGGGTAAGAGCAGAAAGACCATGTGGAAGTCGGGGTTGACAGATTCGGTTTTGTGATTTATACAGACCATGCTCTATTGCTATCTTTTTCTATTAATTATATTTATTTCGTTTTTTTATCATTTTTAAATGGATATAACCTCAAAACTATAATTATCTATATCTCGAAAACTAAAGATTTCCAGCATAAAAAGCAGCTAGATGGTAATCAATAGCAGCATTGCCTGTCAACTAAAGCTAAAATGGTCACTTAAATTGTGCCACAGATTACTAAAGCCAACCCAAATATTTATTTGGCCATTTCTTCCAAGTTTTGGTGAGTCAATCAATCAATTACGTGGTAGAGCCATGCTGCAGCTATATTAGTAGTAGCACAAATGAGTCGGCACGACCGAGGAAGGACCACGCTCTAGAATACCAGTGTAAAATAGCAACTTAACAATGCTGTGTTTCGTAGGGAAAGTGAAGAGAACCGGGGACCTTTATTACTGGAAATGAGGCATTCCATCTTAAATCTCATGGTTGACAATGCATCTGCATTTTGATTCTTTATTGAGAATAGATGTAAATGTCTATGGGTCACAGCAACCACTTACCGTCAGGTGTACTGTGTGCTTGTTTGCCACCCTATCCTATAAAAAAAAACCAGGCAATTACAGCCAGTAAAAGTCCACTCACAAACATAGGCCTCCTCCATAGATAGCCTTTAGGGGTGATTTGATATAGCACACTGCAACTTTATTACCATCATAGCATGAGTGGATCAGTTCATCCGGGGAAGTACCACCCTCTAGTATAATACCAACATAAAATAGCAGCATCTAATGCTGCTATTTTATGATGGTATGATGAGTGTAGAAAACCGAAAACCCTTTTTACTGGAAATGAGACACTCCATCATAGTCCTCACAGGTGACAATGTATTAGCATTTTGATTCGTAATTGAGGATAGATACATGCCTATAGGCCACAGCAACCACTTGCCATCAGTTGGACTGTGTGCTCTTTTGTCACCCTTATCACAGTATTATGGTAGCATTATATACATATAGGCAGATTTGTGAGAAAGTACTTAACATTTGTTAGCCAACTGTATTAATTGCCTAGCATGTCATAAAAGGCAGTGGATAGTGGATTTTCACAATTTATCATCTAAAACAAATATTTTGGGTAAACATGGCTCGAGTAATTTGGTGTTCTTTGGACTCCTGTCTAACTCCTCTGGGAATACAGGCGTAACGCTATGTATATGTGCCTCTTAGTGGCTCCTCATAGGAAGAATGCTTCGTACCGGTAGATCACGCCTTGTCTAATACAAGGAGTGATAATACATATTATTAAGATCCACTTTGGTTGTCAGGTTATTCAAGTAGGTCATGTAGAAAGAATGAACGAGGAAAGAGTGACAAAGCAAATTTATGTTGCATAAGTGAACGGCAGGGTCGGGAAGGGACGCCCTAGACGTAGGTTTATCGACCAAATCGGCGATACATTAAAAATGGGCCAGATTAGGAGTACCCTTAACCGACGAGCGTGTATGCGTAGATATATGGATGTAAAAGAGGCGAGAGAGGTGTGTCAGGATCGCGCCAAATGGAAGTCCGTAGTCTCTGCCTATCCCTCTGGGTGACAGGCGTGAGTGTTTATGTTATGTTATGTTATGTTTATGTTATTCAAGTAACCTGAGATTTATCCATGTAAAAACTTACCAAGGAAACTTTTTCCTATTAAATACTTCTTCCTCATTATCTGAACATTCTAAACACGTAAATTCAAAGAAAACATCACATGAAAAGTCGCCCGGTGTGCCGGGCCTTTTCAAACAGGTTAGATGAATAAATCTATTACAGTTTACACAAGTGAGTCCTGGTTTGTCTTGTTTGTTTTCAGGTTTAACACAATATTTACACACCACACTAGGGGTTATTTCAATGTTTGAAAGATCATAGGAATTATTTTCTTCTGTCTCCATTGTTTTTGTTTTGTTTTGATATATGATCACAGACCAGCGTTGTTCTTTTTTTTTTTTTGGACTTTATGGCCTGGTATCTAGACCTTTAGGCCAAGTCTTAAGTATTTTTATTCGGTTTATTGTAATTTCCCCACTCCTTCATAGTATACTGCTTCACAATATGTTGATGCGTCACATTGTGCAGTTCTTGGGAGATTTTGGCGGCAACTTGATCCAGCAGACAGCTGATAGTTGGCGATGGTATCTAAAGGTGCCTATGCAAACAAACAGCTTATCTTGAGAATCCATCACCATCAGAGCACTTGTTTCACTGTTTCCACTAATAGTTCACATGCGTAGACACTTAATACACAAAATCGCAACATTTTTACATATCAAAGTCCACTTCAAACCATTATTTAAACAATAATACAGGAGCAGCAAACCGCCGCCGGTCAATTTCCCGCCAAAACTCCTCACAACGACCAGCGTTGTTCCTGACAAATTTAGGATTGCCGTATTCTAATTCCAAAATTGCCGGATTTTTAGGGAAAACTAAGAAAAATGCCGTATTTTACAAAATATTTATTTAGAAGGTTAAAATTAAAAAAATAAAAAACATGTTGGAGTTGGACTAATTTTATTCTTCACCATATAGGTTTTGAATAGTTTCCAGTACTTCTGATTCTGTAGTATTTAGGTCGTCCTTTTTTTTATCTTACATTTTACGAATCATTTCGTTTGGCACTTGAAAATTTGTACAATTACCGTGATTACGGATTGCTTGTCTAGCTAGAAGAGTTCCATTAATAGTTGAAGTTATTAATTTATTTCGAAGTCTCGTTTTCATATTATTTACTTCACTGAACTAACACAAAACATTTACGCAGTCTGCGTTCGAGTATGGCAGACTTAAAACATTTAGAGCAAAAGATGCTAATGTCCTTAGTTCTGTTCCATCACGGATTTCAATCCAAAACTCATCGGTTTTCTGTGAGCTAATTTCATATAATGGTAATTTATTTACCACTGGTAGTATTCTCCATTCATCATCAATTTTTTGAAAATCGTCGGCATTATTGACGATTCGTGGCAACTTTTGCATAAGCGGTAAAATGGATGGAGAAACATTTCTTGTTTGATTACTAGCTGCTTCTTCAGGTGATAAATATTTTTAAAGTTGAGGTAAATCGTCAGAGAAGTCGTATCTTTTTTTAATTTCTTTGCAGCCTGTGATGAGGAAATCTCTGCAGCGAGCATAAAACTATTTTAATTCTTCTTTTTTTGTTGATATATCTGGTTTTGGCGTTTCTATCATAATTTTTACCCCCAAATATATTTCTGGGAGGAAATATCGCGTATCTTCTGGGACGATTGAGCTGATATCATTTTGTTGAACATAATCCCTTTGCATTAACATATTAATAATTCTTTGTACATTAATCTTATGTGTTCATACAGTTCCACCAATTTTGAGTCTGTGCTTTGAAAGTAGTCGTTGAGTTTAATAAATTTTGTTAATATCCATTGCAGAAATAATAAATAAAGCTTAATAAAATCGTCATGCAGCTCACGGTAAATTAATTCTGCAGCTACAGTTTTTTCTTCGAGCTATTTCTGTGTAAAAAAACAATTTAAGGCTGCTCCACTGTTCAAGCAGCCTGTTCACAACCGATAGCAGGGAAAGCCACCGAGTTTGCGATGAATGTAAAATCTTGTGGATTTTTGTGTTAGTAAAAACTTGAAATTCCAAATATTGGGCTTGGCGTTTGGAACTCAGTTTGAAAAAACCGTAAATGTTTCGCGCTAAATCTTCGCATCGTCTTGGTAATTTTTTGCATGCCTCACTGGCACACAAATGCATAGAATGGCATATATATTTAAAAATAAAAGTACCTGGCAGATTTTCTCGCAAACGGCTGGCTACTGAATTTTGTGATCCCATCATAACGTTGCAGCCGTCTGACGCGAATCCTATAATATTTTCTAATGGGATCCCTCTATCACTAAATTTCTTTATAATGAGATCATACATGGCGTCTGCTGTAGCTCCCTTTGCTGCCATCGTAAAATCGCCTGCCTCAAATACAGGTCAGTTCCCATAGTGAAGACATGACTTTTTTGCATGTCATCAAAATAACAGATAATAATGCACATGGTGTTTGTGGCCGAAATATCCGTTGATTCATCTACCAGTACGCTGAATTATTATTTTTAATAATGTTGTCCAAATAATCTTTTTGGAAATCACCAATAACATTTTTTACCGTAGATGTGCATTTTTTTCGTTTTATGGCAATCTCGGAAGCAATTCTGGAGTCTGGAAAACACGATCTTAGCAACTCTGATAAATGATCCATAGCCATAAATGATATGTTGTTAGTTTAGTTTAGTTTAGTTTACGACGGGCTGTTTTCCGCAACTCCACGTCTATGCGCGTATTTTGCGTGTGGGCAGGAATAATGTGATTATTCGAGCCATGAGATCTCTCCGAAGAAGCTCAACAGGCCCTTGATGTTGCATGCAACTTCGGGGAGTGATCCCGGCGTGCCGAGATGTTTAGCCCTGTATGTAGCGACCTCCGGACATTTCAGTAGCACGTGGGCCGCCGTTTCTTCCTCCCCCATACATGCCCTGCACAGGGGACTATCTGTAACACCTATAGTAAATAAATGTTTGTTAAAGGTGCCGTGTCCTGTGATAGCACTTGTTACTATCCTAATCTGCGGCTTGTTCAGTCTCATTAAAACTTTTGTTAAGCGACTGTTAATTTCAGGCAGGGCATCCCTAGCTTGTCTACAGTCTACTAGATTTTTCCAAAGCTGAGCGTGTTGATTAGTAAAGTGTCTACGTACCAGTGAACAAACGTTACCAAAGGGGATTGGTATGATTGGTTCCGGCCCTATAGTGGCCAAAGCCGATCCTCTTCTGGCAAGTTCGTCTGCTGCATCGTTGCCTCTGGATCCACTGTGTCCCTTTATCCATTGCAGGGTCACATTGTTGTTTTTACATACCTCATTTAATCGTTGATGGCATTCATATATTAGTCCCGAGTTCACCACATTGCATCTCAGGGCTTGGAGTACCGCCCTACTGTCGGTCAGTATTCTGATGGGGAAGTCATTAACCTTCCTAGCATCTATTGCTATGGCCGCTTGAATGATACCCATACATTCCGCCTGAAAGACCGTGTTATAGGTACCCAGCGGTGTGCATATGTGAATATTGAGGTCTTCAGAGAAAGCTCCACAACCTACACCTTCATTTGTTTTAGAACCATCGGTGAAAATTCTAAGCTCTTTTGGGCTTAATCCTTCCGGCTGGCTGTTTTCATTTAACTGTATCTTGTATTTCTTATCGAAAACAAATTGTTTAGGAATCCTATCGTATTTGGCTTGTAGGATAGGAATTTTTGAGTGAATTCTATCAATTATGCCTGTATGAGGGACACTATTCTTACTCCAAAGATTTAGGGTCTTGAGTCTGATGGCAGCTAAAGTCGCTTCTTGTTGTATATGTAGATGAAGCGGAGTTAGCTCCAGCATCGCTTCTAAGGCTGCTGTTGGCGTAGTTCTCATGCAGCCTGTAGCAGCCATACATGCCAGTCTCTGGTAGCGCTGAAGCTTTTTAATTATGGTGGCTTCATTTGTCTTGGTCCACCATACCAGAGCGCCGTATGTGATCATGGGCCGAATTACAGTTTTGTAAAGCCACAGTATGATTTTTGGCGTCAATCCCCATCTTTTGCCAATCATGTTTCTGCATTGCCAGAAAGTTATACTAGCTTTGTTGATTTTGTTTTCTATGTGTTTATTCCAGTTAAGTTTGCTGTCCAAGGTAAGACCTAAATATTTTACCTCAGAGGATAGCTGGAGTTTTGTGCTAAAAAGACTTGGAGGATGATAGTTATTCAGCTTTCGTTTTTGTGTGAACATAACTAAAACCGTTTTATTTGGATTGACAGTTAAGTCGTGTTCCCTGCACCATCTCTCCACTATACGGAGAGCCGCTTGGGTCAGGTCGCACACTATGCTTGCTGTCTTTCCAGAGACCAGTATTGTCAGGTCATCAGCATAACCTACTGTATAGAAGTGATTGTCATTTAATTTGCTGATGAGTTCATTAATGACCATATTCCACAGGAGAGGTGAGAGAACCCCACCCTGCGGGCAGCCTTTCTTAATTTGGATTGGTTGAGATTCACCAGCAATCTTTATTATTCGTGTACTGAGCATGTAAACTATCCAGTCGATCAGTGCCGGTTCAACTTTGTGTCTACCGAGTGCACCTTTTATGCTGGAGAAGTTCGTTCGGTCAAAAGCACCTTCTATATCTATGAAGGAACCTAGACATATTTCTTTGTTTTGGATGGCCTCTTCAATCTTTGTAATTACCTTATGAAGGGCCGATTCTGTTGATTTGCCTAGACTGTAGGCGTGTTGCTTGTCGTGTAGTGGTAAGTTCATTAGCGCCGACCCCCTTAATTCCCTTTCACACATCCTCTCCATCGTCTTTAGGAGAAAGGATGTGAGGCTAATGGGCCTGTAGGATTTAGGGTCAGTGTAGTCGCTCTTACCTGGTTTGGGTATGAATGTAACTTTCACTTCCCTCCATCCCCTAGGAACATATTTAAGAGCAAGACAGGCTCGCATTATGGCAGCAAGTCTGACTATTAGGGCTTTACCCCCCCACTGTAGGAGTGCCGGGAATATGCCGTCGGGTCCTGCCGCCTTATAGGGGAGGAAACTGTGAATGGCCCAATGGATTTTGTCCATCGTTACCACTCTCTGTGCTAAATTCCAGTCTTCTGCTGTTGATGTCAGTATGTCGTCATGCCGGTTTGCCTCCTGGGTTACGCAGCAACCTGGGAAGTGCGTTTCAATTAGGATGCGTTGGGCTTCATCCGGCGATGTTGAGTAGCTACCGTCGGGTTTCTTTAGAGACATGGATCCCGACGTGTTCTGTTTAGCTAGAATATTCCTAATCCTATTTGCTTGTTTGCAGGTTTCTATGTTGCCACAGAATTTACGCCACCCAATCGAGCGTCGATACCTGATACATTTTTTGTATTCAGACTTAGCTTTCTTATATAATAGCCAGTCTTCATCCATTGAGGTATTCATGGCCCTATTTAGAGCTTTTCTTACCTTCTTACGTTTTCTATCGAGTTCTTTACCCCACCACGGTTGTTTTACCTCGGCATGTCTTGGTGGAGTGATTTCTGGACATGATTCATGGTAGCTGTCTATCATGGCCTTAGTAACAGCTGCTACCTGTTCTTCTAGGAGCGACTGATCTGCTATAGTATTTATCCCCTCAAAATCCGCTAGCAAAGACGTCAGCCTATTTAGGTATTTAGTTTTATCTGTCTTGCGGGGATTTCTCCATGGTGGTGTAGAGGGGATATCGACCTGTAGTGCGAAGCAGATCCAATGATATGTTGTACTCAGCGACGAATGCACTAAGTTTTATTTCGGCTTCCATTACTTTCCTATTATGATCGGTTTGTCGATTCTGAAAATAAGTGCTAACGTCTCTTGTAGAAGAGCTCGCTGATGCTCTTCTTAGTTTAAAAACATGACGTTTTAAAGTTGAAATTTCACAAGAAAGTTTGACATCATACACTGTACATTTTGCCTTGTAGGCGTCATCATTGACGGGGACAATCCAATTATTAAACGTTTCATCACGTTCCCACTGCTTTCTGTACTTTTGTTTTATGTGTTTACTTTTTTCCTTTTTTTTCGGCGTAGGTGGCCCGTCGTTATTATCACACTCATATATCACTCATTTTCAATTAAAACTTTAAAAAATATTCGTAAAATAGCTTTAACTAATAGATCGTACATAAAGCAAAACAAAGCGTTAAATGACAAAACCACAATAGGTACAGCACAGCAGTAACAATTATTCTGGGGATTCCCCACATATCCTAGAACCTACCCGAGTAAAGGTACTTAGTAACTTACTAGAATGAGGAACTAAAGATTTTAAACATTAAATTCTCAATGATAAGGTTGAGTCTAAGTTGAATACTCTTAACATTTGACATTCCTACTTTATCTGTGTTCACAAGTTGGTGCGTTTCGTTATACGAAATATTTATTTGTGATTACTTTAGTCAAATACCGTATATTTTAATACGGTAATTAAATAGCTGCCGTATACCGTATTTTTGTTGCCTAAGATACTTGAATGCCATATATTACTTTATTATATCAAGAACAACGCTGTCACAGACAGAATAGTTTTACTATTAGCGGAGATTTTTTTTTAAATGGCTTTACGGCTCTGGGTTCTAGCCCTTCTGAGCTCCTAGCGGAGATAAAATGATATTGACAAAGAGTATAGTAACTGTCCTATACAGGAAGATATTGATAATAATATGATGGTCAGTGTGAGCGTTAGCAACTTGAAGCGAGCTGACTATCGTACCAGGGGCGTAGAATTATCGTACATGGACCGAAATTATCAAAATAATGTCTTTCATAATTAAATAAACGATATCGGTAATAAATAAGGCAATATTGCTACGAAATATTGCGTTATTTTATATAATACGCTACGGCTCCGTGGCGCAGTGACTTAGCAATCAGTTGTTGCGCTGGGGGCTGCGGGTTCGAATCCCGCACGGAACAAGTATTTGTATGGCCTACAAATAATTGTACCGGGTCTGGATGTTTGTCCTTGTGCAATTTATGTTTGTAAACTGCCTCCACGACATAGGAGAAAATCCTAGTGTGGGGGTGACGTTTTTTTAAAAAAAAATATACGAATACGAATGCAAGTGCAAGTACTCTATAGTTGGGCAAAAATCGATATTTGCTCATCAGAATATCAATAAATGTCATCAATATTTTTAATCGCAACATATCGATATTTATTTTAGAAAATATTGTAATAATGTGTAGTTGTCGTTTGTTTTTTCGTCGTCTACGGAACCTATTCCTTAAATCATGCAAATGAATACGATATATCACTGAATATATATCAATATTGTTTAAAAATATCGATTCAATATATATCGGTATATTTTTCCCCTTGCCCATCCCTAATACGAACCTGAACCAACCTGAACATCTGAACAGTGACATTCTGACAGTTGACAATATTATATTCCGGCAAACTATAAGTGGAATATTTCGATTTTAGTTGGCTTAGATCTCTCCGATAAGAGTAAAAGTATTCTGAGCTTACATCAGCTCACACCAACTCTAGAGTAACAATACCCAGTATTAGCTACTCTACGTTTGTGTTGGAAAAACGCAAACGAAGTTATCTGAGAGCATTGAGTTATACACCACAAACAATATAGAAACACTACGCATGTTATGGCGCGTCTCCACCAAAGTTGTGTTGTCAACACAACATTGTCAACACGTGTGGCCGACAAATGTTTCTGTAATCACCTAGTTTTAGGAACAAAACGAAACAATGTCGGGAATCGTGTTTCCATTTTCGGCGGCAACACCAAAGGAATACGCTTGTTGCCGACATTTGTTCCCGCGGTGGAGATGCTTCTTGCAACATTTTGAAACATATGTCGTCAACTTTTGTTGATTTGTCAACAGTTGGAAACATAATTGTCAACATTTTTGGTGGAGACGCGCCTTTATACACTAAACTAGAGTAGCAAACCACATTACCGTGCGCAAAGACGTATTAAAAAAGACTTTACTTTTAAAAAAAATCTTAGACCGTGCGCCGAAAAAGTGTAACCACTAGGTATATAAACGCGACGACGTAGCTTTGAAATCACTAGAATTTTAAAGTAGACATAATATATCTGTCTCACTTACACAAGTCGCGAAAACAATACCGTCGCTATGATTAGATAAAGATAGACACAAATGGTGGGGTGAAGTTGCATATTTTATGAAATTTTACCCAAAATAAGCAATATGGAGTTGTTTTCTTTTAAAGTAGCATTTAATTGTTTTTATTTTAAATTTGTACATTTTATTATTAGGTGAACAGAAGTAAGTATAATAAAACAATTTTCGGTTTCTTAATCAAGAAGATCTGTGTTTGAAATATGCATGAGTTGTGAAAGCATCAGTAAGTTTTTGTCTCCTAAATTTGGTCTCGTGACATTAGCTACAAAAACTCTGGTTTTCAATAAATTTCGTTGATTTTGTTGTTTATACAATATCCATACTATTTAACAACGTTAAAAAGATTTTTTATTTTTTTACAACAATACTGAAGATAGTTAATTGATTCAGGCGTGACTTTGCGGAAGTCTATTTTTAAGATAATACTAAATGGTTTTATACTAATCCGCTTAAATATTCATAACAGCTAATGCTCTCAAACTCCGCTATGAAGCGTCAGTTTGTTATATAATTGCCTTTTAGATTTTTTTTGTGTGTTTAAGTGTATACTTTCATGATACAATCATATTTTTAAGTACTTATAAATAATGGCATTAATCAATAAAAGGGAACGATTAACTTGTATTGAAGATAAATGATCCCCCGGGTGTATTGCTAATTCTTTTAATAATTTATTTCCTTGAAGCTCTTTTAATGTTTTTGTAGCTAATGTCATGAGATCAAATTTAGGAGACAAAGACTTAGTTTCGGAAAGTTTTATGGCATGTTTTATAATGCTTTCACAACTCATGCATATTTCAAACGCATGTTTTGATGGGTAACATAATCCGTACTTTATCTTTCATATTAATTAGTTTATTAAACCACTCCAGTTCTGTAGCTAGTAAAACTTTGATGCATGTGTCACATTTAAGATCTTGACAAATTTTATTAAAAACATAGCCGGAAATATATCCAATGACTTGTTTTGTTACGTTCGTAAAAAGGTTCGTTTGTAGCACGATTTATTTTCTTTCTAAATCTGCTTCATTTTGATTATTCTTTATAGTTTGTGTTTTTTCTCGTCAATGTCATCATGGCAATGATTAAAGGAAGACTTGTTAATTTCTTCTATATGATCCTTATCAATTGTAGATGTTGTAGATCACAAGAAATTAATTTTTTCAAGGGGCACACAGTTGCCTCCAAAACTGTTTTTTTTTTAATTCAAGGTGGTTCAATAATTTTTTGTAGGCTGATTTGCGACTGCACAACATTAGCATTGTTATTGTAACCACCTTTTTGCCGGATACGCAATTTACTAGGAGCTTTCGCCCTCGCAAGACTTCTTTGTAATATCGTTTACCACGTGTTAATCAGGCTCTGGCTATCGTGCATCCTTCCCTACCACACATAATAATATATACAACATGTAACAAAAACCCTGTGGTTCCCGTCCCGTTAAGTGCGTTATCAGAGTCAGTATTCAAACGTAATGAAATAACTTTTTTCAAAAAACTAGAACATAAAAATTTAAAATTAATTTAAAAAAAAACAATTTGCGAATTGTTTGTGGTTTTATTACCTCTGCACTATCCGGGGAATAAGAGGATTGTAAAGGACCCCCCTTTACCGATTCTCGTATCAGTTAGTGTTAATAAAACCACATACAATTTGTTAATTAATTTTTTTATTTCAAATTAGTTTTTTTAATGTTCAAGCTTTTTGAATAAAAGTTATTTCTTTACGTTTGAATATCGACTCTGATAACGCACTTAAATGGAACCACAGGGTTTTTGTTACACGTTGTATATAGTGTTCTCTGTTACACTCTATTTTAAAATAAAATTATTGAAAAGCTAAATCATGTCAATCACTAGTCTTGCCACAATTTGAAAAATCAACCATATACCATTGGATTCGCAATAAAAATATCTATATTTACACATTTCATTTTTTTGGAAAAATAATAAGAGTAAATTACTATATCCGTTTACCTGTTTACACCTGGTTGACAGGTATTGTTGTACAGAAAAAGGTAGTCGTCAACAATGCTGTGGCATTTTCTATGTATATTTTTTCAAGGAAAAGAATGACCGTAACCGGTAATTTTTTTTTATTAAATAATTTTTAATTAAAAATAGCCTTGCCAAAACATAGGATGTCAAATACCCTGATTTGTATTTATTTTGTATATTTTATTATAAAAAACAAATTATCAAGGAAAAGAATGAGGAAAGAATTTTACTAAGCCGGATCTTAGACTAAATACTTTTAAACTTTTCAGACAAATTAAAAAACCCAAAATCCTGTTTTAAATTTGCAATCTAACACTTTCTTCATATTTTTTTTTATAATTATCTTGCGTGTCTGAACCCTTCGCTTAATTTTTTTTTTGTTGTCACTTCTACACTTAAGTCGTAACATACTCTATGTTTTTCAATTAATGCGTATATATATTATTTTTTATTTCTGGTTTTAGACTTTTCTTATGGCCATAAGCTTTGGGGTCTCCCTTGGAATTTAATACATCAAAAATATAATTGTGTATTTTAATAAATTCTGCAGAAGATTCACTTTCTGAAAATTCAGAAGGCAAATCTTTGGCCAAATGAAGAGACTGAGCCACACTATTACTTAGTTAATTTTTTTGTTAACGAATAGCCATCTCATCGATAACTAAATTACAAATGATCTCGGACTTAATTATCACTTTTCACCTTGAGAACATTAAAAGCCACCAACGTAAATTCAGGATCCCCGTTAATTTTGCTATACTAATTAACCGATGCGGTAATGCGTTGTTGAATACGGATCGAAGATATTTATAGGCAGCAGAAGAGTAAAAGTTTAATGTTAATGCAAATTTCTTTAGCACGTAAGGAAATTTATTAAAATTTCTTTTCTCTTTGAAGGATGTTTTAAATTCTTCCATCAATTGCAATATTTCTTCATTCAAATTTAGCTACATTTCTTCTTCTTCGCTCAACATACTTTTTTTTCAGTTCTTCGATAACATCTTTTAATTTTTTATTTTTTATTTTTAGTCTTTTCAGTTTCTGTGATATATTTTTTATTTTTTTTAATCTTCGTGCGGATAATATTTTCAAACGGTGAATTGTTTTTCTCATTTTGTGCATTCGCGGTGTTTCAGTTATTTCATCTATCTCTTCATCGGTTTCCACAACATCAACATCCATATTTTCTTCTACTAAAAGTTCCGCCGGCTTTTCAAGATGAGGTTCATCCTGAAAAATATCCATCAATTATTGCAGTTGAAAGAGCACTATAAAACCTGATTACTAAGATAAAAAAAAACTATTAATCATAGTTTAATTAATCTGAAATAAATTAGTTAATAATAATAATGTGCAAAGTTCAAAATTAGTTTGCATTACACATTGCTATAAATTTTTTAAGAAAAGCTATTTATAGACCAATATTACCTATGTTGTAACAATATGAATTAACTACCTTATTAAATCTTTACTTATAACAAGGATTGGAATTGCTTCGTTAGACAAATAAACACGGCCGCAATCGCTTTTTGGTCCTAGTTTATCTTGATCCCGGAAGTGCTTAGAACAAATGAGAGTAGATTTAGAAGGCACCCAGTCAGTCTCCTTTCTCAGCAATCGTATTATTTCCACCCACTTCTTACGGCGTACTGTATCTTTAGGTACCCTGCAAATTTATTAATATAAAACTATTAATATAAAATAAAATAATAAAATATAATTAATAGATCATTCATGAATAAACCAAAATAAAAATAATTAATTATTTTGTATGAAGGTTGAAACATAGTTTTTATTATAATTTTTTTATTATAGAGGTAGCAAATTAACTTATTCCATAAATTATATAGTCTCCCATTAATTCGACCTAAATTGCAATATTCGATATTTTATTTCATTTTTGCCTTTTTTTTACGTTAATATGAATACATATAGTAAAACTTACGTGTGGAAAGTGATTCCGCTTGATTTATTATGTTTTTGTGACCTTGAATCGCATTCTTTCACTACGCATTTACCCATTTTTTGTCGCGGATCGTTCGGCTAAACTCGGTCGGCGTCACACTGAACAATGAACTGACGTTATCTGCACATATGACTGTGGCCATATGTGGAGTGACAACGCTTTGGCGCAGTAATTACAGACCAAAGAGTTAAATTATTCGAGGGTTAGTTACTCTGGAGTAATATGGTATTTGGTCGAATCCGCCATTAGGCTATCAGCGTATAAGTAAAATAAAATAAATTCTCAAATTTTTCATCATGAAAGAAATTATCGTAAAATCTGCGTACGATAATAATGTGTTATCGTACATCGTACGTAGGTACGAAATAGTCGCATGTATACGATAATTATCATACGGTTCTGAATTGAACGCTGGTTAGTGTTGCAAACAGTTAAACTAGCTCCCCACCAGATTTAACTTCTAAAACCACCAGAAAACCACTAACAAAAAGCGTCCCTACTCTCTCTATTCTATCCTCTCATCATTATTTTCATCATTATTATTATCATTATTATTATTCATCATCATTATTTTGAATGTAGCTTTGTTACATATTACGGAAATGACATAGCCACTGTATGACAAAACCCCGTTTTTGAAAATAAAGATTAAAAAAACTTTTTTTATCTTTTGGGATTAGGAGACCTAGTGTCATAATCCCAAAATTTCCATCAAACAAGTTATTGTTTATTATAAAAGAAAACAATAGGTATACATATTAGTAATTGGTTACCGTTATTATTACAAACTGTGTAAAAATTATTAAATTTCTATGTCAATAAAAATCAATCAACATACAATTAGTAAATCAACAAGTCAACACCAAGAATATAAGACAGGTCCGTGACTTAGCAATGAGATCCAGGGATAAGGGCCGTGGGTTCAAATCCCGTATGGAACAAGGATTTGTATGGCCTACATTACAATTCTTTCGGGTCTGGATGTTTATCCTTGTGAAAATCCTAGTGTGGTAAATCCAAATTTTTACTAAATATCATTTGTTCCATCGCTATTGATGATTGTTCGATCATAAATACAACTTAGTTGTTAATAATTGACCATAAAAGCGAGCGAAGCGAGCTCGGGACTTGGGGCACCCCGACTCGGACAGGTCAGGTTAGAACAGTGGTTATTGGTCGAATGGACTAAGTTTTTACCCCACGTTACAAATCTGAACAAAATCCCTTCATTTCTGTAGCTATGCTTAAAGTTAGGTAACCATTAACGCATACTACTCTATGCACATCAGTTTATTCTTGAAGCACTCTTTTCTCGATTTTTATTTTACCAATTTGGTGCAAATGAGTCAATATTGTAGGTAATTTAACATCAAACCATAACGGTTTTCTTGGTTTTTTGATGAGTATCGTCTTCCACCATTATTTTTAATTCACCGCTATTTACCCTTAGTCTGGATACTTGTCTGGTATTCCTCGTGATTCATTCTTTAATTCGAAGTGTCCGCTACAAAAGCGATTAAACCGAAAATGTAGGTACTATACGTTCGTTAGGTATCCTCTCCGAACAAAGTATTGACACTGCGAATTGTCTTTGCTGCTCCAGAACACTTTCGGCACTAGTATTCGAAAATTAAGTAATATAAAAAATAATTTTTGAGGTCTCCATGTTTAACTCAAATACTGAATGTAAAAACAATTGAAAGTCAAACAATAGAATGTCATTTTTTTTTTAAATTTAGAATGTCATAATTTTTTGTTTAAATAAAAAAGGTTTAAGTAACGAATCTTAGAGGTCTGAAGTTTAATTTTAATTCAAAGTGTACACAACAGCAACTTCATATAGAATTATTACGTAGCAAAAATTATTGCGTAATAATTCTATGAACTTCATACTTCCCACTACCATTAATTTTAAAAATAAAATCAATTGAACTTACAGCCTAGCTAATAGCACAGAACAAATAATAGTACTACGTACTATTAGCTAATGGTTATTGCAGTCCATGAACACCTGCGGCACAGCCTAACTAAGAATGCTACAAAATGTGTTATCACCTCTGAGAACTAAAGAATTAATTGAAAATCAAAATGAAAAGGACATCAGAATATTTATAACCGTGGTGAACTCCAATTTCATATTTTTTGCTTACTTTATAGGTACCTACATTATTAATGCTTAACGCGAATTAATATAATATACTAATAGAAACTTATCATTGGACTAATATTTAACAGATCGTAGGTATTTTTTATGATTTATGTTTGGCGCTGAAAAGCAAAAGCGGCAAGCAAAAATTGCCCTCGAAACGTAATATAATAATTAACAGAAATATAATAATTAGAAAAAAAATATATAGTAATAGTTTTACTTTATTTCGTTAACTTGGTTGTTAACACTTTGCTTGCTGGCATTATTTTTGCTATCGAATTTGGGCAGGCGTAAAGTAGAAATTTATTAATAGTAGCCATAATTCATATTGCAATGCTTGCCTTGCTCTTTCCTCACATGAATTATTAACAATACAGTAAAACAATAATACAATTTTGTATTATTTTTTATCTTGTTTTCACGCAAATAGTTCGTGAATGTAGGACAATATACGTAGATGAGATGTCAAAAATCTAATAATCTTTATTTTTTAAATGAGCATAGGTATTTCCCAATAAAAAATACTGTTTATATAAAATAAAAACGACCACATAAACTATTTTTAAAACATTAATAAGATATTCACTTATATATACGCTAGGCTACGCCTGCACCCATTGAGATAATATGAGTAACATAATATTACCTCAATGCCTGCACCACATTTTTATAAAGCCATAATAGCTGCAGCATGAAAGGGTCGACTCGACTGGGAAAAGACGACGCTCACTCTCGTTACTAACGTAAAATTGCAGCATAATAATTCTGCTCTTTCATATAGTGATTTCAGCAAACGCGAACCCTTTACTGATAAGGAAGCATTTCGTCATAGTCAATGATAGATGTTGTGTCTGAGGGCCACAGCATCCATCAGGTGGACAGTGTGTTCATTTATCACCCATACTTCCATTAAAAAAATAGATTCGGTTTTTGGTTAGGTACTTATTTTATAAGATTTGTGAAAAAAATCTCTAAATAAGCACTGCTTTACATTAGAGTTCATTTTTATTAGGTACCTACCTACCTCGTTAACTTCGATTATATACTTGTCTATATAATCAAAGCTCGGTAGGTACCTCGTACAACACTCTTTGGCTTGGAGCTTGGACTCTGTCCAAGTCATTTACAATTAGCCGTGAAGCACAGAACGTAACATCCAGTAACATCTAAACGTAGTGATTTAGGTATATATTTTTATGTAAAATCTAACGGAGATAAACCGTCGGCATATTACCTACTATTATTTACAAAAAGAATCACTCAAAAATCAAAACTAAACGGAAATTTTTTTATAAATTAAATTATTTCGCAAATTTTGTAAACTAATTGGAACCAGGCTTTAATATTGCATATTATATCAGTTGGCCGCGCCTTTCGATTCGAGCTCGAAAAACTTGATCTTTTTGCAATAGAATCACTGTCTAGAATAAAAACACGTGAACGCGCAGCGCTATAGTGCCTGACCCACATCCCATTTTATCGCATTCACGTGTCTTAATAAGTTTATTATCAAATTCACTTAATTCATTTAAACTTTTGAAGGGTTTTAAAAACAACTTTTATAGTTTCGTGTGCGTTTATTTAGGTATTACATTTTTCTATTATACATTCTGTAAATCTATGGTGATATATAGCATAGATTACTGCATATATAGGTTGTGGTGGTATAAAAACGCGATATCATATTCCGTAAACGTCATAAATGAACTAAAGCATGTTTTAATTTTAGAATGGGATATTTTATTTTTATTAAAACTAGTATAATTAATTTAAATAGAATAAATCAGTAATAAAAAGGGATATATAACTTAAAAAAGTTACTTATGCTATAAATTACCAAGTTTTTGCTATCATCAATAATACCGCACATTGCATAATTTTTGTGTATAAATAAATAAAATTTACTTAATTAGTATTAAATTTAAAACTAAATTTTAATGTAGGTTATCTAACTGATATAATTTCTGAGGCAGAATTAAAAAGTTAAAATTAAACGTGATAAAGTCATTAAAATTAGTTTCATTTATAATCATAATATCAAAATTCCATTGAAAGTTTGTTATTATTATTTTCGACAGTAATTTAAAATAATATAGTATAAATATTATAAGTACGTATAAGGTTTAATAAAATTTCCAGCTCTTTAGTAATGAAATCGGAATAATATTAAACATTAGATATCGAGGAGCATCTGTTCAAAATTAGTAATAAATTACTTATTTCATATTAAATTATATTGAGAAATAAGTTATTACAAAACGGTAATTAAGCATGGAAATACATCTTTCTTTACACTGAGTAATAAAACTTAAAAGTAAAAAGTACAATATTTAACGACTGATTTTATTCAATTGAATATTATATTCCATTCGCTCTACATATTATTATTCATATAAAATGAAAATGTTAACGATAATCGTTGAGAAAGGGGAACACGCTGTGTTTACTCCCGACGTAAAAGCTGAAGTCATGAACCCATTAATTTCTAGCTTTGAACAGTCAAATTTATATGCATCTCTGTCTATCTCCGTAGTTTTCTTATGGAATGCTCAATACTTTATCTCGCTTACACACCAAGTGAAGGCCCTAGAATGTTCTAGACGTTTTAATGTATATATTTTGGCGCGACGACGGCGCTGCGTTTCATTCATTTGTGAAGTAGATAGTGTGAAGTTGTGAGTTGTGTTGTGTGTGAAATTTTTTATAAGTATTTTTATTCTAGTTTCTTCTGGATTTTCATTGAACGTGTAATTGTAAGTATTTCTTATATATTTATATAATCTATTTCCATGTCAATTTTATAAGTCCTAAGGTCTAAATTATTAAAAAATAAGACTAGTAGAATAGGATTGCGATTGCGTGGCTCATCGCTTTACCACTCCTAAAATGGTGTCAGTGTACGGAAGCTAACAGGAGTGCTTTCTTTGTTATAGGTTGAATCAACATAATGGGTAAAGATTACTACAAAATACTGGGCCTGTCAAAAGGCGCTTCAGACGACGAAATAAAAAAGGCGTACCGTAAGTTAGCGCTAAAGTACCATCCAGACAAGAACAAAGCGGCAGGCGCAGAAGAAAGGTTTAAAGAAGTTGCGGAAGCGTATGAAGTATTATCAGATAAGAAAAAGAGGGAAATCTATGATGCGCACGGCGAGGAAGGTCTAAAAGGAGGAATGGGCGGTCAAAATGGACCGGGTGGTGGACAGTCCTACTCATACACGTTCCACGGAGACCCACGGGCCACCTTTGCGCAGTTCTTCGGTTCTGCCAGCCCCTTCCAGGCTTTCTTCGATCTCAATGGTGGCGGTGGTGGCACTACGATGTTCTTCGATCGTGATATGGATGTCGATATGGATCCATTTGCAAACATGGGAATGGGACAAGCGCGACAAGGTCCAGGTGGCGCGTTCCGTAGTCACAGTTTCAACGTCCATGGCTCACCAAACAGGAAAGATAAGACCCAGGATCCACCGATTGAACATGACCTCTATGTATCGCTAGAAGACATTGCGCGCGGTTGTGTGAAGAAGATGAAGATATCCCGTCGTGTCATGCAGCCAGATGGTACATCTAAAAAAGAAGATAAGGTTCTGACGATCCATGTCAAACCTGGATGGAAGGCTGGCACCAAGATCACATTCCAAAAGGAAGGTGACCAGAGCCGGAATAAGATCCCTGCTGACATTGTGTTCATCATTAGAGACAAACCTAACGCACTCTTTAAGAGAGAAGGCAGTGACATAAGATATACAGCTAAAATCTCACTCAAACAAGTAAGCAATATATTTTTTTTAACATTATTCTTTTTTAAATTAATTCTTAGCTCAAAATATCAATAGGTTGTTAACAATTTAACACAATAAATTACTAACTTAATATTAGTACTGTAATGAATTTTAACAACATATTATTATCATCATCATTACAGCCTATCCAAGTCCAATGCTGGACATGGGCCTTCCCTCATGGTGGGATAGTTATCATAGTTGCCCTATGTTGTAGGATGTTATTTGCATTTACCGTTATAAATGTAATGTGGTAGACATTGTTTTCTAATCGATGTTTATTTCTTTGTTCACAGGCTCTTTGTGGCACAATCATTGAAGTACCAACAATGTCTGGTGAGAAGTTGACAGTGAACCTCCAAGGTGAAATAGTCAAACCACATACAGTAAAACGGTTTCCAGGATATGGCCTACCATTCCCAAAGGAGCCAACAAGGAAAGGCGACCTGCTTGTTGCGTTTGACATCAAATTCCCCGACCGCTTAAGTACGGGTGTAAAGGAAATACTCATGGACACATTACCAAACTAAAGTTGCAGTTTGGAGACTGTTGGATATCTCATTAGGACATGTTTTGTATATAGTGGGTTCTATTAGCTCCAAACATTTCTTGCGGGGTAATGTTGGAACCACTTGATTATATGCTCAAATGTTATGATGGGCCATTCCTACTTGGATTTGAATTTTGTAGGAACATTACTCGTTTTGCCAATGTAAGTTTAAGTTCCAGTCAGGGTTAAGTGGCATGGTGAGAGAAATGATTAGTTTGCCCTTTTTTGATTATGAAATATCAAAGCAGGACTTTGACCATGTTAATGTGTACCTAACACTGATTAGTATTTTTGCTTGACTTTGATGTATGAGTAGGAAATGGATTATGGTTGTGTACATCATGCCTGGTGTTAGTGATACAGATGTGTTAAGCATTTTTGTGTCTGGGTGGTCTTCGTGCGTTTTAGTACGGGGGAACCATGAGAGTTTGTGACTTTGATGCTTATGTATTTAATTTAATGAGTTGTAAATATTTTTACTTGTGTACATATTAATATCATGATTGTAGAACAGTGATTGTAAGTTTTAAGTTTCACGACAAAAATATTCAATAGCTAGCTGAAAGAAAACCTATGTGCCAGTGTAAAATCTAGTTGGCTTTAGATAACTGCACTTTCTACAATATTAGGCTAATGGGAAACTGTATAAATGATTTAAATATTTTATATAGTTTTCCATTAGTGTTAATTGACTAGAAAGTCAACTTTGCTAAACCTGTTCTACTGCTTAGAAAGAAATTTGTCAAGAAACTGAGAACTGACAATTGCATTTAATTTGTTTTTGAAATAGAATTTTACTGAAAATTACATTTCAAAGACTGTTTTCAAATTATTAATAATAATTATAATACCCATGTAGTGACAATTCAGACATTATTCATTAAAAAAAAAAACTTATTACTTATAATTACTGTTAAATATCTAATAAAATAATTCAAAACGATTAAATTCTTTCACTTCAAACCTTGCTACAGCTAATGATTTATGTTATAATCTGTTACAATTCCCTCTAAAGGTAGGATTACTTTTTTTTCTGCCTAGGAGTCGTCTGGTTAAGTCCACGCTTACCTATTTCTGCTGCCAAATAATGGTGCCTACACAGCAGTGTTCCGGTTTGAAAGGTATTGACAGTAGTGATTATAATTTTTTTGGATGAGATATTTTTAGCTTATAAATGTTAATGCCTCTGTAGTTCTTTATTTGAAGATTGTTTTAATAGGTTAACCGGTTCAGTGCGGGTGGCACGCCAGGCGTGCCATCGATTACTTTTGTGTGTGGCGTATGACACGCGAGTCGTGTCTTTTTTTAAATCGTTATTACTCGCTCAAATTGCTTTTTTGGAAAATTTATCCAGAACAAAATATTCATTATTTTGTAAGTAGTTCATGCCTGCGGCTTCGTTTCTGGATATTTTGAAAATTTGAAATTTTTAGGGGTTGACAACCTTTTTTAACTTGCACATGGTACTCTTTTTACTATGTGGGTTTTCAATCATGTTGTGGGAAAATAGTAACACAAATAATAGCACTCATTGCGATCGCTCACAAACTCAAGTACTAAATAAATTTCTGGAAAACAAGTCAAAATTTAATAAAACCAAGGTTTTCCAGGGTGATTTAAGTAAGTCACTCTCAATTTCAAAGCTTTTTTCACTTGTTTAGACCTAATTAAGTTTAGTTCACATCAAACATCAGTGACAAACCGAAGGATACTTGTTTTTAGTGGGTAACTACGTGTTTTCTTTGAAATTGAGTGACTTTTTTATCCAGAGATTACAAACCTTTTGTACTATTTCTTGTTTTATAAAAAAATCATTTAAGGTACAGCTAAATCATCCTGGAAAACCTCGGTTTTTATTAAATTAAATTTTCACATAATAATAACATTTGTAAATATCAAACAATCAAGAACCTTAATTTGGAAAATAATCAGGTTTATGTTTCATTGATATTTACAAATGTTAAATATTATTTAATGTTATACAAATGTAAAAGTGAAGTCGATCTGAAAATGTCTAATTAGTAAGAATAGCAAAACAAGTGTTTTCAAAAGGAAAAAAACGCCGGCGCTATACGGCGGCGGATTGACAAAAGACTATTTATTAACGAACTTTTTTTATGTATGAACGGTTTCGAACTGTTTCAAGCAAAAATAAACCTTATACCATATCACAAGAGCACATGGTACTTCGTAGGTCTATTCGGCCATATGATAGTAATAAGACGGTAGTTCAACCATTTTAAGCAAAATTAAACTATAAGACAAACGCATTGTTTTTTTTTAACAGGAGACTTGTTTTCCAGAAATTTATTTACAACTTGAGTTTGTGAGCGATCGCAATGAGTGCTATTATTTGTTACTTATTAGACTATTTTTCCACAACATGATTTAAAACCCACAAAGTAAAAAGAGTACCATGTACAGGTTAAAAAAAGGTTGTCAACTCCTAAAAATTTCAAATTTTCAAAATATCCAGAAACGTGGCTGTGGGCATGAACTACTTGCAAAATAATGAATATTTTGTTCTGGATAAATTTTTCAAAAGACACGACTCGCGTGTCACGCCACACACAAAAGTAATCGATGGCACGCCTGGCGTGCCATCTGCACTGAACCGGTTAAGTAGCAAGGTGCAAATGAGATGTTACCCCTGGGGACTAAGATGATATGCCTCGTTTTCAGAAAAAAAGAGCCATCGGTTTTCTACAATCACGATACGAAAAACTGCATAGAGCTGGTATTTAACGCTAGTTATTCTGTGAGAATGTGGTACTTCTCCGGTTGAGTCGATATATTTGTGCACAAATATGCGACTGCACGAGCTATACAATATGTAACAAAAACCCTGTGGTTCCCGTTAAGTACGTTATCAGGATCATTATTTAAACGTATAGAAATAAGTTTTTTTAACTCTAACAATATTTTTATTTTATTAAAAAAAATTGTATGTGGCTTTATTACCTCTGCGTTGTCTGGGGAGTAAGAGGATTTTCAAGACCCCGCTTTACTTAGCTTTAGCATCGGCTATTGTCAGTAAGAGGTAAAACCACATAAATTTTTTTTTAATAAAATAAAAGATATTGTAGTTTTTTTAAAAAAAAGTTAAGTTATAGCTTGGAATACTGATCCTGATAACGTACTTAACGGGAACCACAGGGTTTTTGTTACATGTTGTATAGCTGCAGCGTGGCTCTACCTCGTGAACACTAGAAACATTAAACCAAATTAAACTTCTTCGTTTTAAATAATATTAAGTAATTATAAATTCTGCAATATGTCCAGGATATGACCAACACTAATTTTATTATTGAGTAGACGACGTAATTGTATATCCTGTATAAATTCGTCCCTTTTAATGTACATTTGCAACAGTTTTCTAAATTTCTTTGTTACAACAGATGTGTTAGCAAAAAACGGCGTTTTTTTGCAAGCAATTCAAGAACTACTAAATTTGGATGATTAATTGAGGACTAATTTCATTTGATATTGTTTTATGCCATGATTCCAATGAATTTGTAGTTCTGTGAGACACTCCGAATAAATTCCAAACAGCCACATAAATTTCTTCCTTGAACCATCTCTTTTCAAAGTAATTTACAAACGCCATCATATTATCGTTAATATTTAATGACGTAAATTATGCCACATCGAATGTTATGTAATTGAGCAATAAAATATTTCAGTTTTGACCTTTATACAAGAAGTCAAGAAGTATATGTACTTTTCAAAGACATTTAAGTGTATACCTATATATTGAAATCTCTTTGGTATTTTTATAAGTATGCTATAATGTCTAATAAGTAATTTTGGGCAAGATTCTATCATGTTTTATAAACGACTGTACACAGCCAAGAAAGAAAATCGGAAGAAAAACAGGTAATATACGAATTCCGATTATCCATCCCGCCTGGGGTGGATAAACGAACATGCTTTTCCGAGTAATCCACCCTAGGGCGGATAAACGGAATGACCCGCCATGCTGTATAATATGTATGTAGGTATCCATAGCCTGTAGTAGCTACTTACCGTGGTCTTGTAAGTTCGAGTGCCATTTTATAAGAACAAATGTAGAGTTATTTTTATGTGTATTTATATTTTTTTTTGTACATTCCCCTCTATTTCAACCATTGTTTACATCTTATAAGTAAAGGTCCTCTGGAAGAGATCACTTAAAATAATCCTCTACTCGTTTTCTGTATTTTGGTGCACAATAAAGAATAAATAAGGGCTTTTATTTTTAGCGGGGTTAACCAAGTTGACTTTCTATAATCGTTATCGCTAATAGAAAATTATAAAAATTAACTAGCGTTTCAGTAAATGTATATACACACACGAGACTAAAGTGTGTTTTGTGTAGAAAGAGTCCACTAGTGTAACAAGGCGCAAATTCGGCCACACATTGAATACTGTTTTTATGTCTTGGTCGGGGCACCCCAGTGCAAGTTCCTTCCACTTGACCGCCTCCAGGGCAGAGCGGCTCGAAATTGACGACCGAGTGCTTTCTGTTCGGCTTGACTCACTGACACTGTGAAGAGATGTTGCATCTCTTTGCATATTCTATCTCAATAGTTCCTCAGAGCACTACTGTGGTAGATCCACAATAGTGATCAGTGCAATTGTTCGGACTAATCCACCGCCGCACATCGCGACAATACTCGCGATATTATCCATACTATTTGGATGATTGGCGATCTACCACTGTGCGATTTACCAGAAGTTTTCTCCCACGCACAATTTCCTTGTGGAATCAGCCACCATCAGCCATTTTTCTGGACCGATACGACTTAGGGATCTTCAAGAAAGAGTATACTCTTTTTTATAAGGTCGGAAACGCACCTGAAATTTCCCTGGTGTTGCAGTTGTTCATGGGCGACGGTAGTCACTTACCATCAGGTGAGCCGCATGCTCGGCCGCCCCCTTTTATAGCGACCTTTGTCTTTGCTAGGATTTTTGATTCTTTTCATCTTCACAAACTTGAAAAGTCCATTGCTGGACGTAAGCTTCTGCCATTGAGGGATGGCTTTCCCTTAATCATCACGCATGGCAAACGACTTTACGATCGCAGTGTACCAGACGTTTTACACCTTTGATACTCTGAGCTTCGTCGACATTCATCGTGTATACTGTATAGCATAGACTAAGTAAATATACCGCCTCGCATAGACTGTTAAAAAATATCTCTAGCTTCAATCGGGTCCGACAACCGACTACTATATGAACAGAGGCGCCGACACCCGATTAAAATACGGCGCCTGACACCTGACAAGTGGGAACTCTTATTTACTCGTCGCCGATCTGGGTACTTTACTTTGGGTGTAAACGATATGTTAATACCGCCATACAGTAATAGTGTTCTGTGTATTCCATAGTAATTATTTTACGACACTCACGGGACGAGACGAATATCAAGGATGGCAATGATAAGGATTCTCTTTAGTTCCTTTTAATAGCTCTTGATTATCGTATAAAAACAACATTAAACAAATATCTAAAGACAATCTCGTATCTCGACAATCGTTGTAATCTGTGACTTGAGAACTGAGGTGAAATTAGGTAAAATTTGTTTTATTACTGTTATTTATTTTAGTAGGCTATCAAGTTTCTATTTTCAGTTGTTATAATATAACACAGATAAGCCGTAGCCTAAACAAAGATTGGATGGTGATCTGTCATACGGGCACATAATATGATACAGGGCATCGTAGTATAGACTATAGACATTAGTCTCTCACAAATTAAACTTTACAACGTGTAGGTAACTGTAATCTTTGTGTCTGTATCTACAAATATGTGAATTTAAGTGATTATATGTGTGGCTTGTTGCAATAAATGTTTCTTTCTTTTTCTCTTTCATGCATATATAACTATTATCATTACTGTTATTATTATTTCATCATGTTATTCAACCACCGTGCATTTTTCTAGGAATTTCCGACACCGTAAGACAACGTGGAATTTACTGTCATCTGCAATGTTTCCGTACCGATACAACTTAGGGCTTACAAGGGTGTTACGGAAAAGGAGTTATTTTTTTTAACGACTGACAACGTACTTTCAATTTCTCTTGTATTGCGGATGATCGTGGGCGGTGATAATCTGGTGATATCGTCTGATGTATGCGGTTCGCCTGGTGGTGAACCGCATACTTGTTTGTCACATTTTCTATAAAGAAAAGGTTGATTTACAACGATTTTCGATAAGCACTGGTAAATCGTGATAAATTAAAAAAAAAACCGAAGTAAATTCAACTTTTTTTACAAACGAGCACACAGTCAATCTGACGGTAAGTGTTAGACATCTAAATATACCCTATTTAGAATCAAAATGCAGACGCGTCGTCACTCCTGAGGACTAAGATGGAATGCCTCGTTTCCAGTAAAAAGTGTCTCCAGTTCTCTACACTCACCATACGAAACAGCAGCATTACGCTGCTATTTTACGCTGGTATTCTTTGAGAGTGTGGTCCTACCCTGTTCGACGTGCGAGCTGCAGCCTGCAGCGTGGCGCTACCTAAGATGTTTTAATACGTCTTTGGGCGCTACCACGTAAAATCAATTATTAAAAAGTAGTCACACTCCTCACAAGATAAAGATGTAGAATCATGTAAATGCAAACGCTTATTTTAATCTTTGTATTTCAATAAACAAATATTTTTTGGGTTTTTTATTTTACGAAAACATTTGCTCCACGGCGCCTGTTTTACAGCATTATCAGCTGTATTTTCCGAAAGAAGAAAATAGTGAGAAACATAAATTGAAGGTTATAAAATAAAAATCAAGGGTATTAACAGCTGTAGAGGAATGATCACTTCGCAAGTTGGCACGGCTGACAGCTCGTCGGACCTTGGCGAACTACTGGAAATATGTGGCCGCGAAAATTGCTGGTTGGTTACACCAAATATCCACGAAACATTTTGCATTTAATTTTTAGCGCAAGGCCACCAATGTACAAAAGCATGATGTTTAGGGCTGGCTAAATAGGGTAGGTACTTACCCTAATAAAGACAGAAGTGAATCGTCATGTCAAACAGTATTCGCACTGGTGATATTCCCTCATCTTTTCCATTGACTTAGCCTCGGCAACGAAGGACAGAGCGAGAGGTCACCCTTCCTATCGCAACCCGTCAACTCCCATCTAGAGTGGACTCGCCATACCCTGTCACAGGGCTTTCTGGTGCGCCTCGGGTCTGCCCTTAACTTCAGGCCAACCTTGAGGACTCCTACGGTATTATTATCACGTGAAGTAGTTATTGTAGTACCTACATATTATGTATTTGTCCAATTTATAATACCTACTTATAATAAAACCAACATTTATTATAGGTATTATTATGTACAATAATACTTGTTCTATCAATTCTAATATTTTTTTATAAAATATTAGAACCTATAGGTAGTACCAGGGTATTCTTAAGCCAAATCAGTGATTTTTTAGAATTTTTGTCTGTTTGTCTGTGCGCTCATGATTCACACATAACTATTGCACGGATTTCAAATTTGGATATGTGGCTTAGTCCTCAAGGGTGACAACGGCTCTGTATTTTAAATAATAATGAAGCATAAATGTGCCACAGTATTCCCTTATCGTCAGGTGGACTGTGTGCTCGTTTGTCACCCGTATTCTATAAAATAGAAGTTTATAGTTTATATGGAACGTTCAGGGCACGATTCCTACTCGCACCTGTCTGAAAGAATGAAAGAAGAAAGAAAACTTTATTTGGTATCACAAAAAAAATATAACACGAGATATCTCTAGATCAGCTGAACTAAATGACAGCAGCGCTGATTTTCAATTAGAGCCTAATATTGGATTCACGGACGGTTATACATTACCTAAAGTTAACACTTAAAGAAAAACATTCAGTGTGGGGACAGAATCAGCATAATAAGAGTTATTATTTGGAAATAATTATAGATTGTTACAAGCAATCATAAACACACACTTACATATATACCTATACCCATATTCATATATATATACATCCATACACATTTACATGTACACATACACGATAAAGTGCTCAACAGCTGTCTGGTTTTTTTTTAACTTTTTAGAAATGTTGACTGTTTTATGAACCACAAAAATTCTCAGACCTTAAGGGTGCCCGACGTATTTGATCCAGAAAAAATTGCTGATTACAAAAATAATATGTGGTAAGACTCCTTTTCTGCCTAAGAGTCCGTCCGGGTAACCCTCTTACATATTTCTGCCAGCAAACACGTGGTAGAGCCATGCTGCAGCTATATTATGGTTGTAGCACGAATGGGTCGGCTCGAACGGGGAAGGACCACGCTCTCACAGAAAACCAGCGTAAAATAGCAGCTTAACGCTGCTGTGTTTCGTATGGTGAGTGTAGAGAACCGGAGACCCTTTTTACTGGCAAAGAGGCATTCCATCTTAGTCCTCACGGGTGACAACGCATCTGCATCTTGAGTCTTTATTGAGGATAGATGTAGATGTCTATGGGTCACAGTAACCACTTACCATCAGGTGGACTGTGTGCTCGGTTGTCACCCGATCCTATAAAAAAAAAACAGCACAGTGCCTGTACTGCGGCACTTCCGTCTGAAGAGTATAGAAAGTCAGTTTAAGTCATGGTACGTCCATGGTTTAAGTGTGTGCCGGACAGGTACGTGTGGCGCCGGAAGCGGTGCCCGCTGTTCGCGGTACCGCGCGCACTCACCAACCTCCTAAAGGAGGCCCCAATGACCGGAGTGCTGCACACTCTAAATAAAGTAGCCCAGGATGTAGATTTATTCTGCTGTTCCTTGGGTGAAATTCACAAAAGTGACATTATACATATTATGTTATAATAGTAGATAAGTTGTGTTCGGTCCTTATTAAATTTGACAGTTTTATGTGCCTACACTGTCGTATTAAGCCGCGTCTCCACCAAAGTTTTGTTGTCAACACAACATTTGGCAACAAAACTTGTTTCCATTTTCGGCGGCAACATCAAAGGAATACGCTTGTTGCCGACATTTGTTCCCTCGGTGGAGACGCTTGTTGACAGAAACATTTGTTGGCAAAACGTGTTGGCAAATGTTGTGTTGACAACAAAACTTTGGTGGAGACGCGCCATTAGGTAAGGTACGTTGGTGTAATACTGGACGGATTTTCGAATAGTTGGAAGAGTCTGCCAAAAACTTTAATTTCTCGACATTCGTATACGTCAGATTTATGGAATATGGACCAAACCGTTAATCGTTAAACGTAGTTTAGCTCTGAGAATCTTTTGCTTGTGTAAACTCAACGGTTTCTGCTTTAAAGGTGTGCGAAAACTAGACATACTTTTTTATATGCATAATGAAAAATTGGCCATTAAGGGGTAAGACCGGACTTAAATTTAAAACCACTTCTACTGCTTAGAGAAAAAAGTTTATAAAAGAGATTTGTCCTATCTTTAACGCTCAAAAACATATTTCAATATGATCTATAAATTACTAGAAACATAAATGTTCCAAACGATTTTCTCTTTTTTTGTTTCTTGCCATCCGATCTTATCCCTGATATAAAGAAATTGTAATTTTATGTTTCTCAAACTTTGTTATGACATAAGATAGAATTACTCAATATAAGAGAAAGATCGGATGCATTTGATTTTATATGGGAAAAAAAAATAACAGTAAGGACTGGCGAAATGCCCTGGGATAATGCAGGAGTTAAGGAAGATATAAATATTTTAACAAAGCGGCATTTATTATTATAAATTATTTTTTAAATAATTATTATAAATTACATTCTGATTTGTAATACAGGATAGATATAGATGTCTATGGGCCGCAGCAATCACTTAACATCAGGTGGACTGTGTGCTCCTTTGTCACCCTTATCCTATAAAAAAAATATATTTTAATGTGTACTTAAAAGTAATAAAATCATCGTATTGTTTTATTACTTTTAAATATACAGACTTGCTAACGAGACTGAGTCCCATAGTCACTTGAGTAATCAACGAAAAAATATACACGACCAATGAAAGTTTAAGAACCACTGCCATATTTGTAACAGGCAAAGATCGGATAATATTCATCCGATCTTCACTCACGAGGGGAAACATCGGATCTCGGCCTACAGCGATCTTAGCCCTGCATGGACCAGCTTTATTTAGCTATAACTTCATAAAAATTAGTATCCACACAAAATAATAACAAAAGAAGCCATATTCTCGCTAAAAATCGTAAATAAAAGTGATAGGGAAAGATCGGATGGACAAAAATAATACAAAAATTACATTGTTTTATAAAATGCCACGCAGCACAGGTCCCACTTGCCGGAGTGACTGGCGCGAACTGAGGGTCGGGGCAGGATGAAATGGCGTCGTGTAGCATATTGTTAGCTTTTCAAAATATAGCATAATTCGCCGGGAATTTGAATCCTACGGTCTTGCCCCATCACCGATCTTACCCCAACGTACCTTACGCCTGTAAAGACAGTGGTAGAAATAAATAAATAAATAAAAAAGTACAGAGCTGTGGCGCATTTCAATTCATCTCAACCATTTTGCTTTTCACCCGTCGATTTGTGATCCGCTTATGCCCAGCTTACCGCTTTATTCCTAGCCCAATTTTGACGAGCCCGCACATTGGAGGCGCGCGCAGTGGGTGCCCACGTCATGAGTAAAAATATCCGAGGCGCCCGCCCCCGCGTCTCTATAGAAAATTATACAACGCCAATCTTGTAAGATTATTATCTACCTGTTACGCATATTGCACTTCCTATTTTAATAGACAAACTTGAAATAAAATGTTATAATATACCAAGACAGTGCACAGCGATAGCAAAAACGGAAAAATGGGCAACATAAGAGAATAGGGTTAGTAGGTATCGAGCGTCATAAATATAAGGGTGGAGGAATATCAACCGGGATATCAACGGGAGGGGAGCGACCCCCTCTCAACTCCCTTCCCATAAACACTACTCCCTTTTGAGAGCAAATGCATGGATTATTTTATGGAGAGCTATAGCCTTATAAAAGGAAAAACCCTGCTTGGAGTATTAAAACAGAATAAATAATAGCACTGCGTAGTATTAACAATTAAAAATATCGTGCCGTACGACATTAAAGCCAACCTAATTGCTATTATATTTATTTTATTTATTTATTTTACATTACATCTTATACTATATGTCGATATCTTTAAATATAAAAATTACTTGTCACATTGTTTGTCTGCGATGAACTCCTAAACTATTGAACTGATTTCAATGAAATTTTGCACACTGTGTTCAGTTTGGCCCAACTTGAGAGATAGGATACTTTTTATCCTGATGACCTTCAATATTTTTTTATTTCGAATTTAAGGGTTTTTTTATGGGAAGGGTTGTCTGAAAGGGCAGAACAACGTCTGGCCAGCTAGTATATATATATAAAATTATACATCATAATATGATGTATAGGTGTTTATTCGATATATATTATATATCGAACAAATGGGATGCGGGAAGTAAAGACTGTGTATGAACCTCCGAAGGAGGTGGAGTTATAGCCGAAAAATTCTTTACTTCCAAAAAATAAGAATTTTTTTATTTTTTGGTTATTGGCCATTTTGACTCCCTAGGAATGAGAACTTTTTGCCCCTATTCAACCATGATCCCCATGACATCCTCTACATGATAGGCTATTCAAACTGACTATGCCTAAAGTTCGAGTCACCCCGCAATTTTTTGGTTTTTGGCCATTTCGAACCCCTAGGAGTGTAATGAGAACTTTTTGCCACTATTCAACCACGACCCCCATGACATCCTCTACATGATAGGCTATTCAAACTGACTATGCCTAAAGTTCGAGCCACCCCGCAATTTTTTGGTTTTTGGCCATTTCGAACCCCTAGGAGTGTAATGAGAACTTTTTGCCCCTATTCAACCACGACCCCCATGACATCCTCTACATGATAGGCTATTCACTCTCACTAGGCCTAAAGTTCGAGTCACCCCCCAACTCATTTCTAGTCTTTACTTCCAATAAGGTTACCCTATAATATTACTAAAGGGTAAAGAGTAAATTTTATTTGTAAATTTTTAATTTAGTTTTTTAATTTGTAAATTAAGACCTAAAGCTACATAGGTACCTACTTACAAAGATATGGAATCAAAAATAATGCCAAACTTATAGTATATAAGCTTTGTGTTAACTTGAATCTGCAAAAGGTCTTATCATTAGTATGTGGTTAAAAGAAATAAGCAATTGTTTTCTACTTAAAAAAGTATTCTAACTTCAGAGCTTCAGACACAGACATAATATTGCACAAATTGGTCACCGTTGCATGACACTAGCCTCTTACTAATTTAAAATATTTAGTGCGAATAAAAATTACCGTTCAAGCACAGACCGTTTCATAAACATTAACCTAATTTAGTAATAGACAAGATGGCCATTGAACCGCTCCGCGCTATTTCCTATTTTAGAACTCTACCAACTCTACGCTGAATCTATTATTTATTCTGTGGCTGAATCAACACATTTGTTTTAATGATTAACCCTAGGTCAAAGTTTTACAATTGTATTGCAGCTAAATTTAACAACATTAATTTAAAACACACAATCAACAAATTAGTTGAGTTTTAAATGAATGTTGTTAAATTTACGATTTTCTAATAGTCATTATATGTATAAATAATTCATCTTTTAACGATAATCGTAATGTATATTGTATATTTATATTGTTTATTAGGTACTAAACTGCATGCGCTAGAATTTATATAAGTACCTAGTAAAAATTCAACAGTCCTTAAATTAGTTCAATACATTATGGAATTTTCAGTTCCAGAAGAAAAGGAGAATGAAATTTAATTACAAAACTTAACTTTTACTAAAAAGTACAAACCGACTTCAAGAGGTAAGGGAGCGTCCATTATTAGAGGCGATTTTTGCGATTTTTCTACCCTCCCTCTCCCCCTGGTGAAATGTCGTGTGATATGGCTCGATCCCCTCACCCCCAAAGTCACGTGAGATTTATCAAAATGCGTATTTTTAGTGTAAATACGTTAATCTGTGCTTGATTGCGTTGGATGTATTTAAAAATAAAAACATAATTTGCTTTTTTTATATAATTTGTGGAGTTGGCATAGCCGCGATAAATATTATTGATAATGGACTTAGTAAAAAAACAACTGTGGTTGCCAACCCGCTTGCCAAGCATGGCAACGTCAAGCGTCCCATCCCCCCCATGAGGCAAACTATCGGAGGGGCTCAGCTCAGCAGTGGACTTTAATAGGCTGTCACGATAATGGCTTCATCTTCTATTTTTCTACCTTTAGGGATGGAATTTTTGCTTTAAATTTATTTGTAACTAATAGATAGTTAACTAATTAATAAAAAAGAAACATTTTAATCAGTTCAGCAGTTTCCAAGAAATTGGTGAAACTCATTGAAACTACATAAAAAAACATACGCGTCGAATTAATAACCTCCTCGTTTATTTGAACTTGTTTAATAAACGTTAGAACTGTGTCATCTTCAAATAGTATCACGTTAATCTTACGCCTTTTGACGTGTTTTGCGCTTGCGTTTTTAACCTTAATGCTGACATCGATTGACGTTTCGTTTCCGCATTGGTGTAAGGAGCGTGCCTGCAAACTTGCGACCTCTCCTATCCTACGGCGTTGTGTACATTCTAGCTTTGCGTTAAAATAACGGACCTTTTCACATGCACGTATGGCGCCGCGCCGTGTCCATGCAACCGTGCTTGAAGAGATAACATGTGTACTGTGTATTTTTTTAAAACAAAAGTAACGAACGAATTTACACCACCCGATGATGATGTGATTCATTCCACCCGATGCATGGTTACTGTAGTTCAAGAACAACTGCTGCGAACTTCAAGCAAATAAAGCGTTGGTCACCTCTGAGGACTAAGATAGAACGCCTCGCAGCCTGTTATGTTACTGGCGCTTTATACACTTATTAACGTGGCAGAGCCACGTTGCAGATATATTATGGTTGTAGCACGAGTCAGTCTGCTTGACCGGGTAACGACCACGCTCTTAGTGTGAGCGATCAGCGTAAAATAGCAGCTTACTTTTGACTGGAAACGAGGTATTCCATCGTAGTCCTCAGGGGTGACAACGCATCTGCATTCTGACTATTAATCGAAAATAAATATAGATATCTATGGACCACAGCATCCGCTTACCACTAGGTGGACTGTCTGCTCTTTTGTCACCCTTATTTTATAAAAAAATCTTTTAAAACCGGACCAGCAGTGTACGCACTGCTATTTAGCGACAGTAATAGATAAGAAGGTGATACTTACTCAGGCGGACTCCTAGTTATACCCAGTGCCCAGTGAAGTTGGTTAACGGCTCATATTGGCTTGGCGCCTCCACAAGTCCAAGATTCACGGTCGAAATACGGTAGTATTCGACCGTGAATCTTGGACTTGTGGGACTTGTGGACAGTTTAGACAAGTTAGCATTTACAGGAATATCACCTTTATAGCTCGGATTTCTGATTGAAAGCTAAAATTTGCCTATGCCTGTACATTGAAATAATATAATGTACCGCTAGTATATTATAGCTCAATGGTTACAGCTTATATAGGTTCCACTGCCGGTCACTGGGCTTTCCACTTTGCTAAGAGGGTTAAGGAGCAATTAGTCAGCTGCATTCGTTCATATACAAAAAAAAACTATTTTTTATATATTTGTATCAATGGTTGTGGTTTTTTGTATATCAATGGCTGCATTGCTACAGTTTGAGGTGGCGAACTTCACATATATATTTAACGTTTTGATTCCTCAGGTTTACATATTTCATTACGATGTCTTTCTTTTTATCAATGAGCACTTGGAAACTTAAGCACTTGGCGGCCGGCATTAGCATAGCCCGTTTTGCACGTGTACCCATTGTGAAGAAAGAGAAGAAAGATATGTATTTGTTTCACAAAAACAACGTTGCAAATCGTTTATCTAATTAATAAAATAGAAGTAGTTGTGTGATATCAAAAAATATTTGGACGAGCCCCCAGGCCCTAAAAATTTTTTATTATACGAGTATTAATAAATGTGCGACCTATCTATAAATGTAAATAAAATTGCAGTGTCTGTCTGTTAAAAACTGCTTTTTATTGCTTGAATAGTAAACTTTTCGTCCGTCTATCAGTTCGGGTAATCTTCTGGTTGAAACGATTGTGATGAAACTTCATAACGGATAGAGGGCAATGCCAGGAGTGATCCAGGTTGGATCTAGACTATATTATACCTAAACAAACATGGAGTATTATTTTTTTAAATTGAACATTGATAAAATAAATGGTCATTAAGGTATATTTTAAAAAACCTAATAATGTGGCATACATTATTAGATTACTCCCATGTGAAGCCAGGGCGGGCGCTAGTGTGGTAATAAGATGATGTTGTCGTCTTCTTCTCTTTCTTTATAATTTAATTTTTCATTTGTTTGTCCTATACCTTCATCCAATACGATAAAGCTTTGGTGAGTTGTTTTGCCAGTGTTGTTTTCTGATAAAAAAGGCATTGTGTGCAACTCATGTATCTGGCACAGCACTGCTAGTTGATTATGATTGATGATTACAACCCTTCACAAGTCCACGGCTCAACATAGGCCTCCCCAAGGAATGCCACAAAGCACGGTCTTGAGCCACCTGCATCTATCGACTTCCTGCATGTCTTACTAGGTCATCACTCCATCTAGTGGGGGGTCTTTATTCCCTTCGATTGGCGGTTCTTTGAGCTATATGGCCGGCCCATTGCCACTTCAGCTTACTAATCCATTGGGAGAAGTCGGTCACTCTGGTTCTACTGCGGGTATCCTCGTTTCTAAGTTTTTCACGCAGAGAATAGCCCTCTCCATAGCTCGCTGAGTGACCTTAAGCTTCATCATACGGCCAGCGGTGAAGAACGTCTCGGATCCATAGGTCATCACTGGCAACACGCACTGGTTGTACAATCTTGTTTTCAATTTTTGAGCTATACGGTATACCAGACGTGAAGATGTGTCGTAATTTCCCACACAATACAAAATAGAAATCAGAAACTATAAGCGTGCAAAGATTAATAGAGGGCACTAAAACTTTTTAAAGAATAGGTGTATGATTTCAAAGGTGCATTTTAATAACAAAAACATTCGATTTATCGATTCTTGTGAGTGTTAACGATTGCAATACACGGCATCACCTCGCTATGTCCATGTGAATACGCCTTAACCCTGTATTGGGATCAATCTTATGCTGTCTCGCTCCTAACTTGTAACATTTTAGAATGATTAATGTACTCTCTTTCCGGCATATCATAAGTTCAGTGCAAACTAATTGAAAAGTTGTCACCTGTCAGTTCATTAGTGATAAAATGAACCACTTATGGTATGCATTTTACATTTATAGATATTATATCTAAGATATACCACAAAAGGTAACTGCCAGAGGTTGATAAAAATGTATGATGACAGTTGTCACTCCCTCGATTGATTGATTGAAGAACATTTGCTTAATGACTGTTTAAAATAAATTAAAAATAATTATAATGTGTATACATGCTTGTAAACTTTATAAATATATATCCGTATGGATATATAAATAAATATTTAAAGAAAAAAAAATAAAAAAAAATAATGTAAGTTAGTAATTGCCCTCAGGTAATGTTGTCGTAGAAGTAATTTGAAGGAGTTTTTATTTGTTGCATTCTTAATATCATTGAGGAGGGTGTTCCAAAAAGGTCGTAGAAGTAATTTGAAGGAGTTTTTATTTGTTGCATTCTTAATATCATTGAGGAGGGTGTTCCAAAGATGTATAGCCTGTATCGTAAAAGGAAACCTGAAAAAATTAAACCTAAGCTGTGGAAACCTTGTCCTCAGACGGTTTGATTGTGTTTATTTTTTTTTATAGAATGAGGGTGACAAGCAAGCACACAATCTGCCTGATAGTAAGTAGATCTGTGGTCAATAGATATCTACATTCATTCTCGATTAAGAATTAAAGTGCAGATGCGTTGTCACCCCTGAAAACTAAGGTTTCCGGTTCTTTACATTTACCATAAAAACAGCAGAATTATTCTGCTGTTTCACATTGGTATTCTGTGCATCTTTTTGTAATTATTTTATAATTGTACAAAAAGAATCACACATTATCACAGATAATGTGTGAGATTGTAGTTCTTCTCCGGGCGAGCTGGCCATCCATTCGCGCGCTCTAACACATTTAAAATTCATAGAAAATGGCATAAAATATGATATTTTATTTATGTATTACGCTTTGTAAGAATTTTTTCCTTACAGAAAATTGTCCGAATTGCGGCAAAATTGGTAATTGCTTGGGGAAAGGTCTGGCGATTACGGAGGATGACGTATGCTTTTTAATTATATAGGCCTTATAAGGTTAAAACAGTTTGTCGCGCAGTGCGAGCAATAATGACGAAGATCGATTAACAAGTCGAGGTTGTTTTTCTGAGAGTTTAGCCATCATTGTTAGATGTTTTTCACGATAGACATTTCTGCTTATGTTAGTAGCTGGCTTGTTAATCGTATCCTTTCAAAAAGCAGTATTGATATGGCGAGCTGTCTCTGCTACCTACGATAGATCCACGTCGGAACTCGTATTCGAAAATCACTCTATTTTTGTGACCTAAATGTTTAACTCAAATACTGGATGTGAAAACAATTGAAAGTGAAACAATAGACTGACCTGAAATGTTTGAATTTAGAATTTTAGAATGTTATAGGTTTGATTTAAATTCATAGTGGCACTTCCTATTTAATACATTAAAAAAAATCTGACGTTTCGGTTCATACCTAATATTTTAAAACTAAACTCGTTCCGATCCGCAAAATTATAAAGTAGGGTAAGTTTGTATCAAAATTGGCTGGCTTGTACCTATATATACAGAATAAAAATAATAACTAGTACTAACGTGTTATGATTGGGGTCACTCAACGGTAAACGAGCTGTATGAGCTATGAGCCTATGAGTAAAACGATGGCTGCATATTTTATACATAATGCTAGATGTACAATGAGAACACGAAACAGTACAGAGTACATTAAAGTAGTATTTATTCTGTGCTTAAAGTATACATAAGCAAGGTCTAAAGTATTAGTACCTATTCGACTTAATATTTTTTTGGATTTTTGCCAACTTTTTTTTTTTAAATTTCTACTATTATTAATATTATACCTCACTTTTAAGCGGCGCCGCCCTGGTGACAGAAAAATTCGTGGATGCTGTTATTTGTTAAGAATTTTTTACTTATTATACATAGTTATTATTCTAATAAAATAGTCCTTTGATTTCAGGGCTCGGATAACGGTATATTTTTTGAAACAGTTTCGACTGGTATCGCCCCTAAAAATTTGGAATGGTGGTAGGACAGAGAAGCCGTGGTAGCTCAGATGGTTTGCGCTCGCTGTAAATTTCACAGTACGCGAGCAAACCGGGTTCGATTCTCGCCGGCACCAATGAAATTGTTAATTGCAATTTTAAGTGCTGACTTACCACATGCTCGGCGGTGAAGGAAAACATTGTGAGGAAACCTGCATGTCTGAGAAATAAGAAAAAAATATTTCGAAGACACGTGAAGTTCGCCAACACGCCTTGGGGTACCGCGGCGGATACTTCCTTGCCCTAAAAAAAACCCTCTCAGAAATTAGGGCCGGCCTGCGCCCAGCTGTGGGACGTACATATATAGGCTGTAACTTTACTATACTACCTATAAAGCTAAAAACTATTTGATTCGTTTATGTTCGAACGGAATCATAATAAAAATGTTTACGAAGAGAATGAAATTTGAAATCTTTCTTGTTCAATAAAACGTTTTTAACCATCATAAATGTTACATTGAGATTATAATAAAGTGGGCATTGCGCTAATGGTATAGGTACAAAGGCAAGCAAGTGCGTCCGCTACCCTACCCTACCTAGAAGGGTTATTAAATGTGTATACCTACTACTTTATAAATGTGTGAACATTGAAGTACAATATTAATTTTATGGTATAATGTACTGTGTGAAATAGATATAGTCTACATAGAATTCTTTTAACTGTTATTCTGTGCCTAGATGTAGCAGAGAACCACCTCGAAGGTACGAGACGAGTAAAATGACATAAAACGGTTCTGCATAAATTTAACTGTAAAAACCTAAAATACAATAATGTCTACATTTAATTAAACGAACAAGCCTTTACTGCAAAAGATGTATTAATGTGCTAAGATGTTTTTAAAAGTGTGTACATGCAAATGATGTATGTACGTCCCAAGCGCAGCGGTTGAATCGATAAGTCGAGAACTAACGAAGCGAGCCGAACGCGTTCCAGCACTTTCGAGAAAGAGTGATGCCGTCCCTGTCCTGTAACACTGATATTTGATATATGCATTTCGACACTACTAGACAATAGCAGCTGCTAAGCTGCATATTGCATAATGAAGAAATGAATAAACGTAACCTACCTATTCAGGGTTTCAGGGTTCGCTCACCCTATATTAATTCAATGGCGTTAGGCGTCATTGCAAGTTCATTATTAATTTTTGCCGAAATTTTTAAACTGTATTGGGGAAAAACTTTAGGCAATTTTAAATAACTTAATTATAGGCATAAATAATTGTACTTATAAAATTTATTGAGTCAAAAGTACTGTTACTTGGTAAAATACAGATTGAAAAAATATAATTAATAATGAGATATACGAGTAATAGTAAAAGAGAAAGTACCTACCTACCTAAATTTATCATTCTTTTTTAAAGTGTATTGACCGGGCTTCACATTCAGGCATGCACGCAATTGAAAACTTGTTTTCCTTCAACGCCAAGCACATGGTAAATCACCACATAAAATTGTAATTAACAATTTCATTATTAGTGCTGGCGGAGACGCAGGGATCGAACCCGGGTTACACGCGTACTGTGATGTTCATCCCTGAGTTATTTTTTACTATTTTATTATTATTTATTTCACTCGTATTTAGGCGAAGTTTCGATAGCGCGATGGCTAAGCCTCTCATCGGGGCACTACGGGTCGCTGGTTCGATTCCTACACAGAATAATAATTTATTAATAGCTACGTCGGATGCAAACTTGAGTAATGTGTATCTACATCGGGAGTAACTTGAATTTCGTGTGGGGGCTCCGTAGCGCATAGGCTATAGCTATACGTTTGGTCGCGGTGCTGCAGGGCCGATATTGCAGAAGGCTAACGATAGCGAAATTAGAACAATAATTGCTGATAAATCGCAGATTTGTATTAGCTACCAGCGATAACCAAGCCCTACCTAACTAGCGACCACAAGGCAGCGCTGTCGCTAGTTAGCTTGGTTATCGCTGATATGTAATACGAATCTGCGATTTATCAGCAATTATTGTTCTAATTTCGCTATCGCAAGATACGTAATACGCCTACCGGTCTGGATGTATATTGTATTGTGCAATTTATGTATGTAAACCACCTAAAAGATACAGGAGAAAATCCTACTGTGGGGGTTACTTTTTTTTTAAATAAATGTGTAGTAGTCCTAAAAATCATTGCGTGTAACCATTGAAGTAAGTGTATAACTGGTTGTATTAAAAAGGCACTCCGTACTAATTCGCTTCAATCGGTTTGTTTAAATATAACTACAAAAAATACTTACTCAATATTCAAAAGTCAATTTATTGAAAATTATTTACTGTGTCTTACATACTTTGCTATTCCGTTTATTCGTTTCCTTTTAATCTTATTTAAGTAATTGCTATTTATATTATATTAATTTATTATAAGTACTTATGTGTGTTTTATTACTTATTATTATTAGTATAATCGTGTATATGATTTAAATATACTGTATTTGCATATTGACTAAACATTGTATAATAATGAATATTGTTAAGTTTTGTTTTTGTTAAATGTTATCGGCACCCACGGAAGATCAGTGTCGAAGTACTTTGTTAGTACCAAGACTATGCTGAGTTGGGTACCTTTTTAGTAACCGTTTATCTTAATATGTTATTATGGCTAGCAAACTTCTAAAATGTGTTACTAAATAAACTTATTTTCTTTCTTTCTTTCTTTCTTCTTCTTTCTTACTAGCGCCACAGATTAGTTAATAGTTTACTAAACTAGCGCGTGCTTCAGATATATAAACCAATGCCTTCAGATTCAGAGGCGCCACGTGTTTAGAACACGTAATGCGTGACCGCATAAAAAAATAAAACAAAAGATAATTAATTTTTGGAACGAAGTTCCTTATCGCACTGCACGAATTTGACGGATGGGGGCTAGGCGAGAAAAAGTGTAACATTTTTCCGTCACGACTCCTTCTGCTTCTGACGTAGTGTAGACGGCCTTAGCGGCTATAAGGAAGCGGGATGGAATAATATCCATCTCCCTCGCACTTTTTCTTATCTTGCCAACTTGCCATGAAAGAAATATTATTTTAAATGACGCTTCATTTTAATAGACGCTAGTAATTCATTTATTTGTATTTGGTAATCAATAATATAATACGTTTATCAATAATAATATCATCATCATCATCATTACAGCCCTTCACAAGTCCACTGCTGAACATAGGCCTCCCCCAAAGAATGCCACAAAACACGGTCCTGAGCCACCTGCATCCATCGACTTCCTGCATATCTTACCAGGTCGTCACTCCATCTAGTGGGGGGACGCCGAACACTTCGCCTGCCGGTACGAGGCTGCCACTCGAGAACCTTTCTTCCCCATCGTTTGTCGGTTCTTCGAGCTATATGGCCGGCCCATTGCCACTTCAGCTTACTAATCCGTTGGGCTATGTCGGTCACTCTGGTTCTACTGCGGATATCCTCATTTCTGAGTTTACCACGCAGAGAAACTCCGAGCATAGCCCTCTCCATAGCTCGCTGAGCGACCTTGAGCTTCCTCATCCGGCCAGCAGTGAAGGACCACGTCTCAGTTCCGTATGTCATCCCTGACAACACGCACTGGGTGTACAGTCTCGTTTTCAAGTTTTGAGGTATACCTGACGAGAAGATGTGCCGTAATTTCCCGAACGCTGCCCAACCGAGTTGAATCCGTCGATTGACCTCTCGGTCGAAGTTGGACTTACCTAGTCGGACTATTTGTCCCAGGTAAACATACTCGTCAACAACTTCGAGCTTAGTGCTTCCAACAACTACCGGCATAGGTGTGACGTGGACATTGAACATGATCTTTGTTTTGTCCATGTTCATCTTAAGACCTATCCGTTGGGAGACACTATTGAGGTCATTGAGCATGGTGCTTAGATCGTCCAGCGATTCTGTCATAAGGACTATATCGTCGGCAAATCGAAGGTGAGTGATGTACTCGCCATTGATGTTGATACCTTGCACGACACTCACGCATGTTTTAGTAAAATCTATCGGCTATTGTATTGCGTAATATGCATAGTGACTTTTACCTTTATTGTCTCTATATCTATAACTTGAATTTACATTGTGCTACTTTTTGCAAAACTTTTTGAAAAAAAAACTGAGTGGCAAAAGAACTTACAGTCCACCTGATGGTAAGAGGCTACTTCAATCTATGGACACCTGCAGCCTGCAGATAACTTCATACAAATAAGGCTACAGACTATCCTTGAGGATTAATGACTATGGAATACCTCACACCTGTAATCATACTGACTCTCTAATCTCTATACCCTTTAGACCAGAACACAATTTATGTACTGTTATTTGGCCTAAGATGTTTTTAAAAGTATAGATACGTCATACTCGCTCTAAAATGGCAATACGAAAGTCAGGTAATTGCCCGACTCGCATTCAGTCGGGCACGCTCTTGCGTCGCGGCTATACCTTCGCTACAGCGCGTAAATCTTCTAGTTATTCGTGGCAAAAATGCCTTCCTGTGTTTTAGGTGTTGCACAAATTACACGGCAATTGTTAGAGACAAGAAGAACGTCTCATTAATATTTTGAATATAGATGTTTTGTTCATAATTGGTTTTATTATTTCAACAATAACCGCTAGTGTAAGCTTTGACGCTAGCTAGTGTGTTCATTTTTCATATCGGTTGTCACGCGCTTGCGCCAATGAGCGCTCGGCAGCAATCAATACGCAACTAATGATGTATATTCATCTTTTTCTGACGATAGGCCCTATCATTTGTCTCTTTTTGTTAGCGCAACGTGTCATAATAAATAACTGTACGTAGATATAGTACTACCTGCGTCACTTTAAAATACAATAATGTTAGTGTGTAACCTGTCTATCTTTTTTTAATACTTCTTTGTATTTGGCGGTGTAAACAAGTACCTAAGAAGGACGATTACATATTCAGACGGCAGTGTTGCCAACTCGATTTTTTCCAAATCCGTAGATTGGTATAAAAAATTCGTAAAATTCCGTCGATAGTATTTCAAAGTATCCGTAGATCTGCAGACTTCTAAAGAGGATCAAAAATTTTTGTTTTTGTCATAGAATAGATCAATTTTTTGGAGAAAATCTTTCTGCCATGTGAAATTATTGTTGTAAGTTCAACTGTAGTATAACATCGAATCAAGCTGCATTTATAAGAAAAAAGTACCATAAAAATTGATTAAAAGTTAAGTTTTATTTTAATTAAATTATTTTTAGGAACAAATAAAATAATTACTTAACACTTAAATATTTGCGGATAATCAAACTAAAAAAATACGTTATAATCTTGTTGCTGGAAAATTTTGAAGCAATAATTAGACGAATGAAAAACAACGGACCATCTTTTTTTTTGTAGGATAAGGGTGACAAACGAACACACAGTCCATCTGATGGTAAGTGGTTGCTGCGGCCCATAGACAGCTACATCTATCCTCTATTACAAATCAAAATGTAGATGCGTTGTCACCCGTGAGGACTAAGATGGAATGCCTCATTTCCAGTAAAAGGGCCTCCGGCCACCTGCACTCACCAAGCGAAACGCAGAGGTAAAGCTCTACTTCACACTGGTTTTCTGTGAGGTCGTGGTACGACCCCGGTTCGAGCCGGCCCATCCGTGCGACAGCAAAAGCTGCCGCGTGGCTCTACCACTGTTAATATTCTTCACTCCATCTTCACTAAAATTAATATTAGATAATTTTTTTCAGGTTTCTGCTAGTAAATTACGGTGTTTCAGACTTGGGTAATTTATGTAACAGTGAAAAATTATACAACAAACATCTTTTGAGAAATTCGAAAAGAAAGATCGAGGAAACCGAGGACTTATTCGGCAGAATTTTTTAATAATTCTAAAAACAATTGTGACAGCCTGGATTAGAAGAATTTGAGACATAATTGAATTGTCACAATTCAATAATGTATGAAAATTTTATAGTAAGCCTTTATATTAACTGCTTATTTTGTAAGAAGTGTTCGAAATCGATTACCTTCACCAAAAATTAGATATTTATAAGCAAAAATGTTTTTTGAAGTTATACTTCTTTTGGGGCGTTTGGGAAAATTGATGAGAGTGAATTTTTACGATGCGTGCGCTCACCGACACCTAGAAACGACACCATGGATGTTACGACCCTCAGTTGCCCAGACAGAAGTCGACTGTATTAGGGCCCATGAGTAACACTTTCGACAGGCAACCAGAGGGTTCGGGTCCGATAACCTATGGATAATTATTAACTAATGGCTGATAAGCAAACACAGTTTACCGGGTTCCGGAGGTAGGGTTGACTACAGGGTATCAGTCAGGTGGTAAGTAAGGTGTATGTAAGTAGTGTGCGAAAGTGTGTATAAATGTAACCTGACGTCACCGACGTAATCGGCCAGCAGATCCACAGGCGCTGCTTTTCTCCACAATGTGCGATCCCTCCAGTGGGCGTTCACCAATTGAAACCTTCCGCTTCTATTTCACTATATTAGTTTATCAATTTTATTAAAGGATTTAGGGATGGAATGGTAAGTGCAGCGGAAGAAGTGTGTAAAACAATAAAAAGAGGCAGTAGTAAAAGAAGAGATGCATGGTGGAATGACGAAGTGAAAGAAGCTGTAAAGAAGAAGAAGAAAGCATGGTTAGAATACTTGGCCTCTAGTAATGATAAGGATAGAGAGAGAAGATGAAAGAAAGATATAGGCTGCAGAAAGTTCACACGAAAGCATTGATTGAGGAAGTGAGTGAAAGGTGTAGAATGGAAGCGGACGAAAGGTTGTCGCACAACTTTAAGGAGAACTCCAAACTCTTCTGGAAAGAGGTTGGAAGGACCCGAAGTGGTGCGACGGCCTTAAGAATGAACAAAGTGCTTTCGAGAACTACTGACGTCCTCTCAGAAAAATCGGACGTCATGCAGCGATGGAGCAAATTTTATAGAGAAATGTATGCGTGTGATGATCTTAGTGAGGGATCCGGGGATGACGCTGTGACTGGTACGCCAAACCCGGACCTCGATAACACTGAGGTCATCAGTATGAAAGAGATTGACCGTGCGATTCGAAGTTTGAAATGTGGTAAGGCTGCGGGACTAGACAGAGTTACTGCTGAAATGGTCAAGTATGGTGGGCCTCGCGTCTGGGACAGCTTTCATCTGCTGTGCAATTTGTGCTGGCGGACGGGGGATGTCCCGGATGATTGGCGATCCGCAGTCATTGTGCCTTTATATAAAGGTAAAGGTTCACATTTTGACTGCGGGTGCTATCGGGCGATCAGCTTGACCAGTTTAGCAAGTAAAGTTTACTCGAAGGTTTTGACACGTAGGATGCAAGAGAAATCGGAAAGATTTCTATGGGAGGCACAATGCGGATTTAGACCTGGAAGAGGATGCACGGATCAAATGTTTTCTCTCCGCATGATCACGGAGAAGCTTCTGGCTGCTAACCAGAAGATTTTCTGTGCTTTTGTGGATCTTGAGAAAGCATTTGATAAGGTTGTAAGGAAGAAAATGTGGGAACTGTTGCCGGGGTATGGTGTGGATGGTCGATTGCTAAGGGCTGTGCAGTCTCTTTACTGTGACTGTAAAGCCTGTGTGCGGGTAGGGCATGACCTGTCACCCATGTTTAGCATCCAAACGGGCATAAAACAGGGTTGTGTCATGTCTTCCTGGCTGTTCATACTGTATCTCGACAGCTGTTTACGGAAGCTGAAAGATAGCTGTTTGGGTGTGAAATTGGGTGACATAAAAGTAAATTGTCTGCTGTATGCTGATGATGCAGTGCTTATTGCACCATCAGAGGCAGAACTGCAGGCATTAGTCACGTGTATGAAAGAGGAATGTGAAATTAAAGGTCTCCGTTTGAATGCTAATAAAACTAAGGTTCTGGTATTTGAAAGGGACGAAGAAAGAACGAAGTGTGAAATATGGGTAAATCAGGAATGTCTAGAACAGGTAAATGAAATTGTATACTTGGGGAGTGCTTTTAGCCGGGATGGAAGATGTGATTTAGATGTGGACAGGCGTGTCGCTGCCGGGAACAAAGTCAATGGTGCCCTAACTGCGTTAGTCAAAAGGCAAGGCGTAGTGAAGAGTACACGCCTTGCAATACATAACGTAGTGTTGTTACCGACTTTGTTATATGGCAGCGAAACCTGGGTATGCCAGAAGAAGCATAAAAGCAAGTTGAATGCAGTGGAGATGCGATCTCTTCGTAAAATGTGCGGCGTTACCATGGCCGACCGAAAGCGAAACGAAGAGATTCGCAATATGGCAGGTTTGAAAGATGACCTTATCACAAAAATTGATAAGGGCGTGCTTCGGTGGTTTGGGCACGTTGAGCGAATGAGTGAAGACCGAATGGTGAAGAAAATATATAGCGCGAAAGTTAATATTAAAAGGTGTCGAGGTAGACCGAGACTAACTTTCGAAGACCATGTGAGCAAATTGCTCGAAGAGGGTAGGGTCAAGAATACTCGGATACCTAGACGTGCATGTATGAAGAAGATAATGAATCTGAAAGAAGCGAAAGAGGTATGTAAGGATCGTGACACTTGGCGATCTCTTCTCTCTGGCTACCCCGTCAGGGATTGTGCGTGATGATAAGTAAGTAAGTAAGTAATTTTATTAAACATTTAATTAAATTCAAATTTAACTAAATCAACGTTAATCGAACTTAAAACAAGTGACACACTGCCCAACTTAAGAACTGTCGGTCAAAGTTCAATGTCCCATGTTCACTTAGCACAAAATTATAATCGAGCGCGCGATCTCCTCTCGAGTAACAAAGTTTTAGCGTTCCATCCGACAAAGCAAAATTTCTTCGTACGATATTAAAATGCCACACAAACAACAACTCGTAGACGCAAATTAATGGCAATCGAAGTTAAATTAATCACTCAAAATTCAAGGAAAGCCTCTTGTCACGTGTACGAACGGAATAAGACAACGCAAAGGAGGCGGTCTTAACGAGACCCAAGCGATTCGATAGTAAATTCCAGGCCGTCTAACCGACTCGGCGGCCGCAAACATCTAACCTCGCCCACGCGTCAGGCGACCGAGCGCTCGGCCGAGAGACCCTCGCGGGAGAGGGGGCCGGCGGTGACCTTTAAATTCCATCGGAAGGACACGTCGAGACGCGCGTCTTGAATTGAAGTTTTAAAAATGTTAATATTTGGCCTAAACAATGAAGTTGTTACGATGCGCGCGCACACTGTCATCTAAAAGCGACAACTTCAGTGGATAATTGTCTTTCTAGTCTCTTTTTGTTTTGATAGGCTAAAGAAGTGTAACTTTCTACTTGCTTACATAAGTACACACACACTTTTTTTTAATACAGACAGCATATACGTAGAGAGAGAGAATGACATTGCCGGCTAAGTTTACACTCATGATAAAAAATGTTTTCCATGTTAAGTTTTTAAAAATTCCGTAGATTTCAACCTCAAATTCCATATCCATAGTTCCGTAGATAATGATAAAATTCCGTAGATCTACGGAAAAAACTGTAGAGTTGGCAACGGTGCCAGACGGCTCCTAGGCAGAAAAGTAGTACTACCACAGCCTAGTAACTATTATTTAGCATTGTTATAATTTTATTTTTGCTCTGTTATTTTGTTGTCTTGATTATTTTTTAAAGTACAGACATGCGTTCGGTATAATAATATGTGTATAGTAGTGTAGTGCATTGTATAAACATGTGTGGGCCTGGCGATTGGAGAATTTTCGGTACAAACCACATACCATACTTTGTTACAAAAAATCTTAATATAGGTACCTATAATATAATATGTTTTTTTTTATAGGATAAGGCTGACAAGCGAGCACATAATCCACCTGATGGTAAGTGGTTGCTGTGGCCCATAGACATCTAGATTTATCCTCGTTTGCGAATCAAAATGCAGATGCGTTGTCACCCGTGAGGACTAAGATGGAATACCTCTTTTCCAGTAAAAAGGGTCTCCGGTTCTCTACACTCACCATACGAAACACAGCAGCATTAAGTTGCTATTTTACGCTGGTATTCTGTGAGAGCGTGGTCCTTCCCCGTTCGAGCCGACCTATTCGTGCTACAGCTATACAATTAATATGCAGCATGATGGCAGCATGGCTCTACGACGTTCAAAATATTATTATAGTATTAAACATATTGTTATATTAGCGATCCGCTCCGGTTTCGCCTGGATAGCATTTATTAATGTTAAGATTTAGGATAGTCAAAGACCATAATATACTTTATCAGTTTTTCGTTTCATCACAATTGGTGGCACAAATTAACCCGGACAGACAGACAGACACAATTTAAAAAAATGGTTATTTATTTGTTATAGCGTGCAAATAGCCTGAGCATAATAAAAACCTATTATTACAATATTACAAACGATACATCAACTTCATTTCTATGTTATATAGAACTCTACAGAATGTCCTCATAGTGTAGCTTCTTTGATAATTTTGTACGAATTTAATGTAACTATTGTTACGAGCTTGGGGTTCGAGACAATTAAAAACTGCCGATTGAATTACCAAAATTGACACTTTAATTACACAACACTAATTACAATCTAAAATCACACTAATAATAAAACACAGTTCGCCGTTATTTCGCTTCGAAGTATTCTCTTGTATCGCCAATTCAATACTGCCCCGGTCGTGGTCTATACCGGTCTTATATAGGGCTACAGATAGTTTCCAGAACCTTCTACTGTAGCGACATCTAGAATGTTCGAGTACATATCGGTCCCGAAATTTCTGGAAGGATCTCGACTCTCCTAGTTCTGCTACTCGACACTAGAGGGCGCTAGTGTGACTAGTGTTGCCATGTACAAGACATTAATAGTGGCGCGCAATACTTTCATTTACTCGACACTAGGGGGCGCTAGTGTAACTAGTGTTGCCATGTACAAGACATTAATAGTGGCGCGTAACACTGCCCCCTCCTAAGACATGCTCGTCCCGAGCATTATTGGCCCCATAATAACGCGCCAGTCGATCCACATGGACAATCTTAGGAGTACCTCTGGCACCTTTCTGTATCCGGTAGGTTACATCATTGATCCTTGTCACAATCCGGTACGGTCCGTCCCATTTAGCTTGAAGCTTAGGAGATTTCCCTTTGCTGCGAACTGGATTGTGTAACCACACTAGTGAACCTTCATCAAAGCCCTTGTTGTTCATTTTGCGGTCATACCGTGTTTTCATCTTCTCAGACGTTTGCTGGCCCGTCTGTCTGACGTGCTCATAAATGTCATTCATTTTGTTCCGCAAGTCATTTGCATAATCGGTTATACTGCGTGGGGCATCAGGTGGTATTCCGGTGATCAGGTCTGCAGGCAGCCGCAATTCTCTCCCAAAGTTTGCGAAAGCTGGTGTCACTGATGTACTTTCGTGAACAGCGCTTCGATATGACAACAAAAACGGTTGTATGTGCCTGTCCCAGTCTCGTTGCCGTTTTTCCACAACTTTTGCTAGGTACCTCTCCAATGTCTGATTAAATCTTTCTACCATTCCATCAGATTGTGGGTGGTAAGAAGTTGTTCGTGTTTTCTGAGTACCCATAACTCGGCAAGTTTCCTGGAATATTTGAGACTCAAAATTCCTTCCTTGATCGCTGTGAATCTCTAAGGGTACTCCAAAACGACAGAAGACTTCATGAACTAGTTTATCTGCAACTGTTGAAGCTTCTTGATTTGGAATGGCGAAGACTTCTGGCCACTTAGTGAAGTAATCCATCACTACCATGAAATACTTGTTACCACTTTCAGTTTCTGGAAACGGCCCCGCAACGTCAATGGCTATCCTCTCCCATGGTGCACCAACATTGTACAATTTCAATGCGCCTCTACTACGAATTTGAGGTCCCTTTACAGCCGCACAACTTGTACATTTGCGGCACCAGTCCTCGACATCGTCACGACAGTGGACCCAGTAAAACCGTTCTCGGATCTTCAGGAGAGTTCGTTTAACTCCCAGGTGGCCTCCTGAACAACCACTATGGTACAGCTGTAGAATATCCGGCACTTTAGCCTTAGGGACAACCATTTGCAAATGACACCTGTCTCCCCGACCATTTTCCCATTTACGGCACAGGACTCCATCCTGAATCAGCAAGCTGTCCCATTGGGCCCAATAGCTTTTCGTGGTCGAACTCATTGCTGAGACGTCGCTCCACTTGGGCTTAGGAGCACTGGTCTTCATCCATTCCAGAATCGGCTTAATGTCCGAATCTTCCTGCTGTGCATGTTGTAGGCTGTCCTTCCACTCATTGCTGAGCTGGTCTGTCCTAAGCATTCTCACAGATACCACTTCCTTACCCTCTTGCCTAGTACAATGCTTGCAATCTTCAGGGCAAGGTCTTCTTGACAATGCATCTGCATTGCCATGAGATTTCCCGCTGCGATGTTCGATCACAAAGTCGTATTCCTGCAGTAGTTCTATCCATCTCGCAACTTGTCCTTCCGGATTTTTGAACTGCAATAGCCATTTCAGTGCAGCATGGTCAGTTCGTAAGTGGAATTTCCGCCCTAGAAGATATTTGCTAAAATGCTGCAAGGACTTTACCACAGCAAGCAATTCCCGTCTTGTGACACAATAGTTCCTTTCCGGCTTTGACAACGACTTGCTGAAGTACGCTATCACAATCTCTTGATCACCATTCCGTTGAGACAACACACCGCCAAGTCCTATATCACTTGCGTCTGTGTCAACTATGAATTCCTTGCCCGCATCAGGGTACCCCAAAATAGGTGTTTTGCACAGGCGGTTCTTGAGCTCCTGGAATGCAATATCGCAACTTTCATCCCAGCAGAATTGTCGCTTCTCCTCGGTTAGCTTGTGCAGAGGTTTGGCTATATCTGCAAAGTTCTTCACAAATCGCCGATAATAAGAGCACAAACCCAAAAATGCTCTAACCTGTGTCTTGTCTTTTGGGACCGGCCACTCCTCGACAGCAGCAATTTTCTCTGGATCCGTGCGGATACCTTCTTCCGACACTACATACCCCAAAAAACTAACTTGCCGTTTGAATAGTGAGCACTTCTTTGGACTCAACTTGAGGTTGGCACTCTGGATCTTCATGAGCACGCGTTCCAGGTTTTGAAGGTGTTCCTCAAACGTACGGCCTACGATGATGATGTCATCCAAATAGACCAGACAAGCATCTCCAATTAGCCCGGTAAGTACAAGCTCCATCAACCTTTCAAACGTTGCTGGAGCATTGCACAATCCAAACGGCATGACTTTGAATTGCCACAGACCCTTTCCTGTGGAGAATGCAGTTTTCTCCTTGTCCTTAGGGTCAATTTCAACCTGCCAGTAGCCACTTTTCAGATCTAGCGTACTAAACCACTTTACGCCTGTAAGCATATCCAGCGTGTCATCAATTCTTGGCAAGGGATAGCTGTCCTTCTTTGTAATGTCGTTCAGGCGGCGATAGTCAACACAAAACCGCATGCTGCCGTCCTTCTTCTTTACCAGCACCACAGGTGAACACCATGGACTAGATGAAGGTTCAATAACACCATCCTTCACCATTCCCTCAATCATGGTTTCCACTTCCTTTTCACGTGCTACAGGCAATCTTCTTGGCCGCTGACGAATAGGCAATTCTTGTCCTGTGTTTATTTTGTGTTGAACTAAGCCAGTCTTTCCTATGTCAGCTTCGTTTGACGAGAAAACATTGGCGTACTTGAGTAACAACTTCTTCGCCTTGACCATTTCATTCGGGGAAAGAACGCTGCGACAGTCTTCCAAAAGTGTGGTCACTATCGTTTGTCCATCCTTGCTGGGGGTCCCGGTCGATAGATATTCGCATCGACGCAACCAATCCACTTCCTCACTAGTACCAACCAATGTGCCTTTTTCTATAATCTGTTCCTGATCACAAAGGTTCAACACACGTACTCCTGAGATGTCGGTGGTTCTGACCAAGGTTCGAGCCACTTTCCGTGGAAGGTCATTGTCTACCCTTTCCACGAGTACACAACGATGGGCTTGCCCAGGACTCCGAGGAAGACTAACCGGCACAATCGTTTCCGATCTCGGCGGAAGAACAATCTTCTTAAGGCTGTACACATTCCCTGGTAACGCCCCTTCCACGAAAAGTTCTTCTTGTCCACATTTCAAAACACCTTGCTTAACGGCGATCTCACCACAATTCTTCCTCATAAAGTCTAGGCCCAGGATGCAGTCGTCCATTATATCAGCCACGATGACATTATGCAGGTAGATCATGTTGCCTAGCTTCAACTCCATCTCCTTCTCTCCACGGACGGGTATGCGCTGACCGGTGGCTGTCACCAAATTAATGCGTTCTCGGTTGTATGCGGAGTCCCCAAGGAACCGACTTATAAGTTGGGAACTGACAACCGTGCGAGAGGCTCCAGTGTCTATGGTCAGTTTACATGGCGTTCCGTTGACTTCGCCCTTGATGATTAGGCTGTTCCCATCATGGGTTTGTGAGATCGAAATCCTTGGGGCTCTTTTAACATCAGCCAGCACCCGCCCCGCAGTCCTGGCTTTTACTCGTTTCCCTGCTGCTGCTGGGCGGTGCTATTATCCGCACTAGCCTATCGAGATCGATCACCTTCCCTTTCTACAGTTCGTTTAGGGCAGCTGGATCGAAGATGGCCCCTTTCCCCACAGCCGTAGCACCTAGGGTTATAGCCCTTATTGCGGTCCTGAACTGTAGCTGCTGCAACCTCCCTGACGCGGTGGGAACGATGATCCTGCCGCACGGCTTCCGCCTCCAGTGCATGGGTCAGGGCGTCCTTAAGCGTCTGGTGGTGCCCGAGCCTCACAGCAGCTCTGACTTCAAGGTCGCGGATGCCGTCGATGAAAGTCTGCACCAGGTTCCCTACAATGAGCACAGGTACAGACTGGTACGCTTTTCGAACCAGCTTCTCCACCTCAAGGGCCCACTGCTGCAGGTTTTCGTTACTGCGTTGCACGCGATCTTTGAGCTGCGCACGAAAGACGTGTTCCAGGTGAGCATCGCCATATCTCGCCTCCAATGCCTCAAGGAGCTGCTCGTAAGTCACTTCCTTACCGAGCGCTTCCAAAACAGTTAAGGCCTGGTCGCGTAGGCCTAGGGTGAGAGCAGTCATGGCCTGACTTTTATTCCAGCCGTTCGCTTTCATGACAGCCTCGAACTGGATTTTGTAGGCCGACCAGGAAGAACTCCCGTCGAACGGCGGCACTTTGAATCCACGTAGCGAAGGTGTTGTAGCTACCACGGGAGCTGTGATTCCATCCCCAAGTTTGAGGTCGTCCAGCGTTTTCTTCACATCAGCCATCACGTTGTCAACCCGATTGTTCACTTGGTCGATTCGGGTTTCAGCTTCCGACAGGCGGTTGTCATGTCCAGCAACCCTATCCTTCACCTCCTTTATCTCTTTCCCGAAGGTAGCGTGAAGGTCCTTCCTGAGGAGCATCTGTTCTTCCATACCGCGCTGCAGCTGCTCTTCCAGCCGACGGGTCTGTTCCTCCTGTCGGCGGGCCTGTTCCTCCTGTCGGCGAGCTTGTTCCTGCAGCATCATCATCAGAGTACCTAAGTCAGGTGCTGCAGATGCAGGAGCTGCTGACGGGCCGGCCTCCGTGGTCGGCAACTGGCCTGCCGACGTCTGTGACGTTGCACCAGCAAATCGTTTCTGGTCCGTCTCCTGTTGGCGTTGACTTCGGGTACGGATACCCTCGGTGTCGTCTTTAGGTAAAATCGGCATATTTGATCCCACTTCTGACACCAATTGTTACGAGCTTGGGGTTCGAGACAATTAAAAACTGCCGATTGAATTACCAAAATTGACACTTTAATTACACAACACTAATTACAATCTAAAATCACACTAATAATAAAACACAGTTCGCCGTTATTTCGCTTCGAAGTATTCTCTTGTATCGCCAATTCAATACTGCCCCGGTCGTGGTCTATACCGGTCTTATATAGGGCTACAGATAGTTTCCAGAACCTTCTACTGTAGCGACATCTAGAATGTTCGAGTACATATCGGTCCCGAAATTTCTGGAAGGATCTCGACTCTCCTAGTTCTGCTACTCGACACTAGAGGGCGCTAGTGTGACTAGTGTTGCCATGTACAAGACATTAATAGTGGCGCGCAATACTTTCATTTACTCGACACTAGGGGGCGCTAGTGTAACTAGTGTTGCCATGTACAAGACATTAATAGTGGCGCGTAACACTATGTAAGCATTGGTCCTGCCTCAGTTTCAAAATCAAGACTCGCAACTTTTTTGCATATTTACAATAAAATGTTTTTTTAAAGCAGTCGTAAGTTGTAAACGCATAATATTTAGAAGGTCTACGAAGATGACCGTCAAAGTTAAGTTTTTGCGGTCAAGGCAAATTAATTTTATCGAGTGATATATTTTGATAAGTACTGGTTTTATATGTTAAACATTTTAGCTTTGATAGAGAGGGGGGCGAGGCTGCTCGCGTCCGGAAATACTTGAAATCTGACACCCTACACGTGCCCCCCGGGTAGTGCTAAACGAGCAGCACCAATTTCGGTGGTAGGTTTCGGCCGCTGGCTTTTTGGTTACCACCCACCAATACAAAGTCTTGCCGCCAAATGACTTTGTCGTGTTCCGGCATGATGCTTGGTGAAGCCATATGGAGAATGGGTCTGAACAGTCGCGTTGTGTATGTAAACCGGGTACGAAGCGTCAGTTGTTGCTGTGTCGGGTGCTTGGTCGTGGAGGGTAGCGGGGTCCGAAGCACGGTGTTCCGCTGGCCGACCGCAGGTAGTTGGGGGCCCAATTAGTGAATTAGCTACTCATGAAAGGCTGCCCCGCAAACTGGCGAAAAATCCCAGGGTGGCCCCATCGTGCCGGTTAGCGACCGGGCGCGAGGACCCGATGGCGATCTCTGGGGGGGTTCGGGCGTCCCCGCAGTCTCCAGATCAAGCTCCCATGGGCACGGTAATTCCGATAGTATCGTTTGTTTTATTAGGTGTTCGACGAATATGGCGGTATGAAGTTATGGAGTACTTTATCCCCTTCTCTGACGCTCCCACCGGTAGCAAAGCTCGCCCATGGCTTAACGATGAAAAGCGCAAGCATTTAGCTTACCTATCCTGGGTTGACGCTCGAAACCCCAAAGCTCCGGATATTAGCTCCAAGAAGAGAACTTTCAACCAGACCGCCAAGTCCTACAAAAAAGCATTACGGAAAGCTAGTCTCGATCGCATTAAACATATTGGCGCAAAACTCTGCCAGACCATCCGGCACTAGAGCTTTTTGGTCTCTCGCCAAAGCGGTCGAGACAAACTTCTGTCGGCCTACACTGCCTCCGCTGGTTATACCGGATGGCACACTGGCGCATACGGCTAAGGAGAAAGCGGACTTGTTCGCGTCTCTCTTTGCCTACAATTCAGGTCTGGACAGTGGCAACAACGTTCCACCAAAATTACCTCACTGCGGGACCTCTATGTCGACGATCCGTATAACGAATAAGGAGGTTCTTAAAACCTTGCGGTGTCTAGACGTGAATAAAGTTAGTGGACCAGCTATAGTCCTAAAGACTTGTGCACCTGAGTTGTCTCCTGTGTTGACACGCTTGTTCCGCCTCTCATTTAGTATTGCAATAGTGCCAAAATCCTGGAAGCTAGCCAAAATGCAGCCTGTTCCAAAAAAAGGCAGCCGCGCCGACCCTGCCAATTATCGGCCAATCTCAATTACTTCCATACTCTGCAAGATTATGGAGCGTATATTGAATGCCCGATTAATGGCATACCTAGAACAGAATGACCTCCTTAGTGACCGGCAATATGGGTTTCGCCGAAATCGGTCAGCTGGGGACCTTCTAGCGTATGCCACACACGTATGGGGCGAGGCACTCGAGAACAGTGGGGAAGCACTTGCTGTTTCCCTTGATGTCTCGAAGGCCTTTGACAGAGTTTGGCACACTAGCCTTTTGGCTAAGCTTCCAGCGTACGGCTTATCCCCTGGTCTGATTGAATGGGTAAAGGACTTTCTGAGTGAACGGTCTCTCCGGGTCGTCGTCGATGGCTGCTCATCCGATCCTATGGCGACTAACGCCGGTGTTCCTCAGGGGTCCGTTCTCCCCGCAACTCTCTTCCTGCTGCATATTAATGATCTGCTTATGCCCGGTATCTATGGGTATGCAGACTATAGCACAGCTGTTGAGAGATACCAACCAAGTCCTCGGGCTAGTCGGGATCAAATCCAGTCCGAAAGAGAAGCTATGGTAGAGCGTGTTAATTTCACACTACAGGCAGTCTCCAATTGGGGCGATGCCAATCTTGTGAAGTTCAACGCCTCCAAAACATAAGCGTGTCTCTTCACTGCGAAAAGGAGCCAGCTCACTTTGGTTCCTTCTTTCCGAAATGTATCACTGAAATATACCTACCGCCTTCAGTTGCTAGGGTTTGAAATATTCTCAAATTTGAACTTCGGGCGGTTCATTGAGTCCAAGGCCAAAGCAGCTGCAAGGAAGCTGGGAGTTCTTGCAAATGTGCGGCGATACTTCACGCCGGGACAGCTGCTAACTTTATATAAAGCGCAAGTCCGGTTGTGCATGGAGTATTGCTGCCATATATGGGCTGGTGCTGCCAAATGCCACCTAGCAGCTCTGGACTCAATGGAAAGGCGTGCTAAGAGGCTTATTGGTGACCCGAATTTGGTTAAAACCAATCTTAACAGCCTCGAACACAGACGTAAAGTAGCCAGCCTTTCGGTTTTCTACAGGATGCATTTCGGAGTGTGCGCAGTTACATAATTTAATTCCCCTCTCTCCCTTCCACCATCGGACAACCAGACCATCGACCAGTCTCCACCCTTTCGTTGTTGACTTACCACGAATTCGAACCAAACGGTTCGCTACGTCGTTCATCATGCGTACAGCAAAGGAGTGGAATAAGTTGCCAGCAACTGTCTTTCCAACCGATTATAGTGTGGGTGTCTTCAAGGCAAGAGTGAATAGGCTTTTGTTAAGTCAGTGCGCTTCACCATCTTAGGCTACATCACCACTTACCATCAGGTGGGATCGTAGATAAGCGATCACTTAGTGGAATTTAAAAAAAAATGTTTTTCTTTTTAAAATCGAATACATTAGTAGTTGGTTTAATTTGGTTTAATAAAATTGTTTTGTATTAAATTAAAAAATATAAAACATATTATATAGATAATACAGACGGAAGTGCAAAAATGACGTGAAAACCAAGCCAGAGCCCTGCTTAGCTTACTGTAAGAACACGAACTCACGTACACATATGCATCTAAAAGCATAACAAACCTTATAGTACCTACACGTACCTACCGTCAGTATAAAACACTCCTAATTTAACATCTAATCACGCACTCACGGATGTAGTCCAGTGTGTTCAGTCTAGACACACGTATACGTACGGTCGCGTACGAACGCATACATAAACAGGGTATGTACGTGTGTACGTATACTTTTTACCTTTTCCTACCATATCATGCTGCAACGGCATGATTTAGGTGCCTTAATAGCGTCATAGGGGCGAGACTTCTACTACTGTATTGTCAACCCGTCTTCCATTTTCGTTCAAGTAAAAATAAACCATAGCCGGTTTCTAATAATCGTTTATCTAGACTAAAAATACTCACTTCCTGTTTATGCATCGCACACGTTACGCAACTACGTGCAAATTGTTATTACATCAAGAACCAATACCAAGTAGTAGCAAATATCCATTGTTTTATTTTATATACTAGCTGTGCCCGCGGCGTAGCTCGCGTATATAGGTTTTACTTAAAGAATTTGACGTTTAGTTAAGAGAATATTAAACGATTTATATCATTACTGTATCAATAAATGGTAGCAAAATAAATCGTTATCCTCAAAGTTCCAAGTCGTAGAGCTTCTGTGTAAACGACGTTAGAAGTAGACAGCCGGGGCGTGGGTACACAAATAGGTTATGGGGCCTACTAACGCGGGAAAAAGCAACATAGAGTTGGCCATGTGCAAAACAGTTAGCACTCCTGGAACGCGTAAAGTTTGAGCTTGCGCTTTATTTTTTTTTTATAGGATAAGGGTGACAAACGAGCACACAGTCCACCTGATGGTAAGTGGTTGCTGCGGCCCATAGACATCTACATCTATCCTCTATTACAAATCAAAATGCAGATGCGTTGTCACCCGTGAGGACTAAGATGTAATGCCTCATTTCCAGTAAAAGGGGCCTCCGGCCACCTGCACTCACCAAGCGAAACGCGGAAGTAGACCTCTACTTCACGCTGGTATTCTGTGAGGTCGTGGTACCACCCCGGTTCGAGCCGGCCCATCCGTGCGACAGCAAAAGCTGCCGCGTGGCTCTACCACTGTTAACACTGTTATTTACGGTCGTCGCATAACACACGCTGACTGGGAACTGAACACGCTTAAAACTGAAAGGAAAGTTATTTGGGATTAGAGGGATTCTGGGTATAAAAACAATAACACGACATTTTGTTGCAATTTTGTTAGTTTTTAATCGAGTTTTGTTGCATAGCTTGGGTGGGCGTGTTTCTTTTCCGGTTTCTGGTGATGTTTGTGCTGTTAGCCTACACGGCTCTTTCAACTTCATCGTACTCATGGGTACAAATTTCTTCAGTGAGTCTCAATACGATAAAAAAAAGCGTGAATTCTTAACACCGCAATTTTTTTTTTTCTTTTGTGCCCAAAGCGAGGCTACCCGTTGGAAGCGGGGGAGGGATTAAACACCACCTGTGGGACTGGCGTTGGCCATTATGGCCTTCCTGCCGAATCGGACGCGACCCCCTTTAGGAAAAAGGGGCGCCACCGCAATTCAGAAAAAGTTGTAATTTATACAACGCGATCTATTACGTTCTTTGTGAGAAAACATCCTTTTTTTAATTTAAGGAAAACATATTTTTTGTTTACTGTGTTTTAAGTATATTATAATAGAACGTTTTTTTACACACGAATCTTTTTATTACTGTTTCTGAGTTTTATGGCGCCTTTAAACAGATTCGAACATAGATTTCAAAATAATAATCATAACTTTCGATAGAATTAACCAATTTGAATAAAACAAAGATTAAAAATGAACTCGAATATACGCTTTATAATTTTCTTACCTAACGACTTCTTTGCAAAAAAGATGTTTAGTCAAAACGTTATGCGTTCATAATCAAACAGACAGACAGACAGACCGACAGACAGACAATTCTAAAAGATATAAAAATGTACTGATTTTAGTCACAAACATACCTACTATACAATGTATATAAACAGACACAACATGTTATCGACATATTTATTATATGTATAGATTTAAAGAGAGATGGCGCTGTTAACATCAATTCTAAAAATAAAAGAGATTAATTGACGCAATTGATACATTATATAAAACATAAAAACACTTATAAATCAGTGCGCGCATAGTAAGCAAAAAAGAAAGTTTGATCCTAGCCGAAACCAAAGAATAGGTTAATAGCTCTTTTAAAATTTTATTTACCAATTAGATTACTCGGCGGTAAAGAATAATTGAGTTTGTCAACACGCAGTAGGGCAACGATTAATATAAAGATTAGCAACAAGTATGAAAACTCATCTACAGGAAAAAACCACAACCTGCCTTTTTGTATTACATTTTTCCAACACCGCCATCTATCGATGATATTGGTTAACTATTGTACATTAGACATAATAAGATTAATATATTTTTGTGTATACTTATTACGTTCTTTTTCTTTAATACTTTTGTTTACTGCGTTTTAGATATAATTATATCATTATAGAACATCATTTAATTGTGATTTATAATATTATATTAGTTTAAAATGCACTTGATGACTCAATCAACGCTACCATTGAACAAATTCGTACATATACCTCGTACCCATACTTCAGAATATTTATCATAACTTTTGATGGAATGAACTGATTTTAATAAAATAAAGACTAAATGTAACACGAAGATACACTTTATAATTTCCTTAACGACTCTCATGATATAAATTAATACTTTATATGTGATACGTTAACAAACAAATAGACAGACACACAATTCTAAAAACGGTAGAAATGTATTTAATTACTTATTTTTAGTATCTCTCAATCACTTTTATTACAAAAATATAAAATGTACAGACGTCTGTTATTTAATTTTTTATTATATGTATAGATAGTCGTCTTGATGCAAATATGATCGCCCTGCTAAAGTGACAATATTAAAAGCAAAATAGGTTTTCGAGACTCGTATACTCTCGAGAATTTTGTAAAGTTATGTTGCTATTTACACATAGTATATTTAAATTGAAATTAAATAAAATTTGTTTTTTGTGATTATGACATCTGAGTTTTCATTTTAAAAACGAATTAGTTTCCTTGTATCAAGCTTATAAGACTTGTGTAGACGCGACACTGTAACAGCATTAAGACCCAGATCAGACACATTCCATGCAATAAATTTTTATACTTGATGCGAAAAATTACCTCACCAAATTGTTTAATTTGTAATATTATCGATGATGTTTATCACATTTTGATAGAATGTGCCCAGAACTCAAGAGAAAGAGCAAATTGTAATTTACATTTGTCCTTAATTGGTAGTAGTAATAGTATTTTATCGGACCCGTTATCAGATGATGCCAAAAAACTGTATGTGTTAGTTAATAAGAGATAAAGTAACTAATAAACATAATAAGTTTATTTGTTAGTAATTATATTTAAGATTTTTTTGTAACTACCAGGGCGGCATAATCGCATCAGCGACAAAGCCCTTTATATATGAATTAAAAAAAAAAGCTTATAAGACGTGGATAACGTAATTGATTGTACAATTATCCATTCGATTACTAATTTTAACTTTAATTCTTTGTAATTCTCATTCTCCTATTGTTTGTTGTCCCAAAATCTAAATAAACTATGCTTATTCTATATTTGTGTTTGACTCGATAATGTAATAATGTTTATTCACGTGATTTTTAACCTTATTACATCACTTACACAAAACAGCGTCGTAGATAAGATATAAGAAACAAATATTATTAAACTTAACTAAAACTTTTTAATCAAAGTGTTTTTAATTGGTGTTAGATAATAATATAAAAAGGTGCAAAAATAGCATCTCAAATAATAATAATAATGTTTTTATTAACGTAATATAATTAACAAATATGTACAAGATGTGAGCTAAGCAATGTTAAAGAGAATATAAACGATTATTTACCGTTGGGCGTTGGGCTTCAAACTAAGATAAACGTGTATCTTAGGGTCCAAGAAAAGGAAAGGAAAGTTTTTGTACGTGGTAGAGCCATGCTACAGCTATATTACTGGTATAGTTGTAGTACTAATGGGTCGGCTCGACCAGGGAAGGACCACGCTCTCACTGAATACCAGCGTAAAATAGCAGCTTAACGCTGCTGTATTTCGTATGGTGAGTGTAGAGAACCGGAGACCCCTTTTTACTGAAACGAGGCATGGAAAGACGAAAATAGATGTAGATGTATATGGGCCACAGCAACCACTTACCATCAGGTGGACTGTGTGCTCGTTTGTCACACTTATCCCGTAAAAAAAAGTTTTGTTATATAACAAAGAGGATACAATGAAGTCATCATAATAAGACATAAGTCTAGCGAAATTAGAAAAATCTGACTTTACCTAGTTACTACGGCTTACGTAGTAACTAATAAGTTAATCTGTGCTACAACGCGCACTTTTAGTTTGAATGACAGACCTACATTTGCCCACAAACCCAAATAGTTGACTTTCGAAGTTGCTTGGAAGATATCTTGTGCAGTTGATAGTGGAAACAAGTTGATGCCATGTTCAAAATTGGCCTGGAGGACTTGTTTTAATTTTAACAACGGCATTTTTCTACCGACTTCAAAAAGTAGGAGGTACTCAATTCGACCACATGTTCTTTTTTTGAGTTACCTCATAACTTATTTATGGGTGGACCAATTTCGATGAATCTTTTTTTTTTCTAAAGCTGGGGCTTCTCATTTGGTCCCACATACATTTGATCAAGGTCTGACCAATAGGTTTTGAGTTATTTTTAATAATTTATATTGAAGTCGGTTGTACAACATTTTTAATTTATTGTTTTTTACTATTTACACATGTGATAAAGATACGTATTCCGACTCATCGTTTTTATCGATATTCTGGAGAAGATAGGGTAGGATTAAATCAAAAACAAAAAGCCTTTAGCAAGCATTAAACGCTGCCTATGTCGCATAAAGCCCAGGGGACGATTGCTCTGCACTAATTTGTTGTTTAAGTTTTACAAAGCTCATTAGTTATTTTACTTAAGAGATATATTTTATCCAGACATGTCTCCTAAATTAAACAAAATGAATCAGGCTACAAACCTACAAACAGTAGTAAAAAAATCCGAAAACAAATCCTAGCTTCGAGTGGTCTAAACTTCGTGTATACACAATGTACTATGTGGGTCTAAACATGACAACTCCGATTGAAAATAAGTTTTGTTTTGTTTGTGGAATACATAGAGGATACAAATGTTCACACAATAAACATCACAATCAGATTTTTTTTTTCAAAAATACAGTGTGACAGCTGCGCCATGATCAAGAATCATAGCAGTGTTACTAACACTGTAACAGCTAGAAGTCTAGAAAGTAGTGGAACACGTTCCGATACTCGTTATCTAATTACTGTGGCTATTTCTGCTAGTTGCGAGCTTACGAGTTCGTATTTAAATTATCTCACGCTCACGTGTACGGAGAAGTTTCTCGATTGTTATTGTTGTTATCAGACGACGTCAGTGAGCGCTGGAACTTGATAACAGATTGTTATAAATAGTTTTATTTGCATAAAAACTACTAGAATAACACGAATGCCGAAAAATTTACAATTGTTATTACTATTATTCTAAGGTTGCAGAGTACTTAGAGAGTAGTTAGTAGAGAGTAGTTATACTAGAGATAAATTTTTAGAATGGCATATTTTTATAGGTATATATTACACAATATCACAATCTATTATCTAGTAGAACTCACGTTCATTATCTACTCGTACCTATTCATTGAGCCTCACCAGTAGGCAAAATATGGCATTCAAATATACTTATTATGAGGGCTTATTTTACGTACATCATATCACACTAGTTTTGTTTCACGTCAATATATACATTAAGTAATACCGACGTTATTACTACAAGAAGTTCAGAGTGCTTTTTCAAATTCGACGTTCTTTGACATCATCCCTTGTGTATCTCACTGCTCAACCATTCTCCTATATACGCGACGGTTGAGCACCCTTGTTTTTCCACGATTTTTTTCGTATCTAATGTAAAAAGTTTGTAAGAGGCATTGATATACAAAAAAACCCAAGATACACAGTCCCATACAAAAGTTAAACTCAAAACTGTCGCCAATTATGCTTTTTTTAGGTAGTTATGGTTATGATATAAACATATTTTTTTGCAAATTCAACCTTACATGCATGACTAAAAGATGTTTTTACTAAGCAATGTCCAAAAAGCAATAAAATTTTATCTTATAAGTATTTGTATGGCCTACAAATAATTGTTCCGGGTCTGGACGTTTGTCCTTGTGCAATTTATGTTTGTAAACTGCTTCCACGACACAGGAGAAAATCCTAGTGTGGGGGTAACGTTTTTTAAAGAAAAAAAAATCTTGGAAGTTTGCCGGTAGGACAAGCCAAGAAGTGGGGACGAATATTTTTTTATACTTTTTATTATTTTATACGACTAAGTATTATAAGTTTGTAAAACTTATATAAATATGTGTTCTAAACATATATTTATATTTTTATCTGATTGTAAATATGTTTTGGGTTGATATATATAAATGAAATAAATATGAAACATTAAAATCATTTATTTATATTTTTGTATCGAAATGGTAAGGTATTAGTATAACACCAACTACATCGAAACTAAGTAGGTAACTATTTAGCCGACCGTTTGGCCGTGAAAGGAAAAGGGGATATCTCCCGTCGGGCAAGGTGTTCTGCCCGGGGAGCGGCCAACTCTTCTAGTGGTAGTTCGGAGCTATTCTATATACAGCTTATACTTCGGTATTTTGAAACTTAGGTTAAAACTTAAAAAAATAACATAATACTTAGGTTAAATCATTAAAAAACATGTAAAAGTAAAGTAAGAAATAGTATGCAGTTTCTGGTATTTATTTTATTTCCGTGAATATTGGGATCTTCTGCAATCAACTGCAAGACTTCAAGATACTGTAAGTTCATTCTGCGTAGATCGGACCAAAATTAATAATCAAAAAAGCTGATGGTACTCCGGGTTAACTCTGACATCGGGACGTCAATCACCTCAGCAGTCCCCCGTCACCATGAGTGCTGGAAAGCACCTGAAACGTAGGGAATTAATAAAAATAAGAAAAATAAGTTAATTAAACGCGATAAAATCCGTAAAAGTAGTTTTATTCAATCGTAGCAGATGTCACATTAAAGTTGGTAAAAAATTACTTCGCGTACATCCGCTCGATAAAATAAAATGATGTGTCTTACATCTTACATTTAATTTTTTTAAGTTGATATCTGACCATGAATCCCGCAATATATCCAACAATTTGACTGACATATTCAGAGCTGGAATTATTTAATGAATCTGATAAGATATCACACTTATTCTGATATGTCTCATAACTGCTATCTTGGACGGAGAAAATTTCGTTTTCTATATCAAAACGATATCCAATGCTGGTGTGGTGAATGTTTGATACAGTCGTCTCACAATACAAAATAGGCACATTTTCTAAAGGAACAGAATTGCCTGTTTTGGAACCGAGTTCATTTGGAACATAAACGGATTTAAATTGGCGGGAATTGGGATTATTATTGAACCCTCCTTGACTCCTAATGTTGCTGAAGAAGAGCTCAACATGATCCTAGCTAAACTTATAGGCTAATAGGTATGATAAATAACTGGTTTCCACACAACTAGTATATAAACGTTCAACACTGTCAATACAAACAAGCAACCCGACAATTCCTGTATTGGCTTGGCAATAGTATACATGTACTTTGTCTTGTGAAAATATTGTTCTTATTTGTCCCTTCTTTTTTATGGTGCGTTTTCTTTGAACTGTAATATAAAGCGACAGTAAATATGATTTCGAAGTCTGCAAAAAACTAAAAACGTCGATGGAATTAATGCTGCATACTGTCTTTTGAAACCACTGCTGTTGAAATTCCTTGAATTTAAAATATCGAATAGATTATTTAGCACTAGTATGAACTCAGTAGTTGGACCCGAATTCATGAAAGGAAGCTTTAAATCGGTATCACAAAAAGTAATTGCATTCTTCACACTGCGACTTAAAAGTTGAGTTGCTAGTTTAATCTTGAGTAGCTATTTGATTTGAGTCGTTACTTTCTATACCTATGTCAACTGAGGGCTTACCTCATTCTGCTTTCCAGTCCAAATTTTTTGCTGTCGAATCGACATTTCATCAACCATTAAAGAACATAGTAAATTTTGTTTGTGTTTTTAACCTAATAGTGGTAGAGCCATGCTGCAGCTATATTATGGTTGTAGCACGAATGGGTCGGCTCGACCGGGGAAGGACCACGCTCTCACAGAAAACCAGCGTAAAATAGTAGCTTAACGCTGCTGTGTTTCGTATGGTGAGTGTAGAGAACCGGAGACCCTTTTTACTGGCAAAGAGGCATTCCATCTTAGTCCTCACGGGTGACAACGCATCTGCATCTTGAGTCTTTATTGAGGATAGATGTAAATGTCTATGGGTCACAGTAACCACTTACCATCAGGTGGACAAAAAAAAAAAAAACCTTTCCTGAAAGTCAAGTGCTTCTGTGTAAAACCTGGTTTTGCTTCAACGCTTTTGTACCAATCATGCAACGTGTTTGTATGAAGTAAGTTGGTGAATAGAAATGTAATATCAATGCGAATTTTCTCACCTCCGGAGGATACTTTAAACATCTTTTCCTTATTGTTACACTGTTTAAAAATTTGAATTAAACAATTCAAATTTTTAAATTTGAATTGTTTAATTCAAATTATTAAATATTATAGATAAATTACACAAGGGTGTAATTTATCTATAATATTTATGTATTTAGAAATATACAAGTATGTTTATCAGTTGTCTAGTACCCATAACACAAGCTCTGTTTAGCTTGGGACTAGATGGCGTTGTGTGATAGTTGTGGAATATTATATTATTATTATATATTATAATTCAGTTGGGTTTATATAAGTTAACTTGACATTAATCTGAGTCTAATTTAAATCTTTTCTATAAAACTTTTAACGCATTCTATAGTGAAATGTTTTTTTAACAAGCCTAGAATGTTTTTCCTTAAGTTGTTGATAACTTTTTCCTTGCTGATCAACATTTTGCGGCACTTGTGAAGTTCCCTTTTAATTACAACTTCTCGAGGTGTATTTAAAATTGAGTCTATACATAGAGAAGTGGTAGGAGATTTGAGCTCCTTTTTATTTTCTAAATGAAACATTCAACTTGTACGACTGACTTCAGTATTACCACTGTCATTTGGTATTTCAATCTGTAAGCAACATGAAAATGGTAATTAATCACTAGCATACTAACTAGAAATAATATTGGAAAAAATAATTTTTTTTTGGCTAATAAATATTAATTACTGCTGCACGAGGAATAACCGTATTAAAAAGACGTTTTATGCCTACATGTCTTCATCAAAAAATATTTTGAAGAAACGACGCTCGCGTTATTTGGCTTAAAAAAATCTTCACGCCTTTGCTGGCTGACGATTGATGTCCATTTTGCACATCGTATTGGGTCACGAGGAAAACTAAAGTATAAGAGTTAGAAATATGCAAATAAAACTCATTTCAATAATCAGATTTATACAAGATTTTAAGACTAAAATTAATAAAATTATTCAATATAAAAAATAAACACTACTTAATATGAAGTACCCCTCCCACTTTGGACTGCGGTTATCAACAAAAAGTTCCGTAATGTATCTCCAAAGTTCCCAGATTATGATTATGTCCATGATAGCACATTCGGAGATTATATTCTTACAAAGAAAATAAAAAGAACTACTCAATTGGGCTCACAAAATAAGTAATCGATATACAAACATTTTAAAAATCGTCGAATTTATGACCTCTTCTCCTTTTGGAAGTCGGTTAAAAACTATAAATAATTATATATATGTTAATTATAAACAAAATGCAAAAAAGTACAAAAGTTAATAAAGTTATTACAAAAAAAAAATGAAACACAATAATAAAATATCAACTCCATTGAAATAAGAACAGGGTCATTTGTATTATTCGACTAAAATAAAAGGTTGTAGTACATTGCAGTTCTCACACTTACAAGGCGGCCATTGAAATTAGCCGTTATACTTTGACCGCTGAGTAAAGTTTTAAGACAAATTAAATCAAAATCACATATTTCTCCCAATATTTAGTCATATAAACAACAAAAACAAATCAATAAACTTTTTTACTTACCGAAAGTACGATATCCCATCCTTTTTTAACGTTCTTGACGTATGTAATATTTTTACAATATTTCAACGAACATTTAGGCATATTTATCATGCGTGCAGCAATGCAAACACAGAATAAATAAACGACACTATCGCTCTAAAATGGCAATACGAAAGTCAGGTAATTGCCCGACTCGCATTCAGTCGGGCACGCTCTCGCGTCGCGGCTATACCTTCGCTACAGCGCGTAAATCTTCTATTTGTTCGTGGCAAAAATGCCTTCCTGTGTTTTTAGGTGGTGCACAAATTACACGGCAACTATTAGAGACAAGAAAAACGTCTTATTAATATTTTGAATATAGATGTTTTGTTCATAATTGGTTTTATTATTTTAACACTAACCGAATGAAATGAAAGAAAAAAAAATGAGTAAACTTTAACGCTAGCTAGTGTGTTCATTTTCCATATCGGTATGTCACGCGCTCGCGCCAATGAGTGCTCGGCAGCAATCGATACGCAACTAATGATGTATATTCATCTTTTTCTAACGATAGGTACGCCCTATCATTTGTCTCTTTTTGTTAGCGCAACGTGTCATAATAAATAACTGTACGTAGATATAGTATGTGCTACCTGCGCCACTTCAAAAGACAATAATGTTGGTGTGTAACCTGTCTATCTTTTTTAATACGTCTTTGCACTATACCACTTAAAATGAGCGTAATTTTAAATTGTGCGCTCATTTTATGAGAACGTTTTTGGGACGCTGAATGTGTATCTAAGGTGTTTTGTATATTTTGTATATCAATAGTAACAGGAAGTGATTTTTCAAGGAAGTCGGCTTTGAAAAAGTCAATCTGACAATTTATCTAAAGTAAATGGTTTTATGGTAGCTGAATTCTTCTTAAAAAAAATAGTGACTTTATAGCAGCAGCCGAAATACGTGGAATAAAAATGCAAAGGTAAGCATCAACTTATCTATGAAGCAGTACTAGTAGTACAAGTACGTTAGTTACGTCATGTCGTACCTTAACCAGGGCTGTTGCAACAGACTTAACTAAAGGCCGCGTTAGTCGAAAAATTTAGTAGGAACTAAAACTTACGCACGCAAAACTGGATTGTAAGTTGCAATTTGCAGTTCTACTTAGTAATTTTAGTTAGTTATTTATGTTCGATTATAGTTGTAGTCACCTTAAGGCCAAGTTTATGCTCATAACAATTTTGTTTTATCATAAAGTTTTCCAGTCGAAATATCTAATATATTGTACTTAGCAGTTCTTTTACAAATAATCTGAAAGGTGGCTATTCACCTGTGGGCCTCTTGATTAGATTAAGTGGATAATCCACGATTTAATATGTCTATAAAATCCACTATATTTCACTTTTATGTACATATCAGTAATACGTAATAGTATTCAATTCATGTCTTCTAGATCAGGACGGGAAAACTATGGCGATAGGCTAAAAGGAGACGGCGATATGTGCACGGTAAAATGTAGAATAACGCCAGAACACAAAGTACGCACAAAACCATACACATTTACAATTGCACATTGCAATGTGACGAAAAAGAAGAAGATATAAAATTAGCACAAAAGTCTACCGTACTGCAAGCAGGCTCAAATCTATAGTTTGGAATGCGTTATAGACGTAACAGCGTCAATAGCTAATGAAACTACGTATTGTTATACGAAGGATGATTATAATTCATATTACAAAGATGGAATGTTGGGAAAGATATATTATGCACAAATTCAAACCCAGATGCATCTGATTGGAAAAGAAAAGGGCCTATTTATCATAGCACAAACTGATTTTGAGAATAAGATTGATTACGATGAAAGTCCTATCTGCGAGGTGTCGGATTTATCGTCCACAAGTCTCTCGTTAACAACGTTGTAAAGATTGAGAGTGTGTCGACGAGGGTTGCGTACCTTATACTCAGAATCACCAAACGGTATTCGCTGAAGGTCGTACAGGTTTACGCACCAACCTCGGCACACCCCGATGAGGAGGTGGAGGAAATGTATGAGGATATCTCTAGAGCCATGCATTCCTCCAAAACCCAATATACGGTGTTAAAGGGAGACTTCAATGTAAAACTAGGCACAAGAGAAAACGGTGATCTGAAAGTAGGGAAATTTGAAATAGGGCAACGGAACCCAAGGGGCCAGCAGCTGGCTGACTTCATGGAGAAAGAGGGACTCTTTATGATGAACTCTTTCTTCCAGAAGCGGCCCCACAGGAAGTGGATCTGGTCGGGCCCCGACGGTTCAACAAAAATGAGATTTACTTTATTATGACGACCAGACGACAATTGTTCAGTGACGCCTCCGTGATCGCGAGGGTGAAAACTGGTAGCGATCACCGAATGGTTAGGGGCGCACTGAACCTAAACGTGAAGTTGGAGAGGTCTCGTCTAATGAAGTCAACGCTCCGTCCCCCTCGTGTTCTGTTTCAAAGTCCCGAATGGAAACTGTCCATGCGATCGGAGCTAAGTTCTGCAAGACCCGCCGCAGAAGAACACAAAAACTCTCCGATCACACTCTCAATATAATGGCTGATAGACGGGAGATGAAGCTACATTCTTAAACAGATTTGACAGCATACAGGCAACTGAACAGACAGATCTCCAAATGCATGCGGCTGGACTTACGCAACTTCAATACAGCTTGTATTGAAGAAGCGATCGAGCGGAACCAAGGCTCCAAAGTCTTTGCCAGAGATCTGTCTGCCAGAAAGAGCCAACTGTCAAAGCTGAAGACCGAGTGTGGCAGTATCGTTTCCGGGGCATCTGAGATTTTGTGTGAGATTGAGAGGTTCTATGGGCAGCTGTACACGTTACCGTTGGAGCCAAACGCAAGTGTGAGTAACGATCCAAGAGCGAGTCTTATCCGACACTATTCCGAAGATATCCCGGACGTCAGTCTGAGCGAGATTAGAATGGCTCTCCAGCATCTTAAAAACGGCAAGGCCCCAGGCGAGGATGGAATTACAGCGGAGCTTCTGAAAGCGGGTGGAAGACCGGTACCTGAAGTCCTTCAGAATCTCTTTAATTCCGTCTTCCATGGTGGCATTACACCGGAGGCGTGGAGCGGAAGTGCGCTGGTCTTGTTCTTTAAGAAAGGTGACAACGCTCTCTTGAAGAACTACAGACCGATTTCCCTTCTGAGCCGCGTCTACGTGCTGTTTTCGAGAGTCATTACGAATCGTCTCACGCGCAGACTTGACGACTTCTAGCCTCCCGAACAAGCCGGTTTCTGAAAGGGCTTTAGTACCATAGACCACATAAAATTGTACAGAAGTCCGAAGAGTACAAATTGCCACTATGTCTGGCGTATGTGGACTATGAGAAAGCCTTTGATTCCGTCGAAATTTGGGCGGTGTTGCAGTCCCTTCAGCGGTTCCAAGTTGACTGTCGGTATATCGAAGTGCTGAAGTATTTGTACAGTAGAGCTACGATGGCTATCCGAGTACAGAACCAGAGTACGAAACCTATCCAATTGCAGAGAGGTGCAAGACAGGGTGATGTTATATCCCTGAAACTCTTCAGCGCTGCATTGGAAGACGTTTTCAAGCTTCTGGACTGGAAAGGATACGGCATTAACATCAATGGCGAGTACATCACTCACCTTCGATTTGCCGACGATATAGTCCTTATGGCAGAATCGCTGGAGGACCTAAGCACCATGCTCAACGACCTCAATAGTGTCTCCCAACGAATAGGTCTTAGGATGAACATGGACAAAACAGGGATCATGTTTAATGTCCATGTCACACTTATGCCGGTAGTTGTTGGGAGCACTAAGCTCGAAGTTGTTGACGAGTATGTTTACCTGGGACAAATAGTCCGACTAGGTAAGTCCAACTTCGACCAAGAGGTCAATTGAAGGATTCAACTCGGCTGGGCAGTGTTCGGAAAAACTACGACACATCTTCTCGTCAGACATACCTCAAAACCTGAAAACGAAATTGTACAACCAGTACGTGTTGCCAGTGATGACTTACGGATCTGAGACGTGGTCCTTCACTGCTGGCCGTATGAGGAAGCTCAAGGTCGCTCAACGAGCTATGGAGAAGGTTATGCTCGGATTTTCTCTGCGTGATAAACTTAGAAATGAGTATATCCGCAGTAGAACCAGAGTAACCGACATAGCCCAACGGATTAGTAAGCTGAAGTGGCAGTGGGCCGGCCATATAGCTCGAAGAACCGACAACCGATGGAGAAGAAAGGTTCTTGAGTGGCAGCCTGGTACCGGTAGGCGAAGTGTAGGGCGACCCCCCACGAGATGGAGTGACGACTTGATAAGACATGCAGGAAGTCGATGTATGCAGGTGGCTCAGGACCGTGCTTTGTGGCATTCCTTGGGGGAGGCCTATGTTCAGCAGTGGACTTATGAAAGGCTGTAATGATGAAGATGATGATGATGATGATAAATCAAACAGTAGATTCTGCAAGATAACCATGTTGCAACAATGTAGTTCTATAAATTAGCTAGTTTAAGGTTCAAGTAGCGTAACATGCCAATGAAAAATGAAATGCAAATGCAATGAAAATGCAGTTGCTTAACCTTTCAAATAGTTCTTATATGCTTAAAGCGACAATTTTTTTGCTTCAAGCAACTTGCTTTTATTGCGAGTTATTTTAGCACTGACACTAGGTGGTCTTCTTAAGGTGAAATGTTGCTGTAAAAGACGAGACACATTTTTGAAGCTTCGATCAGCCATCACAGCTGTATTTCTTTGTAGCTTGTTAAGAATCCCACAGTCCTCAAAGATTTCCGAGTCAGATATTCTACATCTATAACTTTCGGATATAAAATTTATGACACTGTCCAGAGTTATAGATATCAGGTATTTGATGGTATTGCATGATTTGTACTCGTGCTGTTGCTGATGTGTAACCAGCTTTTCAATTTGTAATTCTAGACAATCTATGATGACGTTCAAAACGTTGCCGTATCTTTTTCCAAAAGGCATTAGGAAGGTTGTCAGCACTTTAGATTATTTCGGCATAAATATAAGAGATGTTATATACGCTGCATTTAGCGATTTTTTTCTAAAAATCATCCCGACATAGCTGCTTGAAATACCAAAATCTAGCGCAAGAATGACATAAGAATGGTATAAACGAATTTATTTTAAGAGTATCGTCGCATCTCTGGGCTGAATGCAAAAGTAACCTTGTTAAGTGAGACCTAGAAGTAACTGAGGTCTCCAAAATAAACATAAAAGAGAAGCTTGTTTTTTGTACATTTTAAATGAGATCTTTTCAATTTCCACTTGTCGGTAACATCTGACCTATATCACATTCATTATATGACACAGATGTTAGTGAGCATGTTCCTTCAAAATTTGTATTTATCTTTTGTACTTCTTATTCTTTGACTATTTTATATCATTATTTTTGTTTGCAGGCACATAAAAAAAGCTTATCATCAGTTGTAGTACCTTTGTGATGAACTTTCTTTTTTATGTCTACCTGAATTTTTTTATGCTGTTTCTTAACAGATTTGTCCCTGGTATAGTCTAAATTATCATCAACTGTCGCATCTTTCAGAGGATCCTCTTCAACTTCTGTAGAATTTACAATGTGGACATCAATTGTGTGTTCAATATTGTATGAAGTAGAAGCAACATCTACTCTTATATCTTCACTCCGAATTTTCTTAATAATTTCATCTTTTTTATCTTTTTCTATAAGGGACCGTACAGGTGTCTCATTTAATTGCTTTTGACATGCAAACTTGTGAGGTACTACACCTTCTTTAAGTTTCAGCCGTCCTCCTACTAGCTTATACTTGACATAGTTGTCCATGTCGTTTTCAACCTGGAAACAGATAAAAATTTACTTTAAGACGACTTCTGTGGTATATCTCACCATTAGGGACTCCGAGTTCGATTTCTGAGCAGGAACCGGGCAGAGATGGGCGAGTGGATTGTAGGTAGATTTGTAATTGTAAGAAAGATATTTTTATATTTTAAGAGCCATGCATTATACTTGGTAGAGCCATGCTGCAGCTATATTAGTAGTATAGTTGTAGCACGAATGGGTCGGCTTGACCGGGGAAGTACCACGCTCTCACAGAATACCAGCGTAAAATAGCAGCTTAACACTGCTGTGTTTCGTATGGTGAGTGTAGAGAACCGGAGACTCTTTTTACTGGAAAAAGGACTCTGGGCTAGTTTGTCACCCTATCCCTTAAAAAAAAGCCATGTTTGTTCAAAATCACTAAATTAATTAGTTCAGGTTCTAAGCATAGCTAGAAATATTTCACCGATATTCTATAAATGCGTGCCTCAAATGTCATAGTCTTGCCTGTGGAGCAATAATGGAGCCCACTAGGTGCAGGTTGAATAGCCCTGCACTTTAAGTAAAAATATAGGTTATATTTATACTTATACTTTGATATAATAAAGCGGAAGAGTTTTTTTGTTTGTTGAAACACGGTCATCTCTGGAACTACCAGTATTTGAAAAAATATTTTTGTATATGATAGCCAGATTCATGAGAAATAGTATAGGCTAATTATCATTAGGCTACACCTATCAGTTAACCTTAAATATTGAGTTTTATTAAGTAAGTTGGATGTAAAAGTGCTACCGATCTGCTTTATCCGCGTGCGCTGGTGAATTGGTTAGTGACTGATATGTACCATATGTTATAGATACCATATGTCTCTTTTTTATACATTAGCTACAATAAAGTATTTTGTGACAAAAAAAAATTGGAAATTAAAAAGTGATTTACGTCTATGAGCATTATTATTAGGCATGGCATCCTTAGGAACGAAAATTACTTCATCATCAAGACAATTTTATGAAGATAATTTTTGCTCTTTATAGCATATTATTTGGACATATAGTTTAAGAGATAATGAAAATTTAAAATAATTCAACACTCAGCTCGGCGCGAGAACGACGCATAACCCTAGCCGCCCGATGAGAAACGAGAGAAACCAGCAGTGAATGCCCCCACACGCGAGGTGTCATGTCGCGGCGCTCAGACCTTAGACGCGTGATATACGCGGATGAAACCGTGGGGTACAGCTAGTCGTTAATAAAATAAACTAAATTTCGATATGGCTTGCACAATAGTTACCAATTAACAAAATTTCAAAACATTGGAACTTTTGTATTTCTGCAGCAATTATGATGAAACAAAAATTATTGTTATTTTCATAAACATAGCTTTAAATACCTTTTATTGTCAATATATATATGAACGCACTCTTATGTACGTTTACACTAGGGTAGTCACCCGTACTATAATAGTGTCGTAGTATAATTTCAGTCAATGGGTCACACCAACATGTGATAATTTGACAATAAAAGGTATTTAAAGCTATGTTTATGAAAATAACAATAATTTTTGTTTCATCTAAATTGGTGCAGAAATACGAAAGTTATAATGTTTTGAAATTTCGTTAATTTCCCCGCTCGTTCGCTGGGACATGACGTCGCAATTCGACAGAGCGAGCGCGCAGTAATATAAACTAACGTATTGAACATTTAGCTTTTATATGGTTATACATATTTGTATTTATATGCATAGTACTGTCAAAAGTGGATATTTTTTATGGTTGCGCAGTATTTTTCTGAAAATAATGATTTTTATCATCAGAAATGCGTGGAATAAAGCTCCAAAGGTAAGTTAGTGATAAAATATTACGAAAAGAATACAGCTTTACCATTGATTAGTAGGTTTACGCAGTAATACATAGGTAGGTATTAACTGTTTACACGGCACACGCGTCTACTAGCATACCTTTACGTACTTTTATATAACTTTTATTAACAATGCTATGTTACGATACTTTACACTTACATACCAAGATAAGTAGGTAAAGTTGTAGATATAGGATGTGCCACGAGAGTTATAAGTTATGAGCGCTGACCTTGACTTGAATCCGCAGAGTAACAATTTTGTGCCTTATACAAACGACGTAAGATGGGCAGACACCTCTACCACTTAGCCGAGAGCTCCTATTTCATGAACAGGTAAGTAGGCATATAAAACCCATATAGTTATTAACACTGCTGTGTTGTGTTTTGTGTGGCTGGATAAGATTTTGTAGGTAACAATAGGTATATAAGTAAACAAACAATAATTAAACTTACATCAAAATGATCTTCACAACAATGAATACTACTGGTGACTTTGAGAGGATCTGTTCTTCTTGTCGCCTTTAACCACTTTTTTCTTATTTCATCCTTTTTCGGGACATTAAAAAACAGCTTGTCAGGTGTTTTTTCACTTGAATTTGTACACAGAGGTACAATGCAATACTTTCTGACCATTTTTAATGTATAGAAAATGCACGCGCCACGAAACGAAACGAGTATCGGACTGGCGGGAAGGCGACCGACTGAGCGAGCGTGTCGAAATGTGACGTCACATCGCGGTCAATCGCGGTGCGGAGCAAAGCGGTCGCCCGTACTGTAAAACACCACTTTACTCATCAATATTTTAGTAATATTTTAAAGATAGAAAAAAATTACCGTTAAATTCGTAATTTTTTATGTTTTGATATCCTTAACAAAATTGGGTGGTCACACCCATTAGTACTCAAATCCACGTAGTCGCGTAAAGAGCTCGCACAACTCACAACTCATCACATAATCACGAAAAAAAAATTAAAAATCTCATTTCACGGGTAAGTACCACCTAGCATCTTATATTTTTGTAAAAAAATTCATCAAAACAAAATAATAAACAATAAATTTGACAGACGCCAATATAATAAAAATGTTGCTAGGCATAGTAAAATATTTTACTATGCCTTTTTATTTTTATTTACCAAATATTATTAAGTTCAAATTTGCCACAAAAAAGTGTTGATTTTATTTTGTTTTGATAATGTGTAGTTGTTTTAACCTTTTTATGGTATGTGTTTTAGGATAAATATCATAGCCTATGATTGTATTTTTTTTAATTCTAAGTAGGTAACATATATTTAATATTTTCTAAAAAGACAATACCAACTTCTAGCCAAAAGTGGTGTATTAAATTAAGTTCACGTTTAGCCAAAATAGCATAAAAATATTTATTTTGTTTTAATGAAGTGTAGTTAATAATAACATGAATGTTTATTTCCAATTTAAATGTATTCGTTTTTAGATTTCCATCTGATCAGACTATTGCTGCTCGATGGATTGAAAAAATCAGACTTAAAGGAGAAAAATGTTGACAACATTTATGTTTCCGACTGTTGACAAATCAACAAAAGTTGACGACATTTGTTTCAAAATGTTGCAAGAAGCGTCTCCACCGAGGGAACAAATGTCGGCAACAAGCGTATTCCTTTGATGTTGCCGCCGAAAATGGAAGCACGATTCCCGACATTGTTTCTGCAGAAACATTTGTCGGCAACACGTGTTGACAAATGTTGAAAACTTTGGTGGAGACGCGCCAAAAGGTACAATTCCGTAGCCGACCGCACGCAGCAGCAGCAGGCGACGTGTCGTCGCGACACGACTGGTTTCTACGTAGTTCTATGAAATACCTTCCGTAGCTAGCGACACGTCGTTTGCCGGAGCGGCAGACGATATGTCGCCCGACCGCAGATCAGTAGTGCCGCCAAGGCCCGAACGACAAGTTGAATTTTTCTCAAAAAAATGAGTTTCACTGATTCCGTGGAAGAGAAACTGATAAACCAGGTGGCCCAATATCCCGCACTGTACGATGCATCTCACAATAATTATATTTAAAGTGTTAAATAAGTGGGTATATATATATATACCTATTTTGTTTACATAAATAGAGTACCCACAGAACTTTCGCAACAGATTGGAACACGTGCTGCTGCCGCCTGCAGTTGGGTTCGGAATCATGACCGCAGCGACGTGTCGTCGCGTCGTGTCGCGACGACACGTCGCCTGCTGTTGCTGTCTGCGATCGGCTACGGAATGGTACCTTTAAAATGCATTTATTCTGCTTTCGGAAAGATCCTTTTTTATAAATGGTGACATTTATAAAAAAGGATCTATCCGAAATGAGCGAAGCTTAGCGAAGTCGTCGAAAAATAGGAGGAGACAGATAAAAATGTTAGGAAACACATTCACTTAAACTCGGAAGCAACGAAATGACGTAAAGTATGTCTGTCACTGTCAACAAAATGGCCGGCTTAGCGAACCATTTTACGCTTTTATCATTTTTCAGATGACTTTGACAGATTCAACGTCAAAAACGTTAGAATTTAGTTAAATGTACGTTCCATTTCACAGTTTAGTTAATTATTTACCAATATTTTTTAAAAAATAATTCAAATACGTTTGACGCCGTTCAGGCAGCAAAAATCGCATTGAAGTGCTTCGGATAAACCCCCTAAACCCACCCACAGTGACAGAATCCTCAAATTCAGGCGACTTAATTTCAAACCTAACCCCAATAATATAAAGTTTACTTACATTAAAATGATCTTCACAACAGAATGCGGTAGTTTTTGGCCCAATAGGATCTGCTCTTTTCATAACGGTCATCCACCTTTTTCTGAACTTTGGCTCGTATGGAACCATAAAAAATAGTTTATCTGGTGTTTTTTTTGGTAGTGTTGTAGCACCCGGGGACGACACAATACTTATATGACATATTTAGTTAAAAATGCCATGCCATGCTGCAGCTATATTAGTAGTATAGTTGTAGCACGAATGGGTCGGCTCGACCGGGGAAGGACCACGCTCTCACAGAATACCAACGTAAAATAGCAGTTTTACGCTGCTGTGTTTCGTATGGTGAGTGTAGAGAACCGAAGACCCCTTTTACTGGAAATGAGACATTCCATCTTAGTCCTCACGAGTGACAACGCATCTACATTTTGATTTTAATAGAGGGTAGATGTAGATGTCTATGGGCCGCAGCAACCACTTACCATCAGGTGGACTGTGTGCTCGTTTGTCACCCTTATCCTATAAAAAAAACAGTGGTGATTTAACCTGGAAATTGTAAGCGAAATAGTAAGTACCTATATAGATATAGTGCGCGGCGAGACGCGAGTGTTGAGGTCACCCCGCTTTGTCTGGTCGGTCGAATTTTGACGACAGCATCGCGTAGGAAAGTGCATTTTAATCTTCATTATCTCAGCCATTTTTATTGATAGGAAAAAATAAATGTACTTTATTTTTCTCGGAATTTTCTCTAGTTTTGTGACATGGACATAACATAAATCATTGGTCTTGTCAATTGCTCATTGGCGCCTCGGTGCCTAAAATAGGTACATACTTAAGGGGCTACTCCATGCGAACTGTTCGAGACGGCCAAAATGACTGTTCACAACGGCAAAAATGACTTTAAACGAGAAAGTGATTAAGGAATATTTATTTGTTTAAAAAAAATGAAAATACGGAAAAATTGACTAAATAATGTATTAAATATAGTTTCACCATGTATTTACAACTCTCAATATGTTTGTATAGAAGGTCGATTTGACAATAATTAATATAAACAACTTTATTTTGTTTAAGAAAATATCGACCAATCACAGCGCGCCGCGCTATAGAACTTTCTGGAAATTTAAATTAACTGCGTAATAGTTTTAAGCAAAAAATTAATGAGAATAATTTTATGTCTGAAAAGAGTTGTAAATATGGTATTTAGTTAGCATATGATGTATAGATCGTTATAATAAAGAAATATTTTGTATAATTAAGCACGATTTAAAAGTTATAGGATAATTAAAGAATTAATATGACCAATTAGTGTAAAAGTTTAGGACATTTCAATGAATAACTTTGTTAAATGTAAATATATTAATTATCCTTTATCGCATACTAATGTAGAACAAAAATGTCTATTTAATGATGTATAGCATGTTAGAGTTAAGATTTGTATTATATAGAAAAGTTGCAATTTGTGCCATTTGCATAAAGAAAAATGATTGAAAATAAAGAGGCAAATGGGAATTGGCAAGCGGCTCTCTATAGAGTATAGCCGAAGTCTACCTTATGGGGGCAAATCATAGTAACATTGTAGTAGGAAGAACTACCAGTAACAAGCAGCAGTATCCGGTAGTAGCTGAAGTGACTAGTAGCAGAACACAGTGAAAAGTTAAAGTGAAATAGAAAAGTTTAGCTAGCCGAAAAAGGTCGTAACTGAAGAATCGCAGTTACACATAGTCGAAAAAAGTGGCAACTGAAAATTCTCAGTTGCACATAGAAAAATAGTGTCAGCTAGCCAAAAATAGTGGTAACTGATATTCGCAGTTACATATAGTGAAAAAGTGTTGGCTAGCTGAAAAAAGTGGTAACGGAAATTTCGCCGTTACATTTCGTGAAAAGTGTTAGCTAGACGGAAAAAGTGGTAACTGATATTCGCAGTTACAAAAGTGTTTAAATTCAACTAATTTTAGTTGATTAATAGCTGCTAGTCAGTAGTGTTAGAAAACCAGCTGCTACCAATAGAAATTTTGGATACTACCAATAGAAATTTGTTACTTTCAATAGATATTTAAAATTACCAATAGAAATTGTAGAGAATACCAATAGAAACTTGTTACTGCCAATAGAAATTTGATATTACCAACAGATATTTTAAAAATACGAATAGAAATTTTAGAAAACCAATAGAAATTTTAATATTACTGTGTGTTTAATTAAATCTGTGTTTTAAAATATATAGTGAACAATCATAGTTGAAAAATAGTGATAAATAAATAACAGTGTAAAATCTCGCGACAAATTAATTAGTCGATCCGCTGGCCACTCCCTTGCTATTTTAATTTACAAATCGTGCATTTTAATTTTGAACCTCAGTCCACAGTTTATCCGCAGCAACCAAAGAGACGGCAGTGAAAGACGGCAGTTGGAGGAGTCTGGAACCTACAGGTGTAGGACGTGAGCGACTCGCGGGGTATCTCCGACAACATTTACTCCGGAGAGTTACGCCCGTCCGGCACATTTTATGGTCCTTCGAGCCGGATATTTCCGATTGAACTGCCAGCCGGACCATTTTATGGTCCTTCGAGCCGGATCCTTCCGATTGAACTGCCAGCCGGACCATTTTATGGTCCTTTGAGCCGAATCATCCGTATACACCGGACCACATACGCTGGTCATTCGAACGGGATTCGTCAATCCGTTAGTATTTCGGAACCGGGTAAATAATCACTACCGTTTTAAAGTTGCTGAAATTTCAGAATCAAGATGCCGATCACTCGTTCGCAAGGAAGGGGAACCATGGCGTGGACTGTCGGTCTGGATGATGGACCGTCGGACAATACCGACACCGTCCGCCACCAGATGCCACCACGCTCACCATCCACAACAGAAGGCGCTGAGGCGCCAGCTTGCCCCCGCGATGGGGGGGTACTCCTGCCTGTGCCAGCCGTTGTTAAAGCCGGTACACCGAAGCAGAGAGAACAGATAGCTTGCCCCTGCGATGGGGGGGTACACCTGCCAGTGCCAGCCGTTGTTAAAGCTGGTACACCGAAGCAGAGGAAACAAATAGAAGGCAACGATGACATTCGCTGTGCATCACCGCCAACAGCCCGGGTATATTCCCGCGCCGAAGAACCACCAAGGGGCCACACCGATAAAAGTACAAGGTCAAAGAAGACCACTCGGCCCAATAAAAGGGTTTTGAAGGCTCGTGAGGAAGTGCTGAGAATAAAATTGGAACTCGCACAGATCTCATTACAAATGGCTGAAGAAGATGATGAATCGGACGACTATGATGAGGATGGTCACTCCAAAAGTGAGTATGTCCGATCTTGGCTCGAAAATTCTGTAGCCAAACAAAAGCCAACGCAAGGCGCAACCACCGGTGGGGAGGCCCCACTTAATAAAAACATCACAAAGCCACCCCCGGAGGTTGTCGACCTCAGTGAGCCGCCGATGAAGCTCACAAACAAGGATTCGAAGGTTGATGAAGAAAGGGAGCTCCTACCTGCTGTATCAGAGCTCACCTACCAGGATCCCAATGCTGAAAATATACCGAAGAGTCCCGTACCTCAGAAGGCTTGCCAGGACTCCAAGGTTGATGAAGACAGGGGGCTCCTACCTGCTGTATCAGAGCCCGCCTACCAGGATCCCCAACCGGAAGAAGCAACCAAGAATCCCATAATAAAAAGACCTAACCAGGCACCTGTCAGCAATGAAGACAGGGTGCTCCGACCATTCATATCGGAGCTCACGTCCGCTATAGCCGCACTCGCTGATAAACCAAAACCAGAGAGTGCATCGTCAAATACTTTCGCAGCATCAAAAGCGATAATGACACTGCCGAGCTTTAGCGGAGCACATACTGAATGGCTTTCGTTCCGTGCCATTTATGAAACAACCCGAGGCTACTTCAATGACATAGAAAATACTGCTAGACTACGAAGAAGTCTACAAGGAAGAGCCTTGGAAACAGTTAGTTCGGAACTCATCGGGCATGCTAAACCAGATGAGATTATGCGAGAACTGGAGCTACAATTTGGGCGTCCAGATTCAATCGCGCAAGCAGAAACCGATAAATTACGGGGATTGCCACGCTGTACAGAGGCACCCAGAGATATTTGTACATTCGCGAGCAAAGTGAGGGGAAGCGTCGTCACACTTCGAGCACTCAAGCGAGACCATTACCTCGTTAACGCAGAGCTGCTACGACACCTCACAGACAAACTGCCAAACTCTATACGCGCGCAGTGGTATAGAATTTATACAGAAAAGTATGACTCAAGACCAGACCTCGGTTCCTTCAGTGAATTTATCACCGAACAAGCTCGCTACTGTAGTGCATTTGCGCCTCCTGAGATCATAAGCGGAGCGCAAAATAATCGTCCAGTGCATAGGACGCACACGGCTACCACTAAGCCGTCTCCGAAATGCAGTGTGTGCGAAAAAGAGGGTCATTACGGATCCGACTGCAACAAGTTTAAAGAGGCAGATATTGATAAAAGATGGCAACTCGCCAAGCAAAGGAATTTATGTTTCCGGTGTCTGCGTTATAGAAGTCAGACACACAGATGCAAAACCACGAAGTGTGGAATAAAAGGATGCAACGCGACACACAATCGACTCCTTCATAATAATAGAAAGGAAAAGACAGAGGGCCCGCTAAAAGAACCTCAAGAGACAGTGGCAAACTCATTCGCTGTATCAAAGCATCAAGCTTACTTGAAGATAATTCCAGTTCGAGTAATTGGACCGGCGGGAGCAATAAACACACACGCTCTGCTGGATGATGGGTCGACAGTCTCGTTAATGGATCAAGAGATTGCCGATCAAATTGGAGCTAAAGGGCGGTTGGACCCATTCAAGATCACAGCTATCGGGAACACTACCCTCGATTCGCCGGACTCCCAAAGAGTCAAAGTGTCACTAAAAAGTCTCCATAGAAAAAGGGTGCCATTCAGAGCACGCACGGTCGCCAGCCTAAACTTGGGGCCGCAGACTGTGCGTGCAACAGACATAGAAAATTGTAAGCATTTGAAAGGCTTAAAGGATCAATTGACATATGATTCAGGCAACCCTAGGATCCTGATAGGACAAGACAACTGGAGACTCTTAATAGCCACACAAGTACGCAGAGGTCCACCGCACCAGCCAATAGCCTCGCTCACAGAACTGGGATGGGTGCTACACGGGGCGTACACTAAAGCCCCGCATCAGCGCGTCCACACGGCCAACGAGCTGTACACGAGCGAGGAGAATATAAATGACCAACTCCGCGAATACTTCGCGCTGGAATCTTTAATGATAAATCCGAGAAAACCAGATTCCGATCCAGAGAAGCAAGCCGAAGAAATACTAATAGCAGCAATAGAGGACAATAGTAAAGTGGACGACTGGCGCTGGGTACCCACAAAATTGAATATAGCTGACACCGCTACGAGGGACGTACCACCCAATTTCGACTCTAACCACGAGTGGTACAGTGGCCCATCATTTCTATACAAAGAACCGTCAGCATGGCCAACAGAACGACCTACGTCATCCGAACCTACTGGTGAAGAAAGATCTCTCACCATCACAGAAAGATATAGAGCTCCGCTATATAAAGAGGCCATTCCCGATCCGACGAAATTTTCGAAATGGGAACGCTTAGTGCGAGCTACGGCCAGAGTGCTTCAATTCATAACACTCTGCCGCAAAACAACCGACAGGACCTTTTATAAAAGGACAAAAAAAAATAGAGAGGAAGACCCCGACTGGAGGAGATCGAAGTGCAATCCGCGACGTCTCGCGCAGCCTCCCAGTCAGGTGAAAAGCAAAGATGTAAACAAATACATCACACTGGAGGCCGAATATATAAGAAAGGCCGAAAAGCTCCTGGTACATGTCATCCAGGAAGACTCCTTCACACAAGAGATAGCCGATCTCCGTAACGATAAGAGGGTCGCCCATGATAGCCGCCTACGACCACTACAGATACAATTGAAAGACGGGATCATTGCGCTACGAAGTCGAATAGCCGCTGTAAAAGGAGTCTCTGAAGATATGAAAGGGCCAGCTATATTGGATGGTGATCATCACATCACCCAATTGTATATTGATTGGACGCATCGTAGCCTGCATCATTGCGGGACCGAACCAACCATCAACGAGGTTCGACAGCATTACTGGGTAATCAGACTAAGACCCACTACTAAAAGAATAGTAAGCCAATGCGTTCAGTGCCGCATAAGAAAGGCACAACCATCCATGCCAGCCACCGGTGATCATCCCAGCACGCGTCTCGCACATCACCAGAGACCGTTCACGTTCACCGGCCTGGATTATTTTGGGCCACTCTCCGTAACAGTGGGACGTCAGCATCAGAAGAGATACGTGGCGCTCTTCACCTGCCTTACATCACGAGCTGTACATTTGGAAATTGTGAAAGATCTCAGCGCAGACTCTGCCATACTGGCATTAAGAAGATTCGCAGCGCGCCGAGGATGTCCCACCGAGATTTACTCGGACAACGGCACCAATATGCACGGTGCCGACAAGGAGCTTCGAGAGGCCTTCCGAGAAGAAGCCAGCCGACGAGGCATAGTCTGGCGATTTATAACCCCCTCCGCGCCTTTCATGGGAGGGGTGTGGGAACGGCTTGTTCGATGCGTGAAGACGGCACTATACACCGTCCTTCATGAGAGACATCCGCACGAAGATGTCTTGACCACGCTGCTCTGCGAGGTGGAATATACAGTAAACAGCAGACCATTGACTCACATATCAGTAGACAGCAAAGACAACGAGTCCATCACTCCAAATCACTTCCTATTGGGAGGATCTGCGAGACTGCCAACACCTGGAGTTTTTAGTGAAAAAGATGCGAACAGCAAAAAACACTGGCGACGCTCCCAGATACTCGCTGACATGTTCTGGCAGCGTTGGGTCAAAGAATATCTGCCGGAACTTCAAAACCGGCGGGAGGCCCACGGTCAAGGCCCCGATCTCCAGGTGGGCGATCCAGTCCTCATAGCTGACAGCCAGTTACCTCGTAACACCTGGCCACGAGGAAGGATTGAAAACATATACCCCGGGGCGGACGGACAGATCCGCACTGTGGAGGTACGCACAGCGAATGGACTAATCAAGAGGCCAACCAGAAAACTCGTGCCGCTGCCGAAGTAGAGGCAACGTCTCTCACCGAAATTATGCAGCGCCGCTGCGACGGGTCTTCGCGACGCTGCACGGCGGGAGAAATGTTCGAGACGGCCAAAATGACTGTTCACAACGGCAAAAATGACTTTAAACGAGAAAGTGATTAAGGAATATTTATTTGTTTAAAAAAAATGAAAATACGGAAAAATTGACTAAATAATGTATTAAATATAGTTTCACCATGTATTTACAACTCTCAATATGTTTGTATAGAAGGTCGATTTGACAATAATTAATATAAACAACTTTATTTTGTTTAAGAAAATATCGACCAATCACAGCGCGCCGCGCTATAGAACTTTCTGGAAATTTAAATTAACTGCGTAATAGTTTTAAGCAAAAAATTAATGAGAATAATTTTATGTCTGAAAAGAGTTGTAAATATGGTATTTAGTTAGCATATGATGTATAGATCGTTATAATAAAGAAATATTTTGTATAATTAAGCACGATTTAAAAGTTATAGGATAATTAAAGAATTAATATGACCAATTAGTGTAAAAGTTTAGGACATTTCAATGAATAACTTTGTTAAATGTAAATATATTAATTATCCTTTATCGCATACTAATGTAGAACAAAAATGTCTATTTAATGATGTATAGCATGTTAGAGTTAAGATTTGTATTATATAGAAAAGTTGCAATTTGTGCCATTTGCATAAAGAAAAATGATTGAAAATAAAGAGGCAAATGGGAATTGGCAAGCGGCTCTCTATAGAGTATAGCCGAAGTCTACCTTATGGGGGCAAATCATAGTAACATTGTAGTAGGAAGAACTACCAGTAACAAGCAGCAGTATCCGGTAGTAGCTGAAGTGACTAGTAGCAGAACACAGTGAAAAGTTAAAGTGAAATAGAAAAGTTTAGCTAGCCGAAAAAGGTCGTAACTGAAGAATCGCAGTTACACATAGTCGAAAAAAGTGGCAACTGAAAATTCTCAGTTGCACATAGAAAAATAGTGTCAGCTAGCCAAAAATAGTGGTAACTGATATTCGCAGTTACATATAGTGAAAAAGTGTTGGCTAGCTGAAAAAAGTGGTAACGGAAATTTCGCCGTTACATTTCGTGAAAAGTGTTAGCTAGACGGAAAAAGTGGTAACTGATATTCGCAGTTACAAAAGTGTTTAAATTCAACTAATTTTAGTTGATTAATAGCTGCTAGTCAGTAGTGTTAGAAAACCAGCTGCTACCAATAGAAATTTTGGATACTACCAATAGAAATTTGTTACTTTCAATAGATATTTAAAATTACCAATAGAAATTGTAGAGAATACCAATAGAAACTTGTTACTGCCAATAGAAATTTGATATTACCAACAGATATTTTAAAAATACGAATAGAAATTTTAGAAAACCAATAGAAATTTTAATATTACTGTGTGTTTAATTAAATCTGTGTTTTAAAATATATAGTGAACAATCATAGTTGAAAAATAGTGATAAATAAATAACAGTGTAAAATCTCGCGACAAATTAATTAGTCGATCCGCTGGCCACTCCCTTGCTATTTTAATTTACAAATCGTGCATTTTAATTTTGAACCTCAGTCCACAGTTTATCCGCAGCAACCAAAGAGACGGCAGTGAAAGACGGCAGTTGGAGGAGTCTGGAACCTACAGGTGTAGGACGTGAGCGACTCGCGGGGTATCTCCGACAACATTTACTCCGGAGAGTTACGCCCGTCCGGCACATTTTATGGTCCTTCGAGCCGGATATTTCCGATTGAACTGCCAGCCGGACCATTTTATGGTCCTTCGAGCCGGATCCTTCCGATTGAACTGCCAGCCGGACCATTTTATGGTCCTTTGAGCCGAATCATCCGTATACACCGGACCACATACGCTGGTCATTCGAACGGGATTCGTCAATCCGTTAGTATTTCGGAACCGGGTAAATAATCACTACCGTTTTAAAGTTGCTGAAATTTCAGAATCAAGATGCCGATCACTCGTTCGCAAGGAAGGGGAACCATGGCGTGGACTGTCGGTCTGGATGATGGACCGTCGGACAATACCGACACCGTCCGCCACCAGATGCCACCACGCTCACCATCCACAACAGAAGGCGCTGAGGCGCCAGCTTGCCCCCGCGATGGGGGGGTACTCCTGCCTGTGCCAGCCGTTGTTAAAGCCGGTACACCGAAGCAGAGAGAACAGATAGCTTGCCCCTGCGATGGGGGGGTACACCTGCCAGTGCCAGCCGTTGTTAAAGCTGGTACACCGAAGCAGAGGAAACAAATAGAAGGCAACGATGACATTCGCTGTGCATCACCGCCAACAGCCCGGGTATATTCCCGCGCCGAAGAACCACCAAGGGGCCACACCGATAAAAGTACAAGGTCAAAGAAGACCACTCGGCCCAATAAAAGGGTTTTGAAGGCTCGTGAGGAAGTGCTGAGAATAAAATTGGAACTCGCACAGATCTCATTACAAATGGCTGAAGAAGATGATGAATCGGACGACTATGATGAGGATGGTCACTCCAAAAGTGAGTATGTCCGATCTTGGCTCGAAAATTCTGTAGCCAAACAAAAGCCAACGCAAGGCGCAACCACCGGTGGGGAGGCCCCACTTAATAAAAACATCACAAAGCCACCCCCGGAGGTTGTCGACCTCAGTGAGCCGCCGATGAAGCTCACAAACAAGGATTCGAAGGTTGATGAAGAAAGGGAGCTCCTACCTGCTGTATCAGAGCTCACCTACCAGGATCCCAATGCTGAAAATATACCGAAGAGTCCCGTACCTCAGAAGGCTTGCCAGGACTCCAAGGTTGATGAAGACAGGGGGCTCCTACCTGCTGTATCAGAGCCCGCCTACCAGGATCCCCAACCGGAAGAAGCAACCAAGAATCCCATAATAAAAAGACCTAACCAGGCACCTGTCAGCAATGAAGACAGGGTGCTCCGACCATTCATATCGGAGCTCACGTCCGCTATAGCCGCACTCGCTGATAAACCAAAACCAGAGAGTGCATCGTCAAATACTTTCGCAGCATCAAAAGCGATAATGACACTGCCGAGCTTTAGCGGAGCACATACTGAATGGCTTTCGTTCCGTGCCATTTATGAAACAACCCGAGGCTACTTCAATGACATAGAAAATACTGCTAGACTACGAAGAAGTCTACAAGGAAGAGCCTTGGAAACAGTTAGTTCGGAACTCATCGGGCATGCTAAACCAGATGAGATTATGCGAGAACTGGAGCTACAATTTGGGCGTCCAGATTCAATCGCGCAAGCAGAAACCGATAAATTACGGGGATTGCCACGCTGTACAGAGGCACCCAGAGATATTTGTACATTCGCGAGCAAAGTGAGGGGAAGCGTCGTCACACTTCGAGCACTCAAGCGAGACCATTACCTCGTTAACGCAGAGCTGCTACGACACCTCACAGACAAACTGCCAAACTCTATACGCGCGCAGTGGTATAGAATTTATACAGAAAAGTATGACTCAAGACCAGACCTCGGTTCCTTCAGTGAATTTATCACCGAACAAGCTCGCTACTGTAGTGCATTTGCGCCTCCTGAGATCATAAGCGGAGCGCAAAATAATCGTCCAGTGCATAGGACGCACACGGCTACCACTAAGCCGTCTCCGAAATGCAGTGTGTGCGAAAAAGAGGGTCATTACGGATCCGACTGCAACAAGTTTAAAGAGGCAGATATTGATAAAAGATGGCAACTCGCCAAGCAAAGGAATTTATGTTTCCGGTGTCTGCGTTATAGAAGTCAGACACACAGATGCAAAACCACGAAGTGTGGAATAAAAGGATGCAACGCGACACACAATCGACTCCTTCATAATAATAGAAAGGAAAAGACAGAGGGCCCGCTAAAAGAACCTCAAGAGACAGTGGCAAACTCATTCGCTGTATCAAAGCATCAAGCTTACTTGAAGATAATTCCAGTTCGAGTAATTGGACCGGCGGGAGCAATAAACACACACGCTCTGCTGGATGATGGGTCGACAGTCTCGTTAATGGATCAAGAGATTGCCGATCAAATTGGAGCTAAAGGGCGGTTGGACCCATTCAAGATCACAGCTATCGGGAACACTACCCTCGATTCGCCGGACTCCCAAAGAGTCAAAGTGTCACTAAAAAGTCTCCATAGAAAAAGGGTGCCATTCAGAGCACGCACGGTCGCCAGCCTAAACTTGGGGCCGCAGACTGTGCGTGCAACAGACATAGAAAATTGTAAGCATTTGAAAGGCTTAAAGGATCAATTGACATATGATTCAGGCAACCCTAGGATCCTGATAGGACAAGACAACTGGAGACTCTTAATAGCCACACAAGTACGCAGAGGTCCACCGCACCAGCCAATAGCCTCGCTCACAGAACTGGGATGGGTGCTACACGGGGCGTACACTAAAGCCCCGCATCAGCGCGTCCACACGGCCAACGAGCTGTACACGAGCGAGGAGAATATAAATGACCAACTCCGCGAATACTTCGCGCTGGAATCTTTAATGATAAATCCGAGAAAACCAGATTCCGATCCAGAGAAGCAAGCCGAAGAAATACTAATAGCAGCAATAGAGGACAATAGTAAAGTGGACGACTGGCGCTGGGTACCCACAAAATTGAATATAGCTGACACCGCTACGAGGGACGTACCACGCAATTTCGACTCTAACCACGAGTGGTACAGTGGCCCATCATTTCTATACAAAGAACCGTCAGCATGGCCAACAGAACGACCTACGTCATCCGAACCTACTGGTGAAGAAAGATCTCTCACCATCACAGAAAGATATAGAGCTCCGCTATATAAAGAGGCCATTCCCGATCCGACGAAATTTTCGAAATGGGAACGCTTAGTGCGAGCTACGGCCAGAGTGCTTCAATTCATAACACTCTGCCGCAAAACAACCGACAGGACCTTTTATAAAAGGACAAAAAAAAATAGAGAGGAAGACCCCGACTGGAGGAGATCGAAGTGCAATCCGCGACGTCTCGCGCAGCCTCCCAGTCAGGTGAAAAGCAAAGATGTAAACAAATACATCACACTGGAGGCCGAATATATAAGAAAGGCCGAAAAGCTCCTGGTACATGTCATCCAGGAAGACTCCTTCACACAAGAGATAGCCGATCTCCGTAACGATAAGAGGGTCGCCCATGATAGCCGCCTACGACCACTACAGATACAATTGAAAGACGGGATCATTGCGCTACGAAGTCGAATAGCCGCTGTAAAAGGAGTCTCTGAAGATATGAAAGGGCCAGCTATATTGGATGGTGATCATCACATCACCCAATTGTATATTGATTGGACGCATCGTAGCCTGCATCATTGCGGGACCGAACCAACCATCAACGAGGTTCGACAGCATTACTGGGTAATCAGACTAAGACCCACTACTAAAAGAATAGTAAGCCAATGCGTTCAGTGCCGCATAAGAAAGGCACAACCATCCATGCCAGCCACCGGTGATCATCCCAGCACGCGTCTCGCACATCACCAGAGACCGTTCACGTTCACCGGCCTGGATTATTTTGGGCCACTCTCCGTAACAGTGGGACGTCAGCATCAGAAGAGATACGTGGCGCTCTTCACCTGCCTTACATCACGAGCTGTACATTTGGAAATTGTGAAAGATCTCAGCGCAGACTCTGCCATACTGGCATTAAGAAGATTCGCAGCGCGCCGAGGATGTCCCACCGAGATTTACTCGGACAACGGCACCAATATGCACGGTGCCGACAAGGAGCTTCGAGAGGCCTTCCGAGAAGAAGCCAGCCGACGAGGCATAGTCTGGCGATTTATAACCCCCTCCGCGCCTTTCATGGGAGGGGTGTGGGAACGGCTTGTTCGATGCGTGAAGACGGCACTATACACCGTCCTTCATGAGAGACATCCGCACGAAGATGTCTTGACCACGCTGCTCTGCGAGGTGGAATATACAGTAAACAGCAGACCATTGACTCACATATCAGTAGACAGCAAAGACAACGAGTCCATCACTCCAAATCACTTCCTATTGGGAGGATCTGCGAGACTGCCAACACCTGGAGTTTTTAGTGAAAAAGATGCGAACAGCAAAAAACACTGGCGACGCTCCCAGATACTCGCTGACATGTTCTGGCAGCGTTGGGTCAAAGAATATCTGCCGGAACTTCAAAACCGGCGGGAGGCCCACGGTCAAGGCCCCGATCTCCAGGTGGGCGATCCAGTCCTCATAGCTGACAGCCAGTTACCTCGTAACACCTGGCCACGAGGAAGGATTGAAAACATATACCCCGGGGCGGACGGACAGATCCGCACTGTGGAGGTACGCACAGCGAATGGACTAATCAAGAGGCCAACCAGAAAACTCGTGCCGCTGCCGAAGTAGAGGCAACGTCTCTCACCGAAATTATGCAGCGCCGCTGCGACGGGTCTTCGCGACGCTGCACGGCGGGAGAAATGTTCGAGACGGCCAAAATGACTGTTCACAACGGCAAAAATGACTTTAAACGAGAAAGTGATTAAGGAATATTTATTTGTTTAAAAAAAATGAAAATACGGAAAAATTGACTAAATAATGTATTAAATATAGTTTCACCATGTATTTACAACTCTCAATATGTTTGTATAGAAGGTCGATTTGACAATAATTAATATAAACAACTTTATTTTGTTTAAGAAAATATCGACCAATCACAGCGCGCCGCGCTATAGAACTTTCTGGAAATTTAAATTAACTGCGTAATAGTTTTAAGCAAAAAATTAATGAGAATAATTTTATGTCTGAAAAGAGTTGTAAATATGGTATTTAGTTAGCATATGATGTATAGATCGTTATAATAAAGAAATATTTTGTATAATTAAGCACGATTTAAAAGTTATAGGATAATTAAAGAATTAATATGACCAATTAGTGTAAAAGTTTAGGACATTTCAATGAATAACTTTGTTAAATGTAAATATATTAATTATCCTTTATCGCATACTAATGTAGAACAAAAATGTCTATTTAATGATGTATAGCATGTTAGAGTTAAGATTTGTATTATATAGAAAAGTTGCAATTTGTGCCATTTGCATAAAGAAAAATGATTGAAAATAAAGAGGCAAATGGGAATTGGCAAGCGGCTCTCTATAGAGTATAGCCGAAGTCTACCTTATGGGGGCAAATCATAGTAACATTGTAGTAGGAAGAACTACCAGTAACAAGCAGCAGTATCCGGTAGTAGCTGAAGTGACTAGTAGCAGAACACAGTGAAAAGTTAAAGTGAAATAGAAAAGTTTAGCTAGCCGAAAAAGGTCGTAACTGAAGAATCGCAGTTACACATAGTCGAAAAAAGTGGCAACTGAAAATTCTCAGTTGCACATAGAAAAATAGTGTCAGCTAGCCAAAAATAGTGGTAACTGATATTCGCAGTTACATATAGTGAAAAAGTGTTGGCTAGCTGAAAAAAGTGGTAACGGAAATTTCGCCGTTACATTTCGTGAAAAGTGTTAGCTAGACGGAAAAAGTGGTAACTGATATTCGCAGTTACAAAAGTGTTTAAATTCAACTAATTTTAGTTGATTAATAGCTGCTAGTCAGTAGTGTTAGAAAACCAGCTGCTACCAATAGAAATTTTGGATACTACCAATAGAAATTTGTTACTTTCAATAGATATTTAAAATTACCAATAGAAATTGTAGAGAATACCAATAGAAACTTGTTACTGCCAATAGAAATTTGATATTACCAACAGATATTTTAAAAATACGAATAGAAATTTTAGAAAACCAATAGAAATTTTAATATTACTGTGTGTTTAATTAAATCTGTGTTTTAAAATATATAGTGAACAATCATAGTTGAAAAATAGTGATAAATAAATAACAGTGTAAAATCTCGCGACAAATTAATTAGTCGATCCGCTGGCCACTCCCTTGCTATTTTAATTTACAAATCGTGCATTTTAATTTTGAATCTCAGTCCACAGTTTATCCGCAGCAACCAAAGAGACGGCAGTGAAAGACGGCACTTGGAGGAGTCTGGAACCTACAGGTGTAGGACGTGAGCGACTCGCGGGGTATCTCCGACAACATTTACTCCGGAGAGTTACGCCCGTCCGGCACACGAACGACCTTGAGCATTTGACCGCTTGCTACAATATTAATATATTGTAGCGAGCGGCTCGCCGGAATAAATATGTAAGACGCCACCTATTGTACGAAAGTAGTAGCTATTATTTTTTCAACATCAATAAACTATTTTATGGAAATACACATAGCGTACAAAGATAAATGTATTTTAATTTTTTTATTCTGTATATATTAGTTGCATTATATTAGAATTATGTATTTTCATATATTATCTAATTATGAAATTTTATAATTAATTATATATTAAAACTGAAGCATTGAAAATTGTGAGTTTAAAAGATACCTATTCACTATAGGTAAATAAATAGATAGCTCGGCTTTTGTACAAATATTTGGTGCAATAAAAAATAAATAAATAAATAGGATGTTTCGCATATGTGTTTTTGATTATTGTTAATTTTTACGTGTCACGTATTGAAAAGTTACCTACTAATTTTTGAACTTATGCTGGCAGATATTATCCTCACCCCAATGATTGATGAGGATGAAAATCAATTTTATTTCTACATACGTAATTATATTTATTTATACATAAGGGTAACTTTAATAAAGGTAATACAAAAATCAACAAGAAGTATAAGGGTTCAATCTTTCAATTTCAGTTGTAAAAAAACGTTACCCCCACACTAGGATTTTCTCCTGTGCCGTGGAGGCAGTTTACAAACATAAATTGCACAAAGACAAACATCCAGACCCGGAACAATTATTTGTAGGCCATACAAATACTTGTTCCATGCGGGATTCGAACCCGCGGCCCCCAGCGCAACAACTGATTGCTAAGCCACTGCGCCACCATGAAGCTAATACAAAGACTAACTTTGTATTTGCTTCATGGTCGCCGGGTTATAGCTAAAGTGACCATACGTCCCTTTTTGAACGGGACTGTCCCTTTTCTCGGTCTCCTGTCCCATTGTCCCCAAACAAAGCTCCGGGACACAAAATTGTCCTGTAACTAGTTGGATGGAAGTATTCAAAGTCAACAATCTTCAACATAATTTTTTTAATCGAATATATTTTATGTCTACCTGGTACGAATGCTCCGGTAGAAAGAGTATTTTTTTATTTTGCATAAATTGTGGACGTCTGAAAGAAACACTTACGGTTCCAGTGTTCTAAAGGCGATGTTGTTAACAAAGATAACAATAAAAAACTTGAGCAGAATTTTATTCTTATTTAAAATCATCACCAACTTTATTAAAGCAAATTTAATACACTGACAAATGTAATTAATAATTAAAAAAAATACGTTGCATTTAATAATTACCGTCTATACCGAATATAATTTTATAGTGAACACTAATTGTATAAAGTTATAGTTTTTAGAGTATAAATAAACCCATGTCCTGTTATGAGTTAAAAAATAAATGGTCAGTTTAGTCTTTTTAGTTAAATTTAGTTTTAAAAATTTTTAGTTTATAGTAAAAAGTAGGTATATTAGTACTTTTTACCGAATTATAAGTATAGAACACCTTATGTACTCAATTATTTTTTGAAAAAGAAGAAAAAACAAGCAATAAATAATATACTATATTTTAGCAAAAAACTATAACTTAGTAATACTAATTATAACTTAGAACATAAATGAAAAACTCATAACTGACTTTTTGGCCCGACCCAGGATTCGAACCCGGGACCTCATGATCAGCAGTCGCACTACTACAACCACTAGACCAACGAGGCAGTACTATACCTGATAAGATATTGTGGTTGGGTGATAATATTGAATTAGCCTTTTATAGTGTAAATTATAATATTTGTCGAAATTTTAATTATACATGCTAATGGTGCTTCATTTTTTTATTTGCATTTACTTCAAAGATAATACACGCAAAAAGCTTCATCGCGCAGTAAAAAACACAACAAATATATGTATAACTAATACGAAAAATTATACCCAAAACAAACAAATAATACTACCTATAAATAACCTAATAAGTAATAATATTATCGACTCATATGACGTGGCGTATGCGTTGGTCGACGCTCTAACAACACAGGCTTCACGTCGAAGAGCTCAGCGCTCACTCACTGACTTCAGCAAGCCCGTGAGCAGTAAATATGCCCAGATTTTAAAATAATTTCTTAATAAAATCAAATTTTGGTCTTTTGAAAAAAAATTTACTATAGAAATGTTCATTAATAAATTGCCTATCCATTGGTGTAAATCGCAAAATAAAATAATACTTACTTTACGAGGAGATGCATGTTATCAATAATAATTTCACATTTATGTGGTTTCGTTGTAAGGAGATTATATTAATATTTATTCCTTTAAAAAAAATTGGATATAGCTTTTATGGAATCAAGATTATGTAGAAATATAATGTGTTTTTTATTTGTTGATATATCTTTTAAATAAAAAGTAGATAACTTCTAAAAACCGCCCAAATAACGACTAGCGCGACATTTTGCTCAACCTGCGCCTTAAGTAGGAAATAAGAATAGCATAAGAATAGTTATAAAATATAAATGCGAAATTTTTCTACCCACGTAGGGATACCAGACGTCAGAATTTGTCTTGACATGTCAGGATTTTTAAGCATTGGTCAGAATTCCGGAGGTTTTATTGGAAATGTCAGGATTTTTTGGTGGGTTAATGAAATAGAAACAAGTTAGTATTGTGTTACCTGTAGGAAAACTAAATCAAATCAACCCAATTGACATAAAAATAATTATAATTCTACATAAAAACCTACATACCTACACAAAAATGAACTTAAATTGCACCGTGTAACTAATGTACAAAATTGAATCGAATATTGTGTAAGTTAAGTTACACATAATATTCGATTCTATCCCTTTTATTACTTAAATTGATGCTAAACGAGATAACAAAGATTTTATATGTATAAGTAAGTTTAAGATGCTTGTAACTAACTTTGCATCTTCATTTTAAAAGATTTTTAGGGTAAAAATGGATATGTAAATAAAATAAATACGTATTGCATACCTTAAGCGAAAGCGCAAGGTATGTTCTACTATCGCCTAAAAATTAAGATTCCAACGTTTTATCGAATAAAATCGTATCTAGCAATCATATTATATATATAATGATATAAAAAGCACATTGTTAGAAAGATAAATGATTGTTGAACTTATTAATTTTTTTTTAAATCGATTAATTGCTATTTTTAAATAAAAAAGGGTTTTAGTGGCTTATGGTGTGGATTTATCATGTCCCCAAGGCTTGTAAACACTATATCTTTTGAAAATATCAATTGTTTAACTCAATCTATTTTTTAATCTCTTCATCTATCATGTGGGAACCCACTGAATGTAAATGACAGTGTAATTTTGTTTTGTTTAGCTATAGTTAATTTTTTTCGGCTCCAAAATGGCGAAATTTTCGTTGATTTGGTAGCCTTGTATATAAATTAGTTCTGTAAATGGGGAGTTACAGCCACAGCCACAGAGTAGTTTACTTTAGTTCGGCTCAATATAAAAGTACTCTGTGGTTCGGCTTCAGTCGCCGTCGTGAGTGGATATTGTTTCGGTTGTTTGCAGCGGCTCAAAAAGATCGCTGTACAAATACACAATATTCGAATAACCAAATTTCTTAAATACTTGATTATAATAATAATAAGAGATTTTTTTATTACAATATTTTAAAAACACAGAATAAATAATAGTAGTACGTACTAAAAGTAATTAGTATAAATTTTTTTGTCATGGGTGACATTTTCTTATTTTTCGAGGGTATTGAAACCGATAGGGTTGTCGAAATGTAAATCCAAGATGGCGGCCGCAATAGGTATCAATTTTTTCATCATGGGTGTCATTTTCATGGTTTTCGAGGGTGTTGAAGCGGATAGTGCTGTCGAAATGTAAATCCAAGATGGCGGCTGAATTAGGTACCAATTTTTTCATCATGGGTGTCATTTTCATAGTTTTCGAGGGTGTTGAAGCCGATAGTGCTGTCGAAATGTAAATCCAAGATGGCGGCTGAAGTAGGTATCAATTTTTTCATCTTGGGTATCATTTTCATGGTTTTCGAGGGAGTTGAAGCGGATAGTGCCGTCGAAATGTAAATCCAAGATGGCGACTGCAATAGGTATAAATTTTTTCATTATGGGTGTCATTTTCATGGTTTTCGATAGAGTTGAAGCCGATAGTGCTGTTGAAATGTAAATCCAAGATGGCGGTTGAAGTAGGTACCAATTTTTTCATCATGGGTGTCACTCTCATGGGATTCGAGGGTGTTGAAGCCGATAGTGCTGTCGAAATGTAAATCCAAGATGGCGGCTGAAGTAGGTACCAATTTTTTCATCTTGGGTATCATTTTCATGGTTTTCGAGGGTGTTGAAGCCGATAGTGCTTTCGAAATGTATTTTAACTACTTTAAAAATTCCGTATAATCATTTTATACATAATTTTTTTTAATGCGCTTAAGGTATGCCCAATTGGATTTACCAATTTTTTTATATTCATTTATTTTATTTACAGAGTACTTTAAATAAGTTTCGAGCCAATCGCTCTGTAGCATAAAAAGATTCGTACAAACTATAATACCTTATTTCACCCTCTTTGTTTGAATTTTCAAAAAATCTTTGTTAAGGATGCGTTTACAAAATTGATAGGTATAGAATCGAACTATTACATTGACACTGGTCACACACACAAGTGTACGCACGGTTAGCTGCGGGAATCGCAATCAAGTATAAACATTTTGATAATTTGAAAGATTGTTTTTTTTTTCATATTTCTTATTACCTACAAAAATATACTTGGATACGAAATATAAATGGCTGCTTCAGAGACAGCTAGGTACTAGAAGCCATCTACAGGGAGTGAGATGTTGGCTGTGGACTTTTAGCTGGTTTTGTTAGTTATGATAACTTCAGCTCCGAACTTGGTGAAGTGACTTGAAGGTATACTTGGGTGACTGCTACTGGAAGTCCGGGACGAGTAGTACCATGTGTGCCGAGTTTGGGCTCATTATGTTAGTAATGATGAGACCTTACCTCCGGACTTGACAGAATGACCTGATGGTGTACGTTGGTGACTACTACTGCAACTCCTGGACGAGTAGAACTAGGTATGCCAAGTTTGGGCTCGTTTTGTTAGTTACGATGAGACCTTACCTCCGGACTTGACAGAATGACCTGATGGTGTACGTTGGTGACTACTACTGCAACTCCTGGACGAGTAGAACTAGGTGTGCCGAGTTTGGGCTGGTTTTGTTAGTTATGACGAGATCTTACCTCCGGAAATGATGAGAGACCTGATGGTGTACTTCAGTGACTACTACTGGAACTCCTGGACGAGTAGAACTAGGTATGCCAAGTTTGGGCTCGTTTTGTTAGTTACGATGAAACCTTACCTCCGGACTTGACAGAATGACCTGATGGTGTACGTTGGTGACTACTACTGCAACTTCTGGACGAGTAGAACTAGGTATGCCAAGTTTGGGCTCGTTTTGTTAGTTACGATGAGACCTTACCTCCGGACTTGACAGAATGACCTGATGGTGTACGTTGGTGACTACTACTGCAACTCCTGGACGAGTAGAACTAGTTGTGCCGAGTTTGGGCTGGTTTTGTTAGTTATGACGAGATCTTACCTCCGGAATTGATGAGAGACCTGATGGTGTACTTCTGTGACTACTACTGGAACTCCTAGGCGAGTAGAACTAGGTGTGCAGAGTTAGGGCTCGTTTTGTTAGTTACGATGAGACCTTACCTCCGGACTTGACAGAATGACCTGATGGTGTACGTTGTTGACTACTACTGCAACTCCTGGACGAGTAGAACTAGGTATGCCAAGTTTGGGCTCCTTTTGTTAGTTACGACGAGACTTTACCTCCGGACTTGACAGAATGACCTGATGGTGTACGTTGGTGACTACTACTGCAACTCCTGGACGAGTAGAAGTAGGTGTGGTCAGTTCTTTCAATAGAGATACGGTTTTAAGAGGTGGCTCCTTAATATTAGCTAGTAAATTATTATCATGTAAAGAACGTAAAGACATTGTGAGCCTCTCTGTTGAGCGTACTGTAGAAATGGCATGTGTTGAGTTTGAGCACCTCATTGTTGTGAGCGTCTACAGACCCCCATGTTGTACATATGATACTTTTGAAAACATTATGGAGGAAGTTTTTGCTAAGCTTAATAAACAGAATAAATCTGTTGTAATATGTGGAGATTTTAATATCAATCTCCTAGAAGCTTCCTCCATCAATATTAAATTTAGATCATTGTTTAAATCATATGGTCTTTTTAATTTATTTATAGAGCCAACGCGTATTTCTCAATCTAGTGCAACATGTATAGATAACATTTTTACAAATGTGAAGCCGTTGCATAAATGTATAATTCAAAAATTAAGTTCTGATCACTGTGGACAAGTAGTTTCGTTACCTTATGTTCACAAAAAGCAAGTAGATGAGAAAGTTGTGTCTGTTCCAGTAAATGCACGTCGCTTGGAGAAATTTAGAAGTAACATAGTGAAAAAACTTCCATCACTTTCATACCAAAATGATCCTAATTTTTTGTATGGAACATTATTTAAGCTTATTTGCAATGAATTTAATAATACTTTTACTTCTAAAACATTCTCCTTGAACAGTCGAAAGTCATTCAATGAATGGGCGACAGTAGGAGTCCATAAGAGCAGGCATAGGTTATATGATCTTTACCATGAAAGGTCATATAATCATAGCGTCGAATTTAGGGAATATGTAAAAAAATATTCAAAAATATTTAAAAGAGTGTGCTCCATAGCCAAGTCTTTGCATTTGAGCAACAAAATTAAGACGGCTTCCAATAAAATTAAAATGACATGGAGTATAATTAATAGCGAAACTGGTAAGATCAACTCTCGCAATTCAAATTACCAGTTAAGTGTTAACAACAAATTAACTGTATCAGATCAGGACGTAGCAATGGTTTTTGAGAAATATTTTACTGATATTCCGATCTTGACCACTAAGTCACTAAATTCTTCTCCTGCCGTCGCCGAATCATTACTTAAACATAATGTAAATGTGTGTACAAAGAATTTTACATTTCATAAAGTGACATCAAAAGATATTGTAAAATATTTTAAAACTATTGATGTTAAGAAAACTGCGGATCTGTGGGGGATTTCCGTTGAAGTTATTGCGTCTATAATAGATACAATCGCGCCTCATTTAGCTATTATTTTTAATACTAGTATCGAATCTGGTGTGTTTCCTGATTTAATGAAGCATAGTAAAGTAATACCTTTATTTAAATCTGGTAGTACATTAGACCCCGCCAATTTTAGACCTATTTCTGTACTACCAACACTTAGTAAGATTTTTGAAAAAATTGTTCTTGATCAAATGTTAAATTTTTTTAATATAAATAATTTACTTCATAAAAATCAATTTGGTTTCACAAGGGGTCGCTCGACAACTGATGCCGGTGTTGAGCTGATTAAATATATCTTTAATGCATGGGAGAATTCACAGGATGCTTTGGGTATATTTTGTGACCTATCCAAGGCCTTCGATTGTGTTCACCATGAAACATTAATCAGGAAACTTCAACACTACGGTGTAAGAAGTGATGCCCTTAAATTAATTATTTCATATTTAAGTAAGAGAACGCAAAAAGTTGTCATTAACAATATGAGCTCTTCCGGATCGATGGTACAAATGGGCGTGCCTCAAGGCTCAATTCTCGGCCCCTTTCTGTTTCTTGTATACATTAATGACTTACCTTACATAGTAGGGGATAACCATGATATAGTATTATTTGCAGATGACACTTCTTTAATTTTCAAATTAAGTCGACAGTTACTAAAATATGACGAAGTAAATAATGCTATATCTAAATTAGTAAATTGGTTCGATGTTAATAATTTGCATTTAAATGGCACTAAAACAAAATGTATGAAATTCGTGACTCCAAATGTCAAACAATTAAATACTAATGTAATTTTAAATGGGGAGAAACTGAGTCTTGTAGATACCACCATTTTTCTTGGAATCACACTAGACGCGAAGCTTCAATGGAGCCCCCATATATCAAAACTAGCAAGCAGACTTAGTTCTGCAGCATATGCTGTAAAAAAGATTAGAAGTCTAACCAGTGTTGAAACAGCTAGACTAGTTTACTTCAGCTACTTCCATAGCATAATGTCGTATGGTATTTTGCTATGGGGACACGCAGCTGACACAGAAATTATATTTGTTTTGCAGAAGAGGGCCATAAGAGCAATTTATGATTTAAAGCCTAAAGAGTCGCTGCGACAAAAATTTAAGGAAATTAATATATTAACTTTGGCCTCTCAATACATTTATGAAAATTTAATGTACGTACACAAAAATAAAAGTAGTTTTATAAAAATAAGTGATATTCATTCTGTAAATACTAGGAACAGACACAAGCTAGTAGTACCAGTTACTCGACTCCATCGAGTCAGTAATTCATTCTTGGGGCGATGTATACGCTTTTACAACAAAATTCCAGAAAATATACAAAGTTTGGCCTGTTCAAAGTTCAAAAACTTTATTAAACTAAGTTTGTATAAAAAGGGTTATTATAATATTAAGGAATTTATGGATGATAATAACCCCTGGAAATGAGGTGATCGCTACCAAGCTATTTCTAATTTGTTGTGTTGTTAATTTGTGTAACATCATGATTGTAAGCTGTTATTTAAAAAAAAAGTCCCGCTGGGTTTCTTGCTGGTTCTTCCCAGGACAGAGGTTTTTTCCGAACCAGTGGTAATCAAACAAAAGAATGACTTTCAATAAGTATTATTTATAATCTATATTGAATAAAAAAGTTTCTGTTTCTGTTTCTGTTTCTGTGCAGAATTTGGGCTCATTATGTTAGTTATGACGAAACCTTACCTCCGGACTTAATGGAGAGACCTGATGGTGTAATTTAGTGACTACTGCTGGAACTCCTAGACGAGTAGAACTAGGTATGCCAAGTTTGGGCTCGTTTTGTTAGTTACGACGAGACCTTACCTCCGGACTTGATGGAGAGACCTGATGGTGTACTTCAGTGACTACTACTGCAACTCCTGGACGAGTAGAACTAGGTGTGCCGAGTTTGTTAGTTATGATGCGCAGTTGCCCTTGAATTTGGTAATACCATTTATATTTTCTCCGACGTGCCTAAACTCGGCACACCCAGTTCTACTCTTCCAGGAGTTACGAAGTACACCATCAGGTCTCTCATCAAGTTCGGAGGTAAGGTATCGTCATAACTAACAAAACGAGCTCAAACTCGGCACACCTAGTTCTACTCGTCCAGGAGTTCCAGTAGTAGTCACTGAAGTACACCATCAGGTCTCTTCATCAATTCCGGAGGTAAGGTCCCATCATAACTAACTAAACGAGCCCAAACTCGGCACACCTAGTTCTACTCGTCCATGAGTTCCAGAAGTTAGTCACTGAAGTACACCATCAGGGCTTTCCATCAAGTGCGGAGGTAAGGTCTCGTCATAACTAACAAAACGAGCCCAAACTCGGCACACCTAGTTCTACTCGTCCAGGTGTCCCAGTAGTAGTCACTGAAGTACACCATCAGGTCTCTCCATCAAGTCCGGAGGTAAGATCTCGTCATAACTAACAAAACAAGCCCAAACACGGCACACCTAGTTCTACTCGTCCAGGAGTTACAGTAGTAGTCACCAACGTACACCATCAGGTCATTCTGTCAAGTCCGGAGGTAAGGTCTCATCGTAACTAACAAAACGAGCCCAAACTTGGCATACCTAGTTTTACTCGTCCAGGAGTTCCACTAGCAGTTACCGAAGTACACCTTCAGGTCATTCCTTCAAGTCCGGAGGTAAGGTCTCATCGTAACTAACAAAACGAGCCCAAACTTGGCATACCTAGTTCTACTCGTCCAGATGTTGCAGTAGTAGTCACCAACGTACACCATCAGGTCATGGATGCCTACGCAATAAAAAGAACCTATGGTTTCAATTTCACACTTCTACGCACAGCTGTTTGGGCAAGTTTATACAAGCTTGGCACCTTTGTTTTAATAACATATGGGTAAAATGAAAAAAATAAAATAAAAATATATGTTTTATTATTTTATTTCAAAAATTAAAAATATGTTTTATTATACCAGTTGCACCAGTCTTCAAGATAAGAAAACCATAAATATTTTTTTCGATTCAAATTTGAATACTCTATGAAGAAAGAGGTGGCTTGAAAAATCGCTACATACGTGTTCATTTAATTTATTTACAGAGATTTTTTTATATATGTATATATTAAATCGCGCCCCCTCGCGGCATTAATGTCCTGACATTTTCATAGAAATCAGGCGTTTTGTCAGGATTTTCCAGCGAGACACCTGGTAACCCTATATTATATTCTCTTTGCCTATACCTACGTAGCCTCGTATGTGTTGACTGACGTTGAGCCTGGCGCTCTGGCGCCATCTTTTGGTTAACTGACTGACGTCGAGCATGGCGCCATCTTTTGGTTAACTGCCAAAAATGTATACTCAAAGCATTTTTTTAACTTTAAAGTTTAAAGTATTTTACAGTTAACTGCAGTATCAGTAAGTAGTTACAAATACCAACTTAGATAGTCCTTGGATTTATTCTATTCTGAATTTTCTATGGAAGACAGAGCGTTCATAATTCTGTTTTTTACTTTCGCTGAAAATAATTTAGATTTTGCATAAAATTTTTGATGATGTGGATATTGATATATATATTAATAATGATTTATTATTATCAACTATTCTTAATAAAAATATCATATGATTTGTTGTGTGCCTTTTTTGTTAGATTTCTATAGTTTGATTCTAAGTTAGGATAAAATAATTTAGAAGTGACATCTTTGGACAAGGTTATACAACTTACGTGGATTCACCACATAACATTGTATTGTATTTTGTATTGTTCGATTTTAGGTCATAGAGCCACGCTGCTGCGACCCTGCAGTCTGCATTTACAGCTCTGCAGCCTGCACAGCTGTAAATATTTATGACTGTAGCTTAGCACAAATGTGTCGGCTGTACAAGACAAGAACCACGCTCTCACAGAACGCTGGTAGCGTATAATAACAGAATAATGCTCATAGTTTATTCCGAAGCCGTATTTTATACGAATATTTGTTGCAAGTTTAAAAAACTTAAAGTAACATACGTCCCACAGCTGGGCACTGACACCACGTAGCCGCCGCGTTGAGGGAAAGAATCCGCCGCATGGCCACGAGTGCTTTGATTTTTTTTAATTGCTTACAAGTGATACCTACTTATTAGAATTTGATTTATGCTTCTACCACTGGTTTGAACAATACTCTGCTCTGGGAAGAATCACCTAGAAAATTTATAATGTGTATTTAATTCCGCAGATACGAGTATCCTTACTATGTTTTTCTTCTCTGCAGTACACGTTGTAAATAAAAAATGCACTCGTGCGCTGTGAAATTCAAGTTAGTGCATATATCTCTCTTGTTTTTTCTTACACAACTGAAGTGATAAACCACCTGGTAAGTGGCTACTGCAGTCTGGACACATCAGCCAACTTCAAACAAAGAAGGGATATACAGGGTGATTCACAATCTTTAATTATACTGGCTCTCTTTATCCTTTTGATGTTTTTATTTTTGGCTTCTACAGTTTCATGTGATACAGAGATGTTTAAAAGAATGGAAAGGCGATGATGATAATGATGGTTTATGATTTGAATTGTTACCAATCATGCTTCCTCTGTGAGGGTTTTTTGAGTTATCTAAAGCCGCGTCTCCACCAAAGTTTTGTTACCAACTGTTGTGTTGCCAACACGTATTGGTAACAAATGTTTCTGTAATTATCGAGTGTTGGCAACAAAACTTGAAATAATGTCGGGAACCGTGTTTCCATTTTCGCCGGCAACATCAAAGGAATACGCTTGTTGCAAGCATTTGTTCCCTCGGTGGAGACGCTTGTTGGAAGCATTTGTAGGCAACATTGGAAACAAATGTTGGTAACTTTTATCGACTTGTAAACAGTTGGAAACATCAACTCGGCTGGTGGTGGAACAACTTAGCTCGTGTCGGTCGATGTACTGGGCGGTGAGAACCGGCCAGGTACGCGGGTGTACGGTTACGCGGTTTCTGCTGGAACGCGTCGTGCCCGCCTACGGGTGCGACGCAATCCATCCGATACCCTAAGTCCCTAATGGTATCCTTTTAACGCATTTCTGCTTGGTGGCAGAAACAGGTATGGAGGTAGTTATCCAGACGGAAACACTACACACCACATTATATAGACAATTTCATTACAATATGGACAATTTCCAACACGACTACTGAACCGAATACCAGTGTAAAATAGCAGCTTAATGCTGCTGTGTTTCGTATGGTGAGTGTAGAGAACCCGAGACCATTTTTACTGGAAACGAGGCATTCCGTCTCAGTCCTCAGGGGTGACAACGCATCTGCATATTGATTCTCATTTGAGTATAAATGTAGATGTCTATGTGTCACAGCATCCACTTACCATCGGGTGGACACTGTGCTCGTTTGTCACTCTTATTCTATAAAAACAAAACGACTCTACCCTAACACGAGTAATATGAAATTACTCTCTGTGGTTGTTCCACCATTAATTAATGAAAAAGTGTTATTGGGAAATAAACGATTTTTTTAAATATTTTTATTTATTCCATTACAACATTGTAATGGAATTGTCTACATGTTATTCAACCTCGAACTCAATCTAGAGCGTAGTGATTATATCGGGTGTACCTTTGACCCTTTGGCAGTCTAACCAAGTCTAACTATCTAGGGTATTGTATCTTAAGTAGGCGAGGCCCGTCAACGTCTCCTACAAACAAACAAGATAGCGACATAATGTCCTGGGGGATGGTCAGTCTCAGAATAGTACCTATTATCTGTAACTACACTAAACTAAACCCAATTTTCAAACATATAATAATTTAATATTTGCTCGGCGGGGAAGGAACACATCACAAGTAAGCCTGCACTTCAGAGAATAAAATATTTCGGAGACATGTGAAGTACACCAAAATGCACTGGAGCACGTATATATAGTACGCACATAAGTATGTTTGTAGACTCAACACCCGCAGTAATTCTACTCTATGCTCAATGGGCTATTGATGCTCATTAATAATAATGATAATAGGTGCTCGAAAATGACAGCGCACGAATATACTGGGACCGGGGCATAATTATCATCTCCCGCGTATGCACGAAGACATAGTGTAGCGCACAATTTTTGTTTGGAATAGCGTCTTTAGTACGTAGTAGCAGCTGAGCTGCTATTTTGACGCTGGTATCCTGTGAGGGTGTGGTCTTTTCCCGGTCGAGCGGACCCATTCGTGCTACAATTAATAGCTGCAGCATAGTTCTGCCACGTATGAAATGCTTCTGGGCATTGAGTTATGTGTACTACGTACTAGAGACGCTATTCCTAACAAAAATTGTGCGCTACACTATGTCTTCGTGCATACGCGGGAGATAGTAGAGTCGCGCATGCGCGAAGACTTTAATTTAATATAAAATAAGATATTAATATAAAATAAATATAAGAATTTAATATAAAATACTATTATTTTAATCTAAAAAAAAACATATTTCTAAATAAAATGTAATAATAATTATCTTATGGAATTCAGAGATCTTCAATTTACGCAATATTTAGTTTAGTGTACGGATTGCAGTACAGTTCAGTTGAACATAGGTAGTCAATGTTCGGAATGCGAAATCTAGTGCGTAGTACATATGTATATATCGATGCTTCTGGATATTTTACTTTTAGTTTTAAACGAGTGTTTACGCTATCTGTTTGTGCCTCTTTACGACTCCCACGGGACGAAATGGGGCGATGGGTTCTCTTACGCTACCACCACCACCACAGTCTTCAATTTTAGGGTTCCGTACCCGCAAGGTAACCAACGGGACCCTATTACTAAACCTCCGCTGTCCGTCCGTCCGTCCGTCCGTCTGTCTGTCAGCGGGCTGTGTCTCATGATCCGTAATAGTTAGACAGTTGTGAAAATTTTCACACAATGTGTATTTCTGTTACTGCTATAACAACAAATAATAAAAATAAAAATAAATTAAAAATTAAAGGGGAGCCCCTTAGAAACGTGTTTTACGTTGGTACGGAACCCTTCATGCACGAGTCCGACACGCACTTGGCTGGCTTTTTTGTTTCTAATTGCTTTCCGTTATTTAACGTCCGAAAACTAAAAGTCTAAAGTATTATACCTAAAGTAATATAACCTATAAAATGAGATGCGTTTAATGCGGTTATGTCTGTATGTACGTAGCGTTGGCGTTATGACATAATTCACTCGAAACACTTTAATATGCCACGTGTCAATCGCGTTGCCAATTGCTTTTTATGCGACAGGAACCATGCCAATATGGTTTAATTACGTCATTGTTCCAATTGCGTTCGCAGTTTTACAGCACTTATGAAATTATTTGAAGCACAATTTTGTTATTGCGACGTTTGTTGTTCATGTGACGACATTGTTCAGTAGAGAGAACATCTATGAATATGAAACTGCAAGTAATAATAATAAATAACTAATGAATATCTATTATGAAGCGCTGCGAACTGATTTTAGGTAGGTACCTAATTTAAGACCTCTTAGAAATGGGAATAGGACTTTAAAAAGAAAGAAAGTAAGACAGATAATAATTTTATTTAATGTATAAATTATTATATAATAAAACTAAAAATTACCTACATAATATACAAAATAAAAATACACTTAAAGGTAGTATAATAAAGTCCTGAAAAAAGATAAAGTAAAGTAACTTTATTTATTAATTTTCAGTCTTTATATTTTTCTAAAATGATCCCATTATGTTTTTAGTGATTTTGACGTTTCTGCTACGATAAAATAATTGAGGTAGGTAATTTGAAATAAATTTTTACTCTTTCATAAAAAGTAGACTGACATGTGTATAATTTGTTGTAAAATATTTTTTTTATTTTAATTGTGTTTTTATCTTATTCTTCACAAATGATAATGTACATACAATATTCACGTGTCCTTTGGTTTAAAAATAGAACTTTTGTGCATTCTGGCATGAATCCAAAGAAAAAAAAACACAAAACGTTCAAGTATTTACATTGCTAACATATTACAAGAATATCGATGCAAACGGCGTTTACAGAATTAGTGACATCGGTATGCAGTAATTGTGACTCTTTTGGATAAATTGTTTATTACCTACTTGTTTTTTTAGAGTTGTTGCGTACGATAACACGTAGCACATATTACTTCAATTTATTTTCGCCTTTAATTCTTAATGGATGAAAACAAAATTAATAGTATAGGTTCGTTCACCTCTTATTGGCATTCTGACTCTACGATGATATATATTATGCTTCAGCTCCAATTAGTTATATGGGTATAATTCAAAACTGAACGAAAAATACGGAATTTGTACATCTGTAACCTAGACGGAAATTTCAATGATTGTATTCAGGCTGCTTTTCATTCTTTATCTTTACAAGAAGCTCAGCATTTTTATCTCAGGGGGTAAACGTAGGCACGAAATAAAATTGCAATTGAAACTACTAATTTATTTTGTGTTCAGCGGTGGAGGAAACATCGTTAGGAAATATGCGAGAATGTAAGGTTACATGGAATGGTTAATGTGTGTGCTTATGTCTATCAGCTTGCAATGTAAAAGCGTGCAGTGTTCGTAAACATTGTACAGCTTGGCATGTTTCAACGCTATTCCCCGTTACCGGACTGGAAATTTTGCAATTAGATCTGTTAAAAACTAAATGGAAGGATGTACACAATCATCTTTCGGAGATCAAGAGACCTTTTTGACATTTTTCCTAATCACTTCTTAGGAGCCATCCATGAAGTACATTACACAAATTTTATGGTTTTTGACCATTGAGTTATATGTAATACGTACTAGAGAAGCCATTCCGAACATTGACTATGTTCAACTGAACTGTAGTGAAATCCATACAAACTAAATATTGCGTAAATTGAAAATTTGTGAATTCCATAAAATAATTTTTATTACATTTTATTTAGAAATATGTTTGTTTAGATTAAATTAAGATATTTTATATTAAAATCTTATATTTATTTTATATTAATACGAGTATCTTATTTTATGTCAAATTAAAGTCTCGGGAGTAGTAGTCGCGCATGCGCGAATACATAGAGTAGGCCACAATTTTTGTTTGGTATGGTTTCTTTAGTACGTAGTACATATAACTCAATGTTATTGATCCTTTTTTGAAATTAAAAATAGTCTTTAATAAAATCAAAATAAAGTCATAGTCTTTAATAAAATCAAAATAAAGTCAAATATTTTAGATAATGGACAAAACAAAAGACCAATTAAAGAACGATAAACTATTAATAATGTTAATAAAAGATAGATCGAGTTAGTAATATTTTTAAGTTTTTGGTTTACATAATATATATATGACATTTCGCGTCTTAGTATTTTATATTTTAACATGTGACGTCACAGAGCTTTTAACCCCCCCCCCTCCCACAATGTCACATTTTGTCCCCCCCCCTCCTCCCCCCTTAACGTAACGTAATGTGTGGTGTAATTTATGGAATATTCACTACACGATATGGAGGCAAAGGATAGACGTAGCCAATAACCACCACACGACAGTCCTGTGTGTCTAAATAAATAATATGGACATTTATATCAAGGCTTATTAAATATAAAATATCGATAATCGATATAACGCCTATTCAAACGAAATTTTATCGATTTTATAGTACTTTTTATTTAATACAAGCGATACACCCGGCTTCGCACGGATGATTTCTGAATCTTGACAACAGCACCACCTACTAGGTCCAATTGTGAATCTAAACCATTCTCGAATCAACTTAATCACACACACAAAAATTCATCAAAATCGGTCTAGCCGTTTAAGAGGAGTTCAGTTACATACACACAGACAGAATATATAAGGTAAAAGATCTAAGCGTACAGATGGCGCGTAGCGACTTTGTTTTATACTATGTAGAGACATAGAGACTGAAATTAAAAAAAAAATATCTCTGAGTTTAAGTTATGGGTTTTTCAGACTCAGACTGTAACAAATAAAAACAACAAAATACGCCTTGAAGTCACATCTGCCAATTCGATACATCTACCGACTTAAAAAAGGAGACGGTACTCAATTCGACTGTATGTTTTTTTTTGTGTGTTACCTCAATTTTTTTTTTCTTTGTGATCCGATTTCGATGATTCTTTTTTTATCTGAAAGCTGGTGCTTCACATGTGGTCCCATATAAATCATCAAGGTCTGACCAATAGTTTTTGAGTTATTCTTAATAATTTATACCTATTGAAGTCGGTTGTACAAAATTTTTAATTTTAAATTACTCTGAAAGTAATTTTCTAAGGGTTGGCTTAACTGTTTACGATTTTTCATATAAACATCAAGGTTTGAAGTATTTCCAGATGTTTAGCAGGTTTTATATTTATTGTAGTTTATCAAAAATCCACATCGCATCGGAACATAGGCCTCCGACATAGATTGCCTCATATATTAATATTTGCTATACTTGCCATGCTTGGCAAGCAGGTTGGCAAAAGCAGTTTTTTTATTGTTTTGAACTGTTATCAGCAAGATGCTGCGCCTATCTCCTGTTTCATTCCCCTCTGCCGCCTTTTACGACACCCACGGGATTTTATGGGGTAGTGAGTTTTCTTCCTATGCCGTCAGTCGTCACCACACAATGTTTTACACGTTGGTTTTACGCAATGTATTGTTGGTTTTACACTACGGTTACAAATATTACATAAAGCTCCATTTTCTCCTTTATTATTTTAAGAATAGCCCAACAATTTGAATTTTGAATTACTTCAGTGTTTTTATAGGATAGGGTGACAAACGAGCACACAGTCCACCTGATCAAAATGCAGATGCGTTGTCAGCTGTGAGGACTAAGATGGAATGCCTCTTTTCCAGTAAAAAAGGTCTCCGGTTCTCTACACTGATCATCATACGAAACACAGCAGTGTTAAGCTGCCATTTTATGCCGGTATTTTGTGAGAGTGTGGTCCTTACCCGGTCGAGCCGACCCATTCGTGCTACAACTATACTACCAATATAGCTGCAGCATGGCTCTACCACGTATAAAATATGTAGCCCATAATGTAGCCCGAGCGTAGATGATTCCGAAAGAATACAATTTTATTTTCGCAATCAAAAGCAGACCAGAAATTAATCAAGGAACTGAATTAGATGAATGAACCATATACATAGGAATTAGGAACAAATTAATGAACAAATCCAACAAATCTTTTTTTTTATTATTTACGGCCACCTGATCCTGGAATACAAATAATGTCTTAAATAAACACTTAACGAAATATTTTTGTGTTTTTTGAGTGCATACCTACTTTACTTAAAATTTGTTTATTACAATACCTCTGCTATATCTTAAAAATATATTATACAAATAAGTGAAATCGAATAAAAAACACAAATGCAAAGAAATTGTTAAAAGACTCAATTAAATCAAATCAAAGGCAAATTAGTTGCAAAACGAAGTCACAAAATAGAATATATAAATAAACCACGAGTTATTCTACTGTACGAACTTGTAGCATTATGTCACACAAGACCTAAGAGAACTCTACTCAAGATTTAGGATACGCCAATAAATGACGTCAGACTCCTTAACAATCGGGTCCTGTTAAGTATATTGCTGCAGCTCGCAAACTCCGTATAGTTCTTATTACCAGCAGGTACAGTAGATAATTGCGCGATTAATTCGAAAATGTTTACAAATTATGTTTGTTAACAGTGGGACTCGTTTCAGAGCAAGGTCAGCACCTTCCTACGGATAGTCAAATTACAATGCTAAAACTTTATAATGAGTCATACGCACATACATAAATTGTTGTCCATATTATATTAAACTGAAATTCTTATATATAAGAAGTATTGTTTTCATTTAATTAAAAAGTGCACGTCACGTTTTTATACGTGATAGAGCCACGCTGCAGCTATATTAATAGTATAGTTGTAGCACGAATGGGTCGGCTCAAACGTGGAAGAACCACGCTCTCACAGCTGTGTTTCGTATGGTGAGTGTAGAGAACGGGAGACCCTTTTTAATGGAAAAGAGGCATTCTATCTTGGTCCTCGCGGCTGATAACGCATCTGCATTATAATTCGCAGACGAAGATAGATGTAGATCTCTATGGGCCCCAGAAACCACTTACCATCAAGTGGACTGTGTGCTCGTTTGTCATGCTTATTATATAAAAAAAAGTTAACAGGGTGAATACATACTTATTTGAAAAGGGATTTTCAAATAAGTATGTATGTCTATTCAAATCTTACAATATACGAGTACATGAGTAAGCTAATCAACCTCATGCTATCTCTTTATATAAAAATCAATTGCTGTTCGTTAGTCTTGCAAGAACTCGAAAATGGCTGGATCGATTTTAATGAAATTTTTTATGTGTGGTTGAGTGGATCTCTGAATGATTTAGATTCAAGATTGAACCCGGTAGGTGGCGCTGTTGTCGAGATCCAGAAATGACACGTGCGAAGCCGGGGCATATTTCTAGTCCTAATTAAATAAAAACCATTGAAGAAAATACAAAATGTTTTTTTTTTTATAGGACAGGGTGACAAACGATCACACAGTCCACCTGATGGTAAGTGGTTGCTGTGGCCCATAAACATCTACATTTATCCTCGTTTGCGAATCAAAATGCAGATGCGTTGTCACCCGTGAGGACTAAGATGGAATGCCTCTTTGCCAGTAAAAAGGGTCTCCGGTTCTCTACACTCACCATACGAAACACAGCAGTTTTAAGCTGCTATTTTACGCTGGTATTCTGTGAGAGCGTGGTCCTCCCCCGGTCGAGCCGATCCATTCGTAGTACAATTATACTACTAATATAGCTACAGCATGGCTCTACCACGAAACAATATTATTACGGTATTTTATAAAAGAGCCGACAAAATAAAGTATTTTTTTTTCTTTTATATATTAGGATATAGAGGATAGATGTAGATGTCTATGGGCCACAGCAACCACTTACCATCAGGTGGACTGTGTGCTCGTTTGTACTTGCATTTATTACTAAGCCTACGCTGTCCGTCCGTCCATCCGTCTCTCTATCAGAGGACTGTATCTCATGATCCGTAATAGGTAGACAGTTGAAATTTTCACAAAATATGTAATTCTGTTGCCGCTATAACAACAAAAAAAAAATAAAACTTAAAATAAATTAAAAATTAAAAGAGGGCTCCTATACTAGAAACGTTGTATTACGATGGTAATACTTCATGTGTCAAAACTAGCAAGCAGACTTAGTTCTGCAGCATATGCTGTAAAAAAGATTAGAATTCTTACCAGTGTTGAAACACTTAGACTAGTTTACTTTAACTATTTCCATAGCATAATGTCGTATGGTATTTTACTATGGGGACTCGCAGCTGACACTGAAATTATATTTGTTTTACATAAGAGCAATTTATGATTTAAAGCGTAAAGAGTCGCTGCAACAAAAATTTAAGGAAATTAATATATTAACCTTGGCCTCTCAATACATTTACGTACGTACACAAAAATAAAAGTAGTTTTACAAAAATAAGTGATGTTCACTCTGTAAATACTAGGAACAGACACAAGCTAGTAGTACCAGTTACTCGACTCCATCGAGTCAGTAATTCATTCTTGGGGCGATGTATATGCTTTTACAACAAAATTCCAGAAAATATACAAAATTTGACCTGCTCAAAGTTCAAAAACTTTATTAAACTAAGTTTGTATAAAAAGGGTTATTATAATATTAAAGAATTTATAGATGATAATAACCCCTGGAAATGAAGTGATCGCTACCAAGCTATTTCTAATTTGTTGTGTTGTTAATTCGTGTAACATACATGATTGTAAGCTGTTATTTTTAAAAAAAAGTCCCCCTGGGTTTCTTGCTGGTTCTTTCCAGGACAGAGGTTTTTTTTCGAACCAGTGGTAATTAAACAAAATTGTGACTTTCTATAAGTATTATTTAATCTATATTGAATAAAAAGTTTCTGTTTCTGTTTCTGTTCTGTGGGAGTCCGACTCGCACTTAGCCGGTTATTCTTACTAGTTAAATGTAAAAGTTTTAAAATAAAAGAGATGAAATATATAAACGAATTTATTCAAATAAAGCGTACAGTAATTGTCACTTAATTAAACTATTAGAAACTAAGAATTTAATGTAAATAATTATTTACATACAAAATCTGTAAGGTAACAAACTATTACAAAACAAAAAGAATTCATTTGCGAGTTTATTTAAAGAATTAAATGCAAAGCTTAAATAATTATCACAAAATTTAAAACAAATAAAATATCAACAACAATTTATTTATTTAAACCAAGTGTGAAAAGAAAGGAACTATTTCTTCTTTTTCTACGCAGAATTTACATATAAAAATAATAAGAATAATAATAACTAAAAATGAGAGAGTAAAAAGCAAAAAGGGGGTTTTGAAGTGGACTTTGATCCAAAACAGTTATGCGATTTTGTGTATTATTGGGAACAACAAAACAAGTCCTTCGATGTGGATAATATAACAAACCTCAGTCCTTTTGTCTAAAGGCCTGTTTTCACTTTGATTAGTTATTAGTGCAGGTGATTAGTGCAGGTGCTTAGTGTTTAGGAGTAAACACGTGTGGACAGCGATTGATTAGTGCAAGTGATTAATAACCTGTGTAGTAAAGTGATTAGAAGCGTGTTCTATTTTTTTGCGAGTGGACTGCGAGTGTCACGCCCCGCGCGCCCTTTCTTTCCCCTCACTCGCAATATGCCTGCCACTAAGCACATTTGGACAGCAGTGCTAAGTGTTTAGCGTTTAGCGTCCGACGCTCGCTTCTGTTAAAATAATGTCCATACTTCCTGGTCGACTGCTAACAACTGCATTTACTAAACACAGCCACTAAACAGAATTGGACACTACTTACACTACACGCCTGTACTAATCAACCGCAATTACTAATCACCTGCACTCGCACTAATCAAAGTGAAAACAGGCCTTAAGGTTCTGAAGAACTTGAGATACTGACGTCATCAACCGTCACAAAGACAATATACTTTAATTTTATTTTAAGGCAAAAATAATTTATAAAATTTGTATATTTTGTTCATATATATATTTTAAGTTGCAAAATGTTAATATAATAAGAAAATCAAATGCAAGCCAACGACAAACGATTCCACTCCAGCTGTTATACATGTATTTGTGAAAATAACACAGAAATAACAATATAACAATATTTGTACAGAATACATAGACCAATGGTACATAACAGGTTTTTTTTTATTAAATCATTCGTACATTCATTAAGAGCAAAACGAATAACGAAATATTTGAACTACAGCAATCAGAAAGCTTAATATATTATTGTCATAAATTAAAACAATATTTCTTGAGTATTGAAATCTGTTGTGGTTGCGAATACGATTGTTTCTTTGAAATTTAAATACCTATTATATGTAAGTCCTTAGGCTATGAACTTATGGAGCGTTATTAACCCGCGTCCGTAGCAGTAGAGGAACTGCTATTTTATTTTAAAAATCGTGAGACCACAGATTCGTGTGGATTCGCGCTCACCGCGGAGAGGGTAACGTCCGCAAACATATTTTTTATAGAATATGGTGACAAACGAGCATACGGGCCACCAAATGGTAAGTGGATGCTGTGGCCATAGACATCAACATCTATCCTTGATTAAGAATCAAAATGCAGATGCGTTGTCAGCCCTGAGGACTAAGATGTAATGCCTCGTTGCCAGTAAATATGATCTCCGGTTCTTAACACTACCGATACGAAAAACAGCAGCATTAAGCTGCTATTTTACGCTGGCGTTCTGTGAAAGCGTAGTTCCACCCCGGTCGAGCCGACCTGTTTGTGCTACAACCATCATATAAGTGCAGCGTGGATCTACCACGTAAAATGATTGGTGAGAAATGATTTCAAGTCGAGCGGGCACAAGCACAAGGCGTGTTATTAGAGCCAGAAAAGTTACCAGACTCGCAGATCGGCTAACCGCGGCCTAAGCTATTCTATTAGTTGCCTATTAAACATAGTGATTTGTATACTAATGATTTCTTACTACGCGAACACTACACATTTAATGAAACTAATTATACGGATTTTATCACGTTTATTTTTAGCATTTTTCAGCCCCCCCCCCCCTCCCCCGTGACCATGGGTGCTGTAAATTACCCGAAACGTCGGGAATTATAAAGTTAAAATTAAAGGAGGTAAAATCCGTAAAATAAGTATAATTTGATTTTAATGCTCTTGGTTACCGGTCGGTACGTAAATTTACTAATTAAAGGTAAATTTACTATTGACTTTTACCTACATTTCTTATATTTTACGTGTGTTACGGGTCCGGCTACAGCTGCGGGCGCGAGCAAATATCGTTTCATGAGTTCTTAACCTACACCCTACCCAGCGCGTTTGATAAATGCATTCAAACATGAATAAATTATACACTTAATTTTTTTTTTGCATTTATATTTTTTACCTAAAAATTTACTTTTGGTTTCTTAGTTGCTTTGCTTATTCGTGGCGGTACGCCCGCCGGCCCAGGGACCTTCCAAGCTTCGAAGTTCGGTTGTCGTAGTTCTTTGCAGTCCACGAGTGGGTTGACGTCGCTCGTAATCTCCATAACTCTTGGCTGGACTTGGCTCAACATGATCTCATTGGCACAAATCACGTTACTCAGTGTGGTTTTCCTGATTTCAGCCAGTTGTTCTATAGAATAAAAAATTCTGATGTTAAGATAAATTTAAGAAAAAGGCGAATATAGTTTTCTTTAGGTGACGTATAACGAGGTATCTTTCACACACTTGAACAGACTTTTGTGTCAGAAGTATACGAGATTGTTACAGCGCAATCTGTCGGAAGTCATGTGATGTTTCAGACATATCCCATAGTTGACGCTTACTGCAATCACACGAAGGGGGTGGGGATAATGGATATTCTAACGCCATTACCACAGGCTAAGAGGGCGAGGACAATGGCCGTATCCCCGATTGACAAGCGTTCAGAGGTTAAGGGCTCGCTATAAATTTTACATAACGTGAAAATCCCGGTTTCGATCTCCGTCGGTATCATAAACATTGTGTATTTTAACTGTTAATTAAAATCGATGATTTATCACATGTATGGGGATGGCGTAGTGTGAGAGGCCCTTGACTAGACGGAGCGACGATCTGCGCAAGGTGATTGGTAGAAACTGGATGCGTGTAGCCGAAGGTCGGGCAAAGCGCAGGCTGATAATGGTGATGATGAGGGAGGTAAAGGGTAACATTGTATGGAAACTTGCATGTCTGAGAAACAAAATGTTTCCAGAACATACGATTTTCTCTAACACTTAATGTCGATCAGCTTGGTGGATTTATTACTACATATTCTTCTCATAAATAAAATGGCCTGTGTCCAGTTGTGAGATGTTATCAGCTGTAATTTTACATTTAAGTCTGAGTTAACGATTAAAATCTTATTTACTCTGTGACTTAAGCGGTGTGAAGCATTCGAAATATCGTGAATTTAAAATAGGTTTTGTGATAATGTAGGATACGGCAGCATAAGCTAAGTTAGGTGGAAAAAAAAATGTCAGGGATGACTGTGACTATGGATGATCTATCTACATAAACTACAAAAAAATACAAAATTTTATCAAAGTTCTTAGAGTTGTTTCCGAAAAACTAATTACATAGGGTACATACATATTGAAACAAGAATTTAAGGTTATTTAGTTGCATAGGATGTAGGTTTTACAAGATTATGGGTTATAAATTTTTTAATCAGTTTTATTTACATTCTGTCACATTCTGGTGTGCAAATTAAAAAAAAATGAATAAATTATTTTATTAAAAACTGGAAACTAAACTATTCTATTTCATTGGTTTTTTCATGCTAATGGATGTCATATTCGTTTAGTTTGTTTATGAAATCGTCATCACCAGCCTGTATTCTGCAGATTAAAAAAACTATGATAATGTAGAAGAATCCTGTCAGAAATAAAAGACGGCCCGTGGTCACAGGGTTTGAATCCTTCATGGAAAAAGTATTTGTATAACAAATAAATAATTTTACCGGGTTTGGACTGTATGTATCCATCCATCCATCTATCCATTTTATCCTATAAAAGTTCTCTGTTGTACATAGGCCTTCCCCATCCGTATGAGACAATCTATGGGCAAGGCTTATGTTTGATTTAATGGGGCTGTATGCCCTTGTGCAATTTTTGTATGTAAATTGGCTCTATGATACAGGACTTTATCCTATTATAACGTTTTTTTAAATAAATAATAATAATAAAGTCCTCTACACCGAATTTCTAAAGAAAAAAAAAGTGTATCGTGCGGGTGCAGCTGACCTGGTGTGAAGGCGAGGTCCGGGTCCCCGGTCTCGTACCAGTAGCGGTCGGCGCGCTTGAGGCGCAGGAACTGGTCGGCCAGCAGGCACGTGAGCGTGGCGCCCAGCAGCCGCCCGCCCGGCGCCTCCGCCAGCGCGCCCGTGTACAGGTCGATGTCGTCCACGCTCCTGCGAAACGTCACCACATGAAAAATTTAGTCCTGACAAATAACTTCATTTCCATAGAAAAGTCCTGACTTTTGTCTCGAACGGCAAAAAAAAAACAAACCAATTATTGGCTTTGAATTATTGAAAAATCGTTGCTGTATTTCATCGAAAAATTTAAAAAACTTGAAGTTGCTAGAGTCCCGCCGCATGTATTTGGAGATCTGCCTGTTCAGTTGCCTGTATGCTGTCAAATCTGCTGAAGACTGCAGCTACATTTCCCGTCTAACAGCCATAAGATAAAGAATCTTGCCGTTTATCAAACAGATTCCCTCTGTAAAAGTAATTGTCCCGATAAATTTTAATAATTTAAATATTGTAAATTCACCATATCCACCGCAATTTTATGTTATAGCTAATAATTACTGCCGCTTTGTATTTAATATTTAAGAAAGTTGGTACATAAATATTATAACAACAATTTGGTGTTGGAACAAAAAGTGACAGGTAACGAACATTGTTTTAAAATTATTGTAATCCTTATTTCATATCATTCCTTTTATAAATTAAAGATTTATTGTATTACTCTTGTTATTACATTCTTTGCGGGTTTCTTTTCGAATTGTTTTAACGATAATTTGATTTGAGACTTGTAAATAGAAAAAAAAACAACAACTTTACATTAGCTTACTCTGCTCCTTCTGTTTTCGATCTTTGTTTTCTTTTATTATTTATTATAAATAGTAAAATGAATACTCGTAACGCCAAGACGCGCCAGATGGAGAACCAACTCCAGCTTGCCCTCCAAGAACTTAAGGCGTCCAGGGAGCAGTGTGAATTGTTGCTTAAGGAAAGGGATGATAATGAAAGGGAAATAGCATAATTGCCAAAAATACACAATTGAAATGTGATATGGTTAAGTTACATACAGAATACACAAGTGTTTTAAAAGAAAGAGATCAGCTACAGGGAACGGTTAATGAGTTTGACCAATGCAGCAAGGAATATGAGGAAGCTCTCAGATTAATTGCTGCATTGAAGTTACAGTTGAATGAGGCTAATGAGCAAATAACACAATTCAATGTGGTTCGGAGTTTTTGTCTCCTTCTGCGAAGTGTTTTACAGAACTTAGCTCCGACCACATGGACAGTTTCCATTCTGTTGTCATTCATATCTTCCACTGCGTTGCAGTCTTCTAGGAACTAAAAACAATTTTATAACTCGAGCTAAAAGTTTTCAGATCTTTGGATTAGAGCATGAAGGGGACGGAGCTTTGACTTCATTAGACGTGACCTCTCCAACTTAACGTTTAGTTTCAGTGTGTCTCTAACCATTCGGTGATCACTACCAGTTTTCACCCTCGCGATCACTGATCAGTTGCCGTCTGGTGGTCATAATGAAGTCAATCTAATTTTTTTGACAAATCGTCGGGACTTGACCATGTCCAACTTTCTGTGCGGCCACTTCTGAAAGAAAGGGTTAATCATAAATATTCCCTCTTCCTCCGTAAAGTCGGCTTAGCCGTTATTTTGCGTTGAATTCTCCCAATAACACCGTATAGTGGGTTTTGGAGGAATGCATGGCTCTAGAGATATCTTTATATATTTCCTCCATATCCTCATCGGCATGTGCCGAAGTTGGTGTGTAAACCTGCATTACCTTCAACAAATAACATTTGGTGATTCTGAGTATAAGGTACGCAAAATCTCGTCGACACACTCCCAATCTTTACATCGTTGTTAACGAGAGACTTGTGGACGATAAATCCGACACATCCTTCAGACAGATGATCACCCTCCCAGTCCTCCCCCTCTATTCTGACCTTAGATAATCCTATAATATCTCAGCGCAACTTGTCTATCTCTTCTTCCAGGTTACCAGGTCGAGTCGTCTTAGGTGGCAATCGAACTCCTACCGGAGAACAGAACAGATCTGCACAGAATAGCGGGGCAGACGGGGACTGGGAGTCGTCTCTTTGTTACTTTCACTATAAGGGGTATATTGCCATAGTTGCCAGGATTATATTGACACAGTGTTTTTAACGGTATTTTGGTACTGCTTTGATACTGCTGTCCGTCTCCTGTCTTAGTTTCCCCCTGTCGCCTCTTACGAGTCCGTACAAAGGTTCTATTTAATCTAAATAATTTACTGAAATATCTTCCAGTAGACCAAAGGATAAAGGATAATATATTAAAAAGGCAAACTTATTTTTTCTTTATCAGCGTAATAAAATCCGTAAAAATAGTTTCACTTACTTGTAAATCTTGTAGATTCTCTCCCGCGAGAGCTCGTCGAAGATGTCGTCGAGGTCGGTGAAGTTCTTCGGCCTGGAGAAGCCGCAGTACTCACGCCAGACCGGGTAGGCGGGCAGACCGTGGTCGCGGCCGCGCTGGATGTTCAGCGAGATGAGATCCAGCCCGCACGGGCCCGAGCTCTGCGGCTGCCACGACGTGTTGACTGCTAGTGGACGCTCGAACAGGTGGTTGCTTAGCTGGGACAACACAAGTGTAGAACTAAAACAACGTCCTAGGAACGTGTTTCTGGTATATATGGTCGGCCTACTTGCTGGTCTTCAATCCAGTATATAGCGTCTCACCTCGTCGTTTTTGCGAGGTTAAGCGATGTAAAAGTCAAATTCAACAAACAATAACATATAATTTTTTAAGAGAAAACTTCTTTGGAATCGTTTTGATTTGAAATTTGATGAAACGAAAACGCTAAAAAGAAACCAACATATTATGCAATTTTAGCCTGCGAGAGAACAAGATAGAATACAGTATACTGTGTTTCCTATTATACAGGCTTGGCCTTAACAGTATGAGCGTTTTATTTTGTCTATGATTCAAAAACCGTTAGAGGTACGGGGGCGCGGGGGGTGTCGTTAGACGCGCCATTTCGTGAAATTTTTAATCGCCATGGACGCGTTCTCGGGAGCACAGCACGCGCAAATTATATTCGTAAATGGGTTAAGATGTTCGATGTAACCGGGTCTACAGTAAAAATAAATAATGCGGGCCGCCCTAAGTCAATACGGACGCCGGAGACCATGCAACGCGTTCATGAATCGATTAGAGAAAATCCTCGACAGTCGACTCGCAAAAGAAGCCAAACTTAACATCAAGAAGACTACTTTGCGCAGGATTTTGCACCGCGATTTGCATTTAAAAGCGTACAAAATTCAGTTGACACAAGAGTAGAATCCTAATGATGCCTATCTTCGACTTAATTTTGCTAATGTTTGGAACGTTTTAACAATTTTTCCAACATAATCTTCAGTGATGAGGCAAACTTTCAGGTCAACGGACATGTTAATAAGCAAAATTGCCGCTTTTGGTCCGAATCTAATCCCCGCGAGATGCATCAAAGACCTCTGCATAGCCCTAAGGTTGTTGTGTGGACTGGATTATCGGCTAGTGGAACAATTGGGCCATACTTCTTTGAAAACCAAAGGGGAGTTGCTGTGACAGTGAGATCTGAGAATTATTGTCAGATGTTGCAAGAGTTTCTGGTTCCAGCTCTTCAAGAATTTCAAGGTTACAATTCTAGGACGTGGAATCAACAGGATGGAGCCACTTGCCACACTTCTACAGTCTAAATAGACGTGTTGAAAGAAATGTTTACGGGAAAACTCATATCGCGAAGAGGAGTCATTGAGTGGCCTCCAAGGAGTCCAGATCTTTCTCTTAATGATTATTTTTTGTGGGATTACCTAAAATCAAGAGTCTACGAAAATAATCCAACAACAGTTGAAGAGTTAAAGCAAAACATTGTGCAAGAAATTAACGCTATTCCACGAGCAACTTGTCAATGTGTTTTTCAAAATCTGCGAGTGCGACTACAAGAATGTCAAAAAGCTGGTGGCGGTCACTTATATAACATTATCTTTAAAAATTAGATGTCTCTGTCTGATTTACGTTGTAAAAGCATTTTTTGAAAGTATGTGGGTAGTAATTGAAATCCTTATCAAAGCTAACACGTCAATTTTTGGGTGACGCGCATTTCCAACTGCAGGCTTGGGATAGGCCCCCCCGAACGGGTTCCCATTTTGTCGTGGTGGGGGGGGGGGGTGCTTAGTAGCCGTGGCTTGGTCACCCGCGGTGAATAAATAGAAACCCCTTGGCTGGCCCGTGGTGTAGGGCCGGCCCGAGGTGGTGCCCATTTCGGATGTGTGTCGGTGGACTGCGGTGAGAGGGGTGTCCTCTCCCCCTACCGCTGCAGCCGAGGTGGAGTCGCGGAGGAAGAGGAGTGTTGGTAATGCGATGCGATACTCGCCCTATCCTCACCGACTTTGACGGAGCCGCACCGTTTATGCAGTGGTGGTGGGGACGCGGGGGGAGAGGAGTGTCGGTATTGCGAGGCACCGCTCTCCCTACCCTCCGCGGCCGAAACTTGGTTGACGGTGGAGCCAGAGACCTGAACCGCCGCTGTGGTCAGGAAAGTGGGTGCTACTAAGCGCTCGATTTTCCTGGCCCCATGGCTTCTGCGTATCGGACTCGGGGGGGGGGGGGTCCGATACGCAGGTGTAGTTGGAGGCCGTTGAGGGGGCGTGCCTTGTGTTCCTGGTGCGCCTTGCCTGAGAAGGGGAATGAGGAGAAGAGTCCCTCCCCCGAGAAGGGGCTGCCATGGGGCGGCCGTCGCTGGTGGGGCCGCGGATATGTGCGAGAGCGTTTCCGTGACCTTGCCAATATGCGGCGAAGGTGGAACACCATGGGGTTTTAGTCGTTGCGAGTCCGACATAGCCCGTCCTTGCCCCCGCGAGGCGGGTATGCTTAGGCATTTCCCCATGTAAAAAAAGGTTTGGGATAGGATCGTGTGCGTGTGTGGATGTGTGTGCGTGCGTGCGTGCGTACGTGCGTGCGTACGTACGTGCGCACTTGCGTGCGTGTGTGTGTGTGTGCCCGCTGCACCCAGGTACTAGGAGAGTATACATATAGCTTAGCTATATTATGGTACCTCTGCGGTGACGTGCGGGTCGGCGGCGTGCGCGGGCGTGGCGAGCGCGGAGGCGACGGCGCCGGCGGGCCCGCGCTCGCGGTACAGCGCGTACGGGTTGAACAGCATCTCATGCAGGTGCACGTAGTTAAAGCTGCCGTTGCTCGCCTCCACGTTGCGGATCAGCCCCTGAAACGTCAGTGATGCGACAGTTAGTTGCGATATTCCGCACATTTTTTTACAGAATAAGGGTGACAAACGGCGAGCACACAGTCCACTTGATGGTAAGTGGATGCTATGGCCCATCATAGAAATCTACATTTATCCTCGATTAAGTATCACACTTGCCATACGAAACACATCAGCATTAAGCTGCTATTTTTATATGCTATATTATATAACATATAAAAATAGAATAGAAAAAACCTTTCACCTTCCCATGTATAAATTGTAATGAAAATAATGTGATGTAATAATGAAAATGAAAATAAAATATAATATTGTTATATTTTATGAACTTTTTACAACGAAATCTAAATACTACACCCTACCGCAGTATTTCTTTGTAAACAATATTTTTTGTATTTCCTTCAGGTGCTAGAATCACTAGGCTATTCTGTGCGCTTACTCTGGAGCATGCCACATACAACTGACCGTGGGAGAAGCAGCTTTCTCTCAAATCTACTCCCGCTACCTTAAGAGTTTGACTTTGAGCTTTGTTTATGGTTATGGCGAACCAGACTTTGATAGGAAACTGCACTCTCTTGAAATCGAAGGGGTAATTTGGGGAATAAATACAGACTGTCCTCGAGAACAACCTGTCAGTGTAGTTGCCTCGATTACATGGCGATGCAATGTTTTCACTTGCAATCTAGTGACATTGCATAATTTTGGTGGGTTTATATTGCGCAGCAACATAATTGGCGCGCCAACTCTCAATTTTAATATGTGAGTTGGGAGACCGGGAGGCTTCAGTGCATTCAGGAACTCGACTGGATAGTGAATGGCTTCATCGGTGTTTATCACTGAGTCGACGGATTTATATTGATATTCAACCCCTTCGAATGATCTCAAAAGTATTTAATTTACTGAGGCTTGTTCGTATTTTGGTGTTAGGTTGGCATACCCGCATTACCATTCAAAGATGAAGAGTTTTAAAAATAGATTGAGTTGAACAAATGGTATTTTCAAAAGTTATCGTGTTTACGAAGCCATGCCATGGTCTTGATAAATCCACACCATAAGCCACTAAAACCCCTTTTTTATGTAAAAATAGCAATTAATCGATTTAAAAAAAATATTAATAAGTTCAACAATCATTTATCTTTCTAACAATGTGCTTTTTATATCATTTATATATATAATATGATTGCTAGATACGATTTCATGCGACAAAACGTTGGAATCTTAATTTTTAGGCCCTAGTAGAACATCCCTGCGCGCTTTGCGCTGGGCATGCAAAAAAGTTTGTCTGTTCGACTTGGAGCATCCAAAAAAAAAGATATCACCTACACCTGCGTCGATACTGGCCAGTATTTTATAATAGATATGTCTTTGTTCATTGATTAGAGAGCCTTCACTACTTGACACCAGTTCCGCTGAGGAACTGACATCGTAACTTGTTTCCCGGTTATTGTGTAAGCGTTCAGACCGTTGAGCCTGAGGCAACCCGTACTGCTGTAGGCTTTGTCCTCCTAATGCTAATACAGCTTCTCCTATTGTGACCAGACATTTATTGTAGATTTCATCTGCTAGATGTTCATCTATAAGGCCAGAAAGCCTTTCTACTTGTTGTTTGTTGTCTTCTGATAGGTTGTCCCTGTATTTTACCCAAAGAATTAGTGCGTCTGTAATCTAAAAGAAGGCCAGCATTATAGAAAAAAGTTCACGCAATGGAGACTTGTATAAAGCTGCTTCCTCTAGGGCAGAATCCTAATGTTAGTCGTCCTCTAGCAAGCCAAGTTTCATGCAAGCTAATTGAAAAGTTGGTTGGAGCACACCGGTGACAGTCTTCTCTTCAAGTCATCAAAGGATGATGGACCCCTAACCTCGTGAAGAAGTAAGCGAAGATGGTAACACTCTATGTTATTCGGGTGAACCGTGTACACTCTACCTAGAGCGTGTTCCTTCATTATTCCTGGCCAGCCATCTACGGGTTTTCCTTTTTTCTTTATCACAATTTTATATTTTTTGCCATACAAAATATGGTGGCACTGTTTGACATAAATCAAAAAATGCTATCAGTATCGTTTTTGGTGAGCTATTAACTTTATTGCCGGGGTTCTCGGAATTAAAATAGACGCGTTGGCCATTTTCAAGGTGGACAGCTAAATGTACTACGGGAAACCTTTCATGTATTAAAACCCTAAAATCCTCCGAACTGCCTCCTCAAATAACGCCCACTCTCGTTTAATATAACTTCGTCCTTTTTGTTTTCTAGCACCAAAGCCGCCTGATCACTGTTCTTATTAATCTACCGACTTCAAGAAGGAGTCGGTACTCAAATCGACTATTTTTTTTATGTGTGTTTCCTCATAACTTTTTACTGGGTGAACCGATTTCGATGATTCTTTTTTTTATTTGAAAGCTGGTGCTTCACATGTAGTCCCATATCAATTTGATCAAGGTCTGGCCAATAGTTTTTGAGTTATTCTTAATAATTTTTATTGAAGTCGGTTGTACAAAATTTTAAATTTTAAATTATGTACTTACAAATGTACTTTATCGATTTAACAGAATTGGGAAATTCTACATTAATATGTGCCTTAAATGTCCGCGACAGAACCTTATTATAGGGGACCACCTACCTATTGTCTACTTCAATGTCTTTTAATTTAAGTGTAAAGCCACCGTCGACCAGAGATCGTCTTCTGTACTGTGGGTAACCATCGTCACCTGTATGTGTATCTCTCAAAACTTGTCTGGGATATTTTTTGCTACATTTATTATCTTTCATGCAGGGAGAATCATTATTAAGGTTCCCACATGGACCGTGTATCATATTGTTTTTAACTACGTCGTATAAAATAGGATCTTCATTTGGATTTGGTATCAGCACATATAAGTTCATCAACCATGTCAGGCGAAATACGGTTAACCATCCACAACAATATGTGTATGTGAGGCAGACCTGGTTTCTGCCATTCGTTAGAGAACATAAGACAACGTACCTCTCCAACTATTTTTCCTTTGGTTAGAAGTGCCATTATTTTCTTAATTTTGAGGTGAAAAACCCAGGCTATTATGTCGTGTCTATCATAACTTTTTTTTTCCAGTTGAAAGCATCCCCGTGATTTCATCCCATCGAAGATTGCAAGTAAATGTTATAAAGAAATCGGGACAACCGTAGTGGTCGCACTTACGTCATGGCGTCTTGTGTCCGTTCATGCATATAGCATGGCCAGTAAAAGAAGAAGGCAGCACCACCTTTAGACCCAGCTGATCAGCATCAACGTCCTCTCCCTATCCGTCCCTATCGCATCTTGCAAATGTATATAACTGTCCGCTCTAAGCTGCGACTTTTTATTCCTAATATAACTCAACCTTTCCGTCTCAATTTTCGCAAACATGTCAACTAAAAACTGGCTGAACAGCGAACGAAAATATAGCAAATGGTTATCTTCTCCTTTCCTAATCATTATACGGTAAGAATAAAAACTTGCAACGATACCATTTTTAAGCGGTTGTTTGGTCTTAGGATCGCACTGGAGTATAGAAATGAAGTATCCATCCTCGCCATAGCAAAACAAAAGTGGGTACTGTAATGCATCGTATGAGCGATGGATTTCACTTATTCGATGCAATGTGTTATCGTCCAACAATAAGACAAACTACTACCTACTTAAATATCTATATTAAAACAAAAATAAAACTATATTATTATACACAACAAATTAAATACAGATATTTTTACAAATAAAACTAAAAACCTATATTATACACTAACAAATCAAACTCAAAAATTCTTATTTAATTATTATAACAAATGATAAATAAATTAAATTAACTACACTCAAAATATTCTAATGAAATAGTGAAAATGAACTTCCAAACAAATTATACAGAAATAGCAAATATTATTCGCTAAGGAGTATATCTAGATAGGTATATCTAAAAGATTTCCAACGAATTTTCGGAAGAAAACCAAGGTAAGTTTTTCATTCAAAAAATCCAAGGCTAAATAAAATTGAAATTTCGAATTCTAATCCGATTAAATATTCTTTTATATTTGACATTACAATTTGAAAGTGCAGAGTGCATTCATTGTATTGCTTGTACCAAGCTTTTATGTGAGTTCAACGCTTTGAGTTTTCAAACATGGGTCAAAATAAAATGTAATATAAATCAAAAGCACTAAGCAGTATTAATATCAACTTCGATGCAAATCGCCCCCAAAATAACTTTCTATCCCTTTTAACCTCGTTAGGCGATGAGTTTCAATAAAATATAAAACACGTCTTCCATCAATTCTGTTTAAGAATGTTTATGCAAAATTTGAAGTAGATTGGACCAAGGACTCACGTTGTCCCATACAAAACTTGCTCCCGTTTTTCACCCCTTTAGGGGTAGAATTTCGGAAAATCCTTTCTTATCGGATGCCTACTTCATACAAAGAACACACCCTACAAGTTTCAGGTCTCTACAATCAGCGGTTAAGGCTGTGCGTAGGATCCGTCGGTCAGTCATGCAGAACAAAGCATTTTATATGTATAGATTTCATTCAATATAAATATATTTTTTACGTGGCAAACCACGCTGCAGCTATATTATGGTTGTAGCACGAATGGGTCGGCTCGACCGGGGAAGGACCACGCTCTCACAGAATACTAGCGTAAAATAGCAGCTTAATGCTGCTGTATTTCGTATGGCGAGTGTAGAGAACCAGAGACCCTTTTTACTTGAAAAGAGGCATTTCATCTTAGTCCTCATGGCTGACAACGCATCTGCATTTTGATTCGTAGTTGAAAATACATATATATATGGTTGCTGTGTCCCATAGTATATAATGCTATGGGCCACAGCATCCACTTACCATCAGGTGGATTGTGTGCTCGCTTGTCACCTTTATCCGATAAAAAAAAAACTATTAAAAAACTATAATGAAAGAAATCTAAATCTGAAACTTAAATTATCATACCACCCGGGGAGTACCCGCGGTATCGTGCCAAGAACACTGACTGCGTTTCTTTGCTGAATGGCTATACTTTGGTTTTGAACGAGAAAAGAACCAGCGCTCTTATCACCAGCAGCGACGACCAGTCGTGGATACATTCCTTTAGGAACTTCCGACCGATAATGCAAATGGCTCTACAGCAAATGGCGCAAATATGTAGTCATCTCTCAGAGAATCATATATGCGCCACTTAAAAACATAAAAACAACACAATAAAAACCAACTGACCGGAAGTAGTGTGTGTGCGAAACGGAACGCGGCGGCGGAGAAGTGGTTGGCAATAGACGGGTCGAGGTCCGGGTCGTACATGTTGGTGTAACCTTCTGTTTGCACCGTCAGATTCAACGCCCACATAACGTCACTACCTGGGGACATACAGCTTGTGTATATAATAATAATACGAGAATAATTGTGTAGGCTTTTTTTTATTTATTCTTGGAGATTTTCTTACGTGGTAGAGCCATGCTGCAGCTATATTAGTAGTATAGTTGTAGTACGAATGGGTCGGCTGGACCGGGGAAGGACCACGCTCTCACAGAATACCAGCGTAAAATAGCAGCTTACCGCTGCTGTGTTTCGTATGGTGAGTGTAAAAAACCGGAGACCCTTTTTACTGGTAAAGAGGCATTCCATCTTAGTCCTCACGGGTGACAACGCATCTGCATCTTGAGTCTTTATTGAGGATAGATGTAGATGTCTATGGGCTACAGCAACCACTTACCATCAGGTGGGCTGTGTGCTCGTTTGTCACCCTATCCTATAAAAAAAAAGAGTGTACATTATTTACTTTTAAATTTTTTCCAAGCCAGTTTGTCGGTAACGCAACAGTTTATCGTTTCACACTCTTTAATAATAATATCTGGTACTTATAAATACTTAAATTAACACATAAATAATTAAAGTAACATTCACCACTATAGACACAACGACAGACAATGTTTCCTCAAGATGGTTTTGAGCTGCGACTTAGTTACACCACAGAATAATGGTTACGCTTTCGTCATGTAATATAGGTATATCCGCCACCACGAAGCAAATACAAAGAGGAGATGGCATAAGCAACTGTGCACTGTGATTCTAACTAGGTCCTGACGTCATCACAGTGGGCGTGGCTTTAATTAGTATACTGTCAGCGATCGTCCTGTGCTCTTATGTGTCGAAAATCGCAAATCAGTGTATTTTCGTAGTATTAAGAAGAAAAGGATGAAGTGTTGCGTTTTATCGTGTAAAAACTAGTCAGATAGACGCTCTGATGCTATGGATGGCATCCATTTCATTTGTAAGTAATTTTATACCTAATTTATTAAAAAGGTTCTAGAAAAATCTCTGCGTCCGCTTTCATATGTAATTAAATATATTCGACACTAGATGGCGACACTTTGTGTCATGGGAACTAAAAATATAAAGGTACGTACGTATTGCTCAGTATTTGTAAAATAATGGTACGAAGGTGTTGAAATTTGTTTTGCATTCAGTCCTAAAGAACTTTTAATCGCTAAAATATTCTTTGTATAGTTTTTATAATTATTTAGTGAATAGGCCACCATCTATCGTCTAGGTAGTTAAACTACATTGTAACATCGATATGAAACGATGCGAGTAGTTTTACTATTTATCGGTAAATGGAAAATGGTAAAGTGGGCGAGGCTTAACATCCCCTCACCCCGCAAATTGTCACGCGTTGTTACATAGTGAAATCTAATTACAACACCTCCTCTTTGTATTTGCTCCGTGATCCACCACCTCATTACACAAGGTCGAAGTTTGCCTTGTACGCCTAAGTAATTTTCAACGCTAGTTATGAGATATTTCCTCCTTTGTGTAATTTGGCGATTCGGCATTATATACCGCCACTCCATGGTCAATATTCTTACACAAGTTACGAAGGTTACAAAGGTTGACAAACGCAGAGTTTTCTCTCTTTTCTACCGACTTCAAAAAGAGGGAGGTACCCACTCAATTCGACTTTATGTTCTTATGTGTGTTAAATCATAACTTTTTTCTGGGTGAACCGATTCTTTTTTATTTGAAAGCTGGAGCTTCTCATGTGGTCCCATATACATTTGATCAAAGTTTGACCAATAGTTTTTGAGTTATTCTTAATAATTTATATTGAAGTAGGTTGTAATTTTTTTTTATTTTCTCTTCGTTTATTTCCTCGTTTGTTGCCCTCTGTCACCTCTTACGAAACCCGTGGGACGATATGGATTGTAAGCATTCTTATACACTACACGGTCAATATTCTTATACAATATTCATAGAAATGTTTGTTTTACTTACCAAGTATGGCAGGTAGGAACTCAGCGTACGTGATGTGCTGCATCTGTGCTCCGATGATCCGCCTCGTCTCCTGGAAGACGGTCTCGTCATCCCACACGGGGTTCAGTTTCTGGAGCTCAGCTGCCACGCGATTGTGCTGACGTGCCCAGATTAGATGCATCGTGGTGAGATGCAGGTTCTCGTTCGCACGCTCATCGCCTGAAAAAAAGATTTATTATAAGAAATATATAATAGACGGCTGGCGCAGTGGCTAATAGCAATGGTTTGTGGCGCTGTGGGCCGCGACTTCCAATCCTGCACAGAATAAGTGGTATTAGTATGGCCTACAAATATTTTTTCCGGGTATATTTATGTATGTATGTTTGCCTCCATGATACAGGGGAAAATTCTAGTGTGGGGCTTACGTCTTTAAGAAGAATTAAGATGAAATATTTAAGGCGAAACAAATATTGCTCGGTGGTGGATTTTATAACGAAGGCAACATCTAAAATATCTAACAATTTTCCATAGATGACGGAATATCACAAACGCTACGTGTTATGGCTCCGATTCTGCCTAGAAATTCATAGCATATGTAGTTTAAATCGCCTAACAGTAGTGCACTCACTTGCCTGTTCAAGTTTGGAGGTTGATGATGTCAATATAAGTAGTAATTACGGCGTGTAAAGCTTTTTATCTCAGATTTCAGGGGTGTGAAGAATTTTTATTGCAGGTGTATATATTATTCAAAACCTTCTAGAAAGGCTCCTGGGTTTCATGCCGATATCCATTTCAACAAACAGTGACTTATTAATTTTTTGACTAATTTAAAAAAATCCCCCACACACAAGAATTTTCTCCTGTATCGTGGAGACGATTTACCATTCCGAAGACTAGCCTTTTTCATGTGTTAATACCATGCACATTACCCTCTGGGCCTAATAGAAACTAGTTATTTTGATATAACGGACAGACATTTTAACTTTGTTTGTATGTTGTATAGTTTAGAGTAAAGTAGTCGAGTACCCTTAACCGGCGAGCATTTATAGCGTATTATCCAAATGGCAGTTCGTAGTCTCTGCCTATCCCTCTTGGTGACAGGCGTGTGTGTGTGTGTGTGTGTATCATGTTGTATAGTTTTTTTTTTATAGGAGAGGGGACAAACGAGCATGCAGCTCACCTGATGGTAAGTGACTACCGCCGCCCATGAACAACTGCAACACCAGGGAGGGACTTGCAGATGCGTTGCCGGCCTTTTAAAAAGGAGTACGCTCTTTTCTTGAAGGTCCCTAAGTCGTATCGGTCCGGAAAAATCGCTGATGGTAATCGATTCCACAAGGAAGTCGTGCGAGGAAGAAAACATCTTCTAAATCGCACAGTGGTGGACCGCCAATCATCCAGATGGTGTGGATGGTATCGGGAGTTCCGCCGCGATTTGCGTTCGTGAAATTTGGCGGCTGGGATTAATCCGAACAATTCCTCAGAGCACTCCTCATGGTAGATGCGAAGTATAATGAAGAGAAGTATTGATCTTTAGTCCACGCCCATAATCAAGGCTAAATATTGATCCTTGTGGCCCAGCACACATCATAATTGGTGCTCCAGAAGACTCAGTTTCATAACAACTTTTTGGTAACCGACCAGACAGCTATAATTTAACAGTTTGTCGAGTTTATTGACACATCATACTGCCTTCAATTGTTTAATAGTGCATTATGATTTACGCAATCCTGCGCCTTTGATAAGTTACCAAAACTCCTATTATCCTATAGTTTACCCTCCCAGGCACAAGAACAGAGACAAACAATATCTTGTTGGCCATACAAACTTGAAAGGTGTGGGAATCGAACTCGCGACCAATAGCGCTGAGACCAAACATTTAGCCACTGCGCTATGAAGCTATCATATGTAGTTGTACATTTTAAAAAGCCAGAGCAGAAAAAGAAACTTACCAGACTCAAAGCAGTAACGACCCACAGCGTTCATCTCGACGGTGTTGCATCCGTCATTGGGGTCCGTGGACTGCGGCAACAGCTCGTATGGTCCAATCTTCAGCATCTTCAGCTTTCCTTCAGTCCCTAGGCGCAGGTGCGAGGCCTTGCTCTCCATGAAGCCGTACACTGTGGACGCGTCTATGAACGCTGTCGCTTGGTTCAGCTGCTCTCTAACTCCTGAAATTGTGTGTAAGGATTTATATTAACACGAACACTAGACATTGTTTGAATGGAGTTAGTTTTTAAGGATTTTATCGCGTTTAACTAATTTATTTTATACTAGCTGCTCCCTACAACTTCACTACCCTCGCGACTAAAATAAAAGTAGTCTAAGTTATTCTGCATTTAGTAGTAGTAGTAGTACATTAGCTATCTGGCAGTGAAAGTCTCGTCAAAATTGGTTTAGCCGTTTCGGAGATTAGCCGGAATAAACAGACAGATAGACAATAATTTTAAAAATTGTTTTTTAGGGTTCCGTACCTCAAAAGGAAAAAACGGAACCATTATAGGATCACTTTGTTGTCCGACTGTCTGTCTGTCTGTCTGTCTGTCAAGACCCTTTTTCTCAGGAACGCGTGAAAGTGTCAAGCTGAAATTCATGTGAAATACTCAAGTCTACTGTCCCTTGGAGCTGTGAAAAAATCAAACTTCTAAGCCAACGCAATCAAAAGCTACAGCCGTTTATGCCCCAAATTTTCAACATTCGCAAGGGAATCAAAACCTACAGGGTACTTCCCGTGAACTCAGAATCTTAAAATTTGATACGAAGCACTGGCAAACTGGCAAAAGTACAGCCATACGAGTTCATTACTAAAGAAAGAAAGAAAATTCGCTTAAATATAAATAATAAAATGTTAACGTCATACCAAAATGGCATGTCGGCGCGGGGGCTGATCTGACGAACTCCATGCAAGTGAGGTTGTAGTCCTGGTAGTAGGGGTCCTCCACGTCCAGCATCACGGGGAAGCACTCGGGGTGCGTCTGGTTGGTGTTGCAGCAAGACAGAGAACTGCTGTTTTCACCTGGAATCAATTTAACATAGGTCAACGAACTTCAATTCAAATCAATTCAAATCAAAGCAAATCATCTCATTTATTTGCAATCCAAGTGTACATAATTGGTCTTAAATTAAAAATGTGCTTATAACTTAGACGCCCTTTTCAGGCACTGTAAATTTGACGAAGACATTGCTTATATATTATTAACATACATAAAATATAATTAAAAGCTACAAAAAAATATTAAAATATATAATAATGTTATTTTATATTTAAATACTCTTCTACTGAGTAGAAGGGGTTTTGTTTTAAATATTTACCGAGTCTTGATTTAAATTTCGTTAATTCTGATATATTTTTTATTTCTTGTGGTAATTTATTATATATTTTTATTTTTTATTTTTTTTTTCAAATCGTATGAACTCCAAGTTCCAGCAAAATACAAAGAGACATTCCTCGCTTCCGATTTCTGAAACTTTGGGGTGGTGGAAAAATCAATTGCCGTGCGTTAGTCTCGCAAAAACTCGAAAATCGCGGCGCGACCTATTTAGATCGAATTTTTTTGGTGTGTGTGAGTGTCCCTGAATGGTTTAGATTCACAATTGGGCCCGATAGATGGCGCTGTTGTCAAGATCCATAAATTAGTTGTTACGATCAATCAGTGATAGCGGCAAACCATAATATCAGGAATCTGATACCATGGTTTTACCAGGTTTTGAACCATTTATACGTGGTAGAGCCATGCAGCAGCTATATTAGTAGTATAGTCGTAGCACAAATGGGTCGGCTCGACCGGGGAAGGACTACGTGCTTACAGAATACAAGCGTAAAATGGCAGCTTGATACTGCTGTGTTTCGTACGGTGAGTGTAGAGAACCGGAGACCCTTTTTACTGGAAATGAGGCATTCCATGTTAGTCCTCACGGGTGACGACGCATCTGCATTTTGATTCTTTATTGAGGATAAATGTAGATGTCTATGGGTCACAGCAACCACTTACCATCAGGTGGACTGTGTGCTCGTTTGTCACCCTATCCTATAAAAAAAAACATGATTGCTAATAGCCGTGTGTGTGGTGGTGTAAAAGAATCTATCTCTACTTTTCCCCGTCTGGGTTTCATAAGAGGCAGCTATGCAAAATGCCAGTGCCAGTGTAATAACAGACTGTGAATATTTTGAAATTGGTTCCAATTCCAAGTATACGTATACGCACTGCAGTAGCCACTAACCATCAGGTGAACTGTAAGCTCGTTTGCTACAGTTTTATGAAACAGGGAGCAAAATAAGTACTGACGGTATTATTATTTAATACTAGCGATCCATCCTGGCTTCGTCCGTGGGTAGGATCTAATGTCGTTATTTTGATTTAATATAATCAACGACCATTGATTATATACTATGACCATATTTTTTATACAGTTGTAGATCGCTATCTACTTGCTCGTCAAGTGTCATTAAAATCGTTTCAGCCGTTCCGAAGATTAGCTCGGCTCGGACAGACAACAGACAAAAATTTAAAAAAAACATGCGTGAGTGTCGTGGAACACTTGGTTGAAACGAAGTTCCTTTTGTAGTATATTATTATTGATAAACGTATTTATTATATTATTGATTAAGAAATACAAATAAATGTATTACTAGCGTTTATGAAAATTAAACGTCATTTAAAATAATATTCCTTTCATGGCAAGATAAGAAAAGTGCGAGGGAGATAGATATTATACCATCTCGCTCGCACTATAGAAAGGACCGTGATGCAAAAATCTTATGGTGGCACTTCACATGGTTATTTGTATTTGCGTATTTGGGGTATTTGACAAATAACTTCCATGTGTAGAGAGTATATTTGCCGTAATTATTGCAATATTTGCCTATTTGGCAAATATAGCCAATAACAAATACGGCTTACCGATCGTCTGTCGGTTTTTCAAGGCTCATCAAAGGACACAAATAGGCAAATACGCAAATATACTGGCCACACATGGTCAGGCTCATAAGCGCGCGAACTGTCAACCAGTACGGACGGACCTGTTTATAACCTCTTAATGAGTGATTATTTAGGTACCTACGGAAAATGAATTGGAACAAAGAAACCGTTGTAAGTTTTCTTGAACTTTACCAAATGAACCCATGCATTTGGGACCTTGGAAACGAGGGGCATAAAAACCGGCAACGAGTAAACCACGCGTGGCATACCATTAAAGACAATTTGGGGGTACCATGTACCCTGCAAGTCAAAAAGAAGTCGCTTATGTCTATAGAATAGAATAGAATAGAATAATTTTTTATTCAATATAGATTACATGTGTAATTCTTATTGAAAATCATTTTTTACTTTACCACTGGTTCGAAAAAACACCTCTGTCCTGAGAAGAACCAGCAAGAAACCCAGCGGGACTTTTTTTAAAAAGCAAATTTTACATTAATGATTGTACAAACTATAAGTACAAAATTTATTTTAGAAACAGCTTGGAAGCGACCACCTCATTCCCAGGGCTTATTATCAACCACGTATTCATTTATACTATAATAACCCTTTTTATAAAGTTTCAACTTAATATCTGCGTATCGAGGTTACAAAACCAAAATAAAGAAAAGCGAACGATCCGGATCAGGTGCAGCCGATGTGTACCAACCAAGTTGATTTGCATTTGCATTTACGGATAGTTAGATTTTTATGCACGGTCAGCAATGCTGACTCAGCATCCACCATCGCCTTGCTATTGGTAGTTTTTTCATCACTGTATATTTTTACGCATAACATATAATAGTAACATGCGTTCAAATAATAAAATCCAGCTGCAAGTGCAACGTCCATTTTGTAGGTACAACTACTTTCTGCTAGCAAACATGTTAAATTTTTTTGTATTTGGCTCCATGTGTGGACGGTTGTATCGTTTATTTGCCTGTACGTCAAAATTTTTTGCCAAATACGGCAACATGCAATCACAAATACAAGTAGCCATGTGAAGTGCCACCATTAGCCGTATTTATTGTTGGCTATATTTGCCAAATAGGCTAATACGGCAATAAGTATGGCAAATATACTCTCCACACATGGAAATTATTTGTCAATACAGCAAATACGCAAATACAAATAGCCATGTGAAGTGCCGCCATTACCCTTTTTGTCGCCTAACCCCCGTCCGCCAAATTTGTACCGTGCGATAAGAAGGTTATTCATGTTTTAATGGTATGCCAGTGCCTTCAGCTCGGTATGAGGCAATTATTTCGATATTTCAGACAGACAAATTTTATGTATGCCTCATTTTAAATTTATGCATGTATGCATATATGTGGCACAGCGTAGATTTACATAAGATAAAATAACCATAATATTATTTACTCTGTGTTTTCTCGTAATGTAGATATAAGCGTTATCTGTTTACCTTATTAAATAACAGTCTAAATTATAACAATCTTGAATTTATTTTCTTTAAAAAAAAATCATCGGCCAAATCATGAAATGGCGGCGTATCAAGAAATCAGGTATGCACATGTGTGTGTGTGTGTGTGCGTGCGTATGTGTGGTTGTCAGACTAACCCTTGCTAAGCGCGGTAGCGGTGATGTCGTGGTCCACGAACTGCCCCCAGACGGCCAGCATGACGGTGAAGGCGGAGTCGTGCGCGTAGCTGGGCCGATGCACGGTTACGCTGACGTCACGCGCGCTGGGCAGCGCCGAGCCGTTCACGCCCACGCGTGGGGAGCTGATGCCTGCAACATTCCATTATTAGTAGAGAAGAGCGGCGTAATATAAGACTGCACAACATTCATCTTAGACGGTGTCCGTGGGACGCAATAGCCACTTAATATCGATATAAAAGAGTTGCAACAATATATCGACATGTTGCAAGCGCAATAATGATCTATTGCAAACGAGAGTGCGGTGCAACTGATTCCTGTAAGAGTTGACCGCCGCCCAGTTATTCATAATTGCAATACCAGGAGAGTTGCAGGTGCGTTGCCGGCCTTTTAAAAAGGAGGTCGTGAAAATCGGAAAAAATGCACGTCTACCACCAGCGATTTATCCACAAAAAAGCTGTGCCAGGGAGAAAACTCTTAGTGAATCGCACAATCGAAAAATAAAAATAGAATAATAGAATAAAAGAAATAGTAATAATTGGACATTGTAATTAAAAATAAAAATTTTAATTGTAAAGTAGTACTCAGAAGTAGGTTTACAGTATAGTACCTACGCACACACATTGACAACTGACATCATAATATTTATATTTATATTACAGAACAAATTCGACGTTGTAATTTTAGATGTTTTTTTAAGTCTAGTAAACCATATAATTGTCTCTGCCATTACTATGAAATTATTTTAATTATAATATATTATAATAACAAAATAAAAATAATAATACAATACCTAAATAATACACATTACTAAGCTTTATTAATCTAAAAATATTTATAAAATATTTTTACCATCTCCATAATCCGGTGGCAACACCCTCCGGAACGGCGTATTTGAGACACCCCATCGCAAGGGGTTGTTTAGATTGTTGCACGTGCCGTCCTGTGTACGATACTTGGAGATCACGCAGGGTGTTGTGGGCGGCCTGCAGTATGCTGGCTCAGTAAAGGAACCGTTGGTGGAGGGCCCGACGCCTACGCCTCCGGGGCGGAGGGAAGGATTCGAACTGGAAAAGAAATAAATAAAAAAAATATTGGGTTTGTAGTTTTAGCAATTTGTATCGTGTATTTTAGTAGGTATTATTATGATAGATTAATTCAAACAACAAGAAATTATATTTCATGGCCGCCGAAGTTCTATTAAGGGACTAATACCTATAATATGAATGATACACTAATTTATAACATATTTATGTTTTTTTATAATATAATATTATATTGATATTATTTCTGAAAGGGTTTTAGAACAAGGAAGTGTCCGCCGCGCTGCCCCAATGCGTGTTGGCGAACTTTACGTCTTCGAAATTTATTTATTATTTCTCAGACATGCAGGTTTCATCACGATGTTACCTTTCACCGCCGAGCACGTGGTAAATCAGTGCTTAAAATTGCAATTAACAATTTCATTGGTGCCGGCGAGGATCAACCCCGGCTTGCTCGCATACTGTGAAATTTACAGCGAGCGCTAACCATCTATCTGATCTACCACGGCTCAAGTCAAAACCCTCACAAAAATGAGGGCATGGAGGGAGAAAGTTAAAGTTACAGGCTATACATGTACCAGAACCCATAAGTGGGACGTGTATAGGCTGTATACCTCTGCTTATACTTATATAATTACTAGCTGGCCAGGCAGACGTTGTTCTGCCCTCTCCGACGACCCTGTGTCCTATAAAAATTCTTAAATTCGTAATAAAAAATATTGAGCGTCACTTATAGGGATAAAAACTAATCCTATCTCTCAAGTTGGAGCAAATTGCACATAGTGTGCAAAATTTCATTGCAATCAGTTATCAGTTTAGTAGTTCATCTTCATCGTGGAATCGCGGACAAACAATGTGACACGTAATTTTTATTTATAAGACACTATAATCTTTAATCTTGTATCTTGTATTATGTAATATGTTTAATACATTGGAGTTCTAGATTTTCAATTTATGGGGGAACAGCGCGTACGCAGTTCCCACTACCAAAAATTACGCGTCCGAGTTATCCACATTAGGGATAATCGCAGGGGTCAACCTAACCGCAGTGCAATGGAAAGGCCTCGCCCTGGGGGAACCGCCTTCTTGATCACGGTATCCCCTACGCCAGGTAAGTATGAATAAGCTACATCGGTGGGCTGTCCTGATTCATTTAAAGTAAATTTCAACACCGCGTGTTACAAAACAACTATTGCCATCTAGTGGATAACAATTGAACCACGTACGTAATACCTGGTCTGTGCAAATATGTAGTCTAGCCGTGTTTTATACAGTTACTCATAGATGACGCGTTGCTTTATACTGAGCTATAGAACGCCTTATTATTTTTTTGTTATTTTTCAGACTCGGAAAACTTCATTAACGTACTTCATACCTATATTCATTCAAAAAAATCCGCCCATGTGTCTCCCTCAAACCCATAGCATATTGATTCTTTTGATTTGAGAAATTTTTATGAACTATAAAATACCTTTGATTTATATCGTGAGTTTGCACATATTTTCATAGATTTATTTATTTAACAATTTATGTACACAGAAAGTAATGTTACAATGAACAATAAAAAAGATATTTTGTATAAAGGCACTGCTTATTTCATATTGAAATTTCTTGCAGCAGGCTCGATACTGAACAGATTCAAAGTGAAGCAGATTTAGTGTGCACTCTCATAATAAATATTAAAATATTATGTATATATAAAAGTCATGGATTAGATCATTGGGACCACAAAGAAAGATAGTGCTCTTTAACTTGCCTTTTAAACACTGAAACTGTTTGAGCCGCACGAATTGCAGCAGGAAGAGAATTCCATAACCTAATTGCATGTACTGTAAAAGAGTGAGAATAGAACTTAGTACTGGAGGAAGAGAAATTTAAGAGGGTTTGTAAATGTGATTTGCAAACTGCAACGGGGGAATGAACAAAGCGGAATCGATCACGTAGATACGGCGATGATGTTGGATCGTATAGTATGTTAAAGAGGAGGCAAAGGATTCGGGTATTCCTGCGAAGAAGGATTGGGAGCCACTTGAGCTGTTTGTGATAGGAGGAAACGTGGTCATACTTTTTTAGCCCAAAAATATAACGAATACATAAGTTTTGCAAGCGATCAAGTTTTTTCAATTATTCCTCAGTCGCATCCGAATAACAGACATCAGCATAATCAAGAATCGATAAAATAAGTGTTCGGACATACAAAATCTTCGTTGATAAAGGCAGAAAATTTAAAGGCATTTTAAGGAATGAAAAGTATAATTCCATGTCAACATGGCATCCATGATGATGCCCAGATTCTTAACAGTTAGTGAAATGCTTAGTGGCGTACCATTAATTTGCTGTGTTGGGACTGAAATAAAATCAAAAAGTTACGAGTAATCCTGGTGCATACAATCATTGCTTGTGAATTTTGTAGCGTTTAGTCCATATGATCTAGACCACTCATAGATTTTATTTCGATCTTTTTTCATTTGTTTTGCTTCAGTAGCTAGAAAAAGACGATATAGCTGCAAATCGGCTGCATAGAGATGGAAGTTTGAAGATATCACGTTGGTAGTTGGTACCTATTCTGTTTTGAAAATGCAATGGTCGCAAACATTCAATGTGTGTAATATTAAACTGATTTTGATGAAATTTTGCATTAAGGTGTAACTTGATCTACAGGATTTTATCTTCTCATATCGGACTTTTATTCCCACGGAGCGTGATATAACAGAAATTAAAAAAAAAAAAACAGAAAATAAAGGTTACTGATAAATAAATAACATGACAAGAAAAATATGGAGTAATAAATATGGAGAGAATAAGAAAAATATAACAATAAAGACTACTTGTGGCTTCGACGTGTCGTTTTTAAAGGTAGAAAAAAAATAAGAATACTGTTGAATTCGTAATTTTTTATACAATTTTTTGATACCCTTAACAAAATTGGTACGTACGTAGTATAACGTACATTTTTTCTAATTCATAATTTTCTTAAAATAGGAAACTATTAGATGTAGATTTATACGGGCCACAGCATACATTTACCATCAAGGAGACTGTGTTCATTTGTCATCTTTTTAAAAATCTGTGGAGGGTGCCGTAGATACCTAGTTAAACATAACTTTCGTAAAAATTAATATACTTAATCTATGACTACATATTAAATACATATAAATCCACAATATAAACCACAGGAATTTCGATTCATAAAAATTTCACATAATTAAGGGAATCAAATTATTGTGGGTGTGAAAAAGAATATGATATGGACATGGTGACTTTTTCTCCAGATATAAACCTAAGGTTGACATCTAATAACGGATGAAGCTCTAAAGATAGACTGGGACTCCAAAGATGCCATACCTACCCAAATCTCACATACTGGTAATACGAAGCAATATTACTAGTGCAAGAATAACGCTGCTGCGCTCACCAACCTAACAAAACCGTCGCGCATTTTTAGACAGGTAATATATCTTATTCAAACTTGAAACAGGTACAATAAAAGCTAACATCCATTGGTGAACTTCTACAAAGAGCCTACGTTAACACATGGATGGGTAAAAATATCTCTTAGCGTTAAAATAAGTAGTATAAGTTAGCGATATATTTATCAAAAGTCATTAAGTATTAAAAAAATGTAACAGGCGTCCTCTTGCTCAATATAAGGAAAAGCGTCATCTATGAGTAACTATATAAAATACAGCTAGGTTACATATATTTGTACAAACCAGTTGTATGTACGTGGTTTAAATGTTATCCAATAGATGGCACAAATTATTTCGTTTCTCGCGGTTTTGAGATTTTCTGAGAGTGAATTAGTACAGCTCACCGATCTACCCTATTCATACTTACCTGGCGTAGGGGATACCGTGATCAAGAAGGCGGTTCCCCCAGGCCGAGGCCTTTCCATTGCACTGCGGTTAGGTTGACCCCTGCGATTAGCGATGCAAAGTTTTTAAAAATATCGATATATTGATATCGATATATATTGAATGAAGTTGATATTTATATATCGATATATCGGTCAAGTACGCCGAAGCCGATATATCGATATTTCATCGATATTATCCTTTTTTTTAAGGTTAATAAAACGAAAATTTGGAAATAAAAAATGTATTATTTTAATATATAATTAAAAAAAAATTAATTCCAGTATTTTGTACCAGCTATTGAACTTAAAAATAATAACTTAGAAAGTCTGCTTCCATGTAGCCGGTTTCGGCTCTGGGTTATAGTAGCTCCTGCCTTCGAAAAAAGACGTTCTGATGGAACACTTGTTGCTACAATCGGTAGATGACACATTGCCACTTTAAAAAGATTCGGATATACACCCTGCATCTCTTGCTATGTTTCAAGAACATTTACTTTTAAAGTATTTACAGGGGCAGAGAGATATAACGTGAGTTCATCGTCACCGTCAGTTTTTTTTTCTTTTTATCTGCGTGTGAGCCAAAGATTTGTGGTACTTCCAAAAATCAAATTCAACTTTTTCTTCATCTTCTGAAGAAGTTGACGAAGCCGTTACGGCAGATTTATATTCAGAAATGAATTTTCTAATTCGAATTCAATCTTCTGGATGTTTGTGTTTCATATGTGATGCTAGATAGTTATGGATACACCCCGTCCCTCTGTTTTAGACTAAAATATTAAAATATGTAATATTGTATTATTTAGACTAAGCAGTAAAACTACTGTATCAGCATTTGTATGTAAGTTCCTAGTACTTAGTTGATGAGTCGCATGTCTGCGCACAAACGGACTCTTTGAATATCGTTCATTATTAAAGCCACCTCCAAATCGGTCGGACATAGTAATCTAATTGTATTTTAGTTTTTAAAAACTCCTTTCGACGTTCCCGAAATTTGACTGGCGCAGCCGGTAGGATTTGTTCGCAAAGGCTGTACCGTCTCTCGAAATATTCAGGTGTCCAAATTCGCCTGAATTCGTGATAGCGGCGCGAATAGCTGTTGGACAAATCCAAGAACCAAAGAAATTTGTCATCGAGGGAAGCGGAAGACATGGGAATAGCGGCTGGTTGGTGAGTAAAACTTTTCACCATCCTTGATACCACTATTATCCTTAATTTTTATTTAAATTTGTTATTATTGAGATCGGACTTCTCTCATTATAACGTATCTGGTTTTTCAATTAAATATATTTAGTAATAGACACTCTATTAGTGTAGGCGTAACGGTGATAAGAATAAGGGACACAGAGTGCCTTTTGCACAGAGATTATTAAACGTTCTAAAAATAAGACTTTTATAAAATTAATAAATTAAATGTAATTAAAGCTTTACTTGATAACTAAAGAATATATGTTTTATTAATACTAGAGATATAATACAGTTTTATTTCATTTATTTTTATTTTTCATTACATTTACATCTTTTACACATTTTATACTTTAAATAAACTTTTATTTTATAAATTATATTTTATATGCTTTAGTGTGTTCTACCTTATATTTTGTGTTATTGCATAAAATTGCGCCCTATATTAACTGACTCCTCTGACGCGTGTATTACTCTATAACGATGGAACAACCAATGGCAGCAGAACGACAGACCGTTGTAATTAATCCCATTCCTACAGAAATGCTACGGCTTATTCCACTTTTTAATGGCGACAAAAGACAGTTAAATTTGTTTTTGAGGAAATGTGAATATGTCATTCGTAGGTATAGGGGTGACGAAGAACAAAATTTATACGTTTATCATTCTATAACTAGTAGGCTTACAGATAACGCGGCGTCACTCTTATCGGAACGGGAGGATGTCGTGTCGTGGTCGCAGTTGAAAGATTTGCTAACGCAACATTTCGGAGACCCCCGTAGCGAAGAGTGTATTAGTATTGAATTAGAATCTTTAAAGATTAAATCTGGTGAAAACTTTCAAGATTTTTGTAACCGCATTCAAAGTATTCGATCATTATTAATTTCAAAAGTAAACATATCGGATGATAGTAATCTTAAAAGCGCTAAATTGGCAATTTACAACAATACAGCTCTAAACGTATTCCTATACAATCTTCCCGAGAATATGGTTCGGATAGTGAGGTTAAAGAGGCCAGCGACTTTAGAAGACGCGCTGAGCATTGTACTAGAGGAAGTCAACTTCCACGATCAATACAATATGCGTAATCGTGTTCACGGTAGTAGTGGTTTAGCTTTAAGGCAGCCTCAAACATCAGTTCCAATACAAGGATTTAAATTCGGTAGTGCGCCTCACACGGTAATGCAACCATATGGATACAAACCAGTGTTTCCGAATAACATTACACCAAAATTTAATTTCGGCATTCAAAATCAAAGCCAATTTAAGATGCCCCAATCTGGCTTTCGTCCTCAACCAATGCAACAGATAGGTTACCGTCCACCTCAATTTGGTTATCGGCCACAACTTGGCCAGCAACCACAACAGTTCAGCTATCGTCCACAACTCGGCCCTCAGCCACAACAGTTCGGTTACCGTCCACAACTGGGCTTTCAGCCACATCATCTTGGTCAAAGACCTCAACAGCAATTTGGCCATATGCCAACTACACAATTTGGTAATAAACCACAAACTCAGAAACCCAATTTTCAAGAGACTGACGTTTCCATGAGGACAGCTCCTCCAAGGCCACAACCCGGCTTTAGATTAAATGAGTTGACCTTAAGAGAAAATGACGGACAGTATAACGAGTATTATGACACAGACGAATATGTAGAGCAATGTGATAACGAATTCACACCATCTCCGGAAGAAACCGTTGACGAAACAACTTATGACGAGTTTGCAGACGAAACTCAACCTCAAACTCTTGAAAATTTTCACATGAAAGCCTCCATCGGAGACAAGAAGTCATAGAACTAAATTGTGATCCGAATCTCAAGTTACCCTATATTTATATCCCTGAAATAGATGCAAAATTAATGGTAGATACAGGTAGTACTAGATCTTTTATCAGCCCCCGTAAAGCATATCAATACTTCTACCAATATATAACACACGAACCATTCGAAGTAGTCAGTACCCACGCCTCTAGCAGACACGATGAGGTGATAGAAATCCCCCTACCACCCACTTTTAAGAGTTCAGATTTTCATAAATTCTATCTATATGACGTCGACTCTCGATATGATGGTCTTATTGGTAATGACCTATTGAAACAACTAGATACAATTATAGACCTTAAAGACCTTGTACTTAAAACTAAAACAACTTGCATACCAATAGTTAATAATAACTTGAATTATGTTATAACACTACCACCACGATCAGAGCGGCGCGTAAAATTGCCAACAGACCAATGTTCTGGAGAGGCAATCATTAATTATAAGGAATTTGTCAGCGGTGTACGAATGCCTAGTGCATTGGTAAATTGCGTTAACGGTTATGCCGCAACCGTCATACAGAACGTTCTTGACAAAGAAATGATATTGACAGTAACACGACCTTTTACAGTTACTAAGTATGATACGACTACTCAATGTGACATAAACTTAACAAGTACCTATAGTGACTTAGAGATCGATAAGGTACTCGAGGATAATCTACTTAAACTAAGACTTAATCATACTAACGATGAGGAACGCGACAAAATTTTTAGACTTTGCCAAGAATTTAAAGACATATTTTACTGCGACAAATTACCACTAACTTTCGCTAACGAAATTAAACATAAAATACGCACAAAAAATGAAGACCCAATTTATGTTAGACCCTACCGTCAAGCACGAATGCAAGTAGACGAGATAAATAGGCAAGTAGACAAGTTATTGAAGGACAATGTTATTCAGGAGTCACATTCGCCATGGAATGCTCCTGTACACCTTGTACCCAAAAAAATGGATGCATCTGGTGAAATTAAATTTCGTATGGTTATAGACTACCGACGTTTGAATGACATAACCATAGACGACAAATACCCACTACCAAACATAACAGATTTATTTGACAAGTTAGGGAAGAGTTCTTATTTCAGTACAATCGACTTAGCAAGTGGTTATCACCAAATCGAAATAGAAGAACAAGACAGGCAAAAAACAGCCTTTAGCACTCAAAACGGCCATTATGAATTTCTTAGGATGCCATTTGGCCTGAAGACAGCTCCTGCAACTTTTCAGCGGACCATGGATAGTGTGCTCAGGGGATTACAGGGGATACACTGCATGGTATACTTAGATGATATAATTGTGTTTTCGACCAGTCTGGAAGAACATATACAAAAGTTACGGACGATATTTGACAGAATTAGGGCGACCAATCTAAAAGTTCAATTAGACAAGTCTGAATTTTTAAGGAAAGAGGTTTTATATTTAGGACATACCATTACAAAAGAAGGGCTACGTCCGAACACAGACAAAATTAATGCTGTGTTAAATTTTCCCATACCTAAGACAACAACGGAAATTAAAAGTTTCTTAGGACTGGTAGGGTACTAGCGACGCTTCATAAAGGACTTTGCTAAGATCACACAACCTCTAACTGCATGCCTTAAAAAGCGAAATAAAATTACCATCGATGAAAAATATATTAATGCGTTTGAAAAATGTAAAGAAATATTAACGAGTGTACCCTTATTACAGTACCCGGACTTCGATAAAACCTTTATTTTGACGACTGACGCCTCAAATATAGCTTTAGGAGCAGTTCTATCACAGGGACCTATTGGTAGTGATAGACCTGTTGCATACGCTAGTAGGACGCTTAGTGACACTGAAAGTAGATACAGCACCATCGAACGAGAACTTTTAGCTGTTATTTGGGCCGTAAAACATTTCCGACCGTACCTTTACGGACGAAAATTTGTAATTTATACTGACCACCGACCCTTAGTTTGGCTTTATTCATTAAAGGAACCAAACAGTAAGCTTACCAGATGGCGATTACGACTACAGGAGTACGATTTTGAAATCATTTATAAAAATGGAAAACAAAATACAAATGCCGATGCCCTATCCAAAATTAAAGTTAATGCCTTAAATTCAGACGACGAAGGTCATTCGATGGACGTTAATTTCGACAGCAAAGAGTATAAACTTAGAGAGCATCTGAAAGACGTAGTTAAGGAAATTGAAAAACTAAACACTCAAAATAAAAGACATAATGACACAACGTCCATTGTGACAATATCAGACTCAAGTACTGTTTCCGCGAGTCCTATGTCTCTTTCCGACACAATATCAATTTGTAGTTCAGAAAAGGTTTCCGAATATCCAATTCGATCACCTTCAGAATCTAGTAAGTCCCAAACTGTGCATTCAGCCGTAGAATTAGAGTCAAATGGAATACCAATACTACACGAGGCTATCGATACAAAGCCAAATCAAATATTAATATTTTCATGGTTCAAAAATGAATATCAGGTTAAAGATATTTCTAGGAAAAAACAAAAAGTTTTAGAAGTATTTTTACCATTAGATAATTCCGAATTAATTAAAGAATTTTTAAAGAAATATATTAGGCCTAAAATTAAATATTTTATATATTTCGAACGAAAAGAACATCGAAGACAATTTAGCAATATTATTATACACCTTTTCAAAAAGGACATGGTTCAATTTTATGAATGCACGGAACGAGTAATTTTTGTTGAAGACGAAAAAGAACAAAGGGCGATTGTAATTAAGTATCACGAAGGAAAGACATGTCACCGGGGTATTAAAGAGACGCTAGTTAGAATCCGCAGAAATTACTATTGGGATAATTTACAAGAAACTGTTTCGGCAATAATAAATAGTTGCACTGCATGTAAAAAAATGAAATATGACAGAAAGCCAATTAAATCTATTCTTCAATTAACCCAGACCCAAGATGCTCCGTTTCAAGAGATATTTATAGACCTGTTTAATATCGAAGGAAAACATTATCTGACTCTCATAGATGCGTTTAGCAAATTAGGCCAAGCGATAGAAATTGCAAATAGATCCACCCCCGAAGTAGTCCGAGCTTTAATGAAGTACTTTTCTTTTTACGGAATACCAAAAAAGATAAGTTCAGATCCGGGCTCTGAATTTAACAATGAATTAATTAAAGAATTCTTAAGCTTACATAAAATTGAGCAACACATTGGCACTCCAAATAGCCCAAGCTCGATGGGGCTTATAGAACGCTTCCACTCGACAATCATAGAAGTTTACAGATTGGTAAAATACGAAAGAAAACCTACTGATGCGGCATCAGTTATGACGTATTCCGTACTAGCATATAATAATACTATTCATTCGGTAACAGAACTTACACCCTTCGAGGTAGTTTTCGGACATACCGACACGGGTAGCCCGTTTAATACAGAATTTGATAAGCAGTATTTACAACACTTAGTAAGAGACCATGCAAGCGAACAAAATTCTTATACAAATATTTAGCAGAAAATATGGTAACAATTAAAGAAAAGATTAGGAAAAAGAAAGGCGGTGAAGATGAGATGGTATTTCAGTGTGGTAAAACTATATTTGCTAAAGATACAAACAAAAGAAAGAGTAAGGACAAACCGCGCTATGTTACGGCTAAGGTAGTAGGCAAGGTCGAAAGAAATATAGTACCGATACAAATAGGTGAAAGGAAGACTAAAGCTCCAATTAAAAATATCAAACGCCCTCCACAGGTGGTGCATACTGATGATTGCGAAGCCGATCCTGGCCCATCATCTGCAGTCACTTGAGGAAAACCCAGGGATACTTCCGGTAAAACAAGGACAAGCATATGCCCAAACAGATCACTGGACTATAATAAAGATTTTAAATTTAGAGAATATTTATGACGACCTAAATGTAATTATTGCTCAATATCATAAGCTTAGTAGACTAATCGAAGTAAAGGAACCATACCCTCGTTAATTTATCAGTGTTAAAACCCATGTAGAGTACATACGTGATATAACCGTTCAAAAATTCCAACAACTTATGCCGCGACGCTTTAAGAGAGTGATCTTAAATCAATTAGGTTCTGTTCTAAAAATTACTACGGGAAACCTCGATCATGAAGATGCTCTTAAATATGATAAAACTTACTTCGGAATTAAGTCACAACCAAATTATCATTTCTAAGAAACTTACCTTGGTCTCCAAAATGTTAGACAGCTTTATTAATGCCACGGAAACCCTAAATAATAATTCCGTTATGCTGGATGCACGCTTGAAAAGTGTAGAGACAATGCTAAATCATTTAACGACTAGAGAAAATAACTGCGTTTTCTCTACGTATATTTTTGGATTATTTAATTTATTTATAAGTAATTTTCGAACTATATTTTATAAATTAAGTGAAATAGAGACTGCTCTAGCTTTTAGTAGAGTATCGATACTTCATAAATCTATAGTAAATTCTACAGAACTTTTAGATTATTTAAAACTAATATCGAATACCGAAAATTTAGTGTACCCACCAACAGAAACTAATTTGGTAAAACTAGAACAAACCATAAGTGTAAAATCTTATCTTAAGAAAAACCAGATAGCATTTATAATGGAGATTCCGTTAACTGATAATAATACTTACAATTATTTTAAGGTTTATTCCGTACCTATTTTCCGCGAATCTGTAAACGAAACGATTGCCATCTTCCCAAAATATCCTTACCTCCTGGTGAAAGGGATGAAATATTTACCAGTCACGAAACCGTGTCGTCCCCTTGCTGCTGGTAATGATTTCCTGTATATCGAAGAAAATAGAGCGCTCTACCCTGGACTTACCTGCATAGAACAGCTAATGAAATTTGAGAATAATCTTACTTGTTGCACGCAACATGCTATTACAATTGAAGACGTTAAGGTGCAGCGAATTAAAGCTGAAAATTGGATTGTTTTTACAAAGTTAAAAACGACGCTGACAAAGCACTGCGGTAACGAGATCACCAAACAACCAATTTTTGGAACCTATATACTAACCAGCGATGAGCCCTGTGACCTGGAGATACACAGTACTTATATTCATCATCACCGTGTTTACACGGAATACGAAGCGGCGCCACCAGTTTCAGTCATCAACTTACCTCATTTACGTGCAAATATTAATGTAACAAGTACACGCGTAATTAACATGAATGGTGTCAACTTGGATGAAGTGAAATATATGTCAAATGCTTTAAAACACAGTGAAATATATTACACAGATTTAAGTGCTCTCAACGGAGAAAAAGACTCTAACTTCAGTGTTCTAACATATGTAATTTTAAATTTCCTAGCTTTAAGTTTCTTATTGTTCTTTATATACGTGTTAAGAAAAAAATGTATACCTTACATCCAAAATTATCGTAAAAACATCAAAAATGATATTACCGATAATTTTGCTCTTAGGGAGGGAGGAGTTATGGATACACCCCGTCCCTCTGTTTTAGACTAAAATATTAAAATATATAATATTGTATTATTTAGACTAAGCAGTAAAACTAATGTATCAGCATTTGTATGTAAGTTCCTAGTACTTAGTTGATGAGTCGCAAGTCTGCGCACAAACGGACTCTTTGAATATCGTTCATTATTAAAGCCACCACCAAATCGGTCGGACATAGTAATCAAATTGTATTTTAGTTTTTAAAAACTCCTTTCGACGTTCCAGAAATTTAACTAGATTGCTTGTATTTCCAGAAGTTTTAACTCGTTTGTTACAAATAGTGCAAATAACATTACCGTCTCCTTCTTTTTTGAAATAAGACCACAATTTACTTCTTTTCATATTTAAATTAGCAGTAAATAAATGCAAAAATAACAATCAATGACAGCTCAGCTCAGCCTACTCAAGTCTACCACTGCCACAGACTTACACACTTACCATAGATTAGAGAACAGAATCACTTCTTTTTTTTTGGAGTTTATGGCCTGGTATCTAGACCTTTAGGCCAAGTCTTAAGTATTTTTATTCGATTTATTGTAATTTCCCCACTCCTTCATAGTATACTGCGTCACAATATGTTGATGCGTCACATTGTGCAGTTCTTGGGAGATTTTGGCGGCAACTTGATCCAGCAGACAGCTGACAGTTGGCGATGTTATCTAAAGGTGCCTATGCAAACAAACAGCTTATCTTGAGAATCCATCACCATCAGAGCACTTGTTTCACTGTTTCCACTAATAGTTCACATGCGTAGACACTTAATACACAAAATCGCAACACTTTTACATATCAAAGTCCACTTCAAACCATTATTTAAACAATAATACAGGAGCAGCAAACCGCCGCCGGTCAATTTCCCGCCAAAACTCCAGAATCACTTTGTAACACAGTCAGTGTTGCCATGTCAGTAATAGCATTTTACCCGGTTTTGTGAATATTTTAATTTGTGCTGGTTTTCAATATTTTGTTTCGATATGTCCTGTTCGATATATCGCGTTTTATTCGATATTGAATTATCGATATCGCTATATCATCGATATCGATAACTATCGATATTTTTAGGTGCCGATATATCGATATTTATCGGTTTTTCGATATATCGTGGCATCCCTACCTGCGATTATCCCTAATGTGGATAACTCGGACGCGTAATTTTTGGTAGTGGGAACTGCGTACGCGCTGTTCCCCCATTTATAGTTTTCTTGGTAGTATGGTAATATTGTTTATGATATTGAACCGTATGTATTTATGGGTCATAGTATACACTTTTCTTGTATTTCGTTGAGGTCTATTTAATTTGTACTAAGCTATTTAGAGTTATTCTGTTTTGTCATACACAGTTACAAAGATATTCGATGGCGATACGAATTCGATACGATAGAAAATTCATGGGCTGTTGTACTATCAAGTGACCATTCCGCTCCATTTATGTTGCGGAGTGCGTGGTCAAACGATAGGTGTTAAAGATAGAACACTAATGCCTTGAGAATTGAGATTAGATTGGAAACCTACTAGTGTTTCGGTGACGTGTCGCGACCGCTTGAGCTGAGACGAAGCCAAGCTAGGGCGGTGTCGGGTTTCGTGGTTTACTAACACTATTGGGTTTCAAAAGCAACCAACAATTCGGACAATGGGCTACAATTATACTTATGTATTTATCATAATATATTTTAATACGAAGGTCCTATATGGAATAAAGAATCGCCAGAATGCCACAATTTTTAGACCAACATGTGTACTAATTTTTTTTTATTATTGCTTGAGTTCCCAATCAGCAAGTATTATCTGTCCGTGTGTGTTATAGTGTGGAGACTGCGTCTAGGCAAACGTAGTGTTGGACGTCCCATAACCTTAACTAGATGGAGAGACAAGCGACGATATGCGCAAGGTGGCTGGTAGAAACTGGAGGCCTGTAGCCGAAGAACGAGCTAAGTGGCACGCCTTGGGAGAGGCCGCTGTTCAGGAGTGGACTGCCGCAGGCTGATGATGATGATGAATTATTATCTAACAGTTGCCCCTGTTAAGGTTCGCCAGTTGAAAAATATATTTTTATTGTAGCCACTTTTTTAATATTCCGTGTCCCTTTTGATATGTACACGGTTGCCAGCACAACATAAAAAAATTGTGTGAGCTAATCCAAAGGCGCAGCGTATCACTTCGGGTATTATAAGTCTCATGTTGTGCATTTGATAATTTTCGAAAGTTTTCGAAATTATTCGACGTGGTCGATATTTCCCTGGAAAACATTATCAGTAGGGATGTAACAATTCTGATAGCGATATATCGGTCGATATAATCGGCATGCCGATTATATGCAACCGATATCAACTGAGCTCAGTCAGGCCTCTGTCACGCTTGCTACCTGCGTTAAATAATTACCTACAATCGCGAGGCGGCCTCGGGGCTGAACGCAGACGGGGCTAGCGCGTTCTAGGCTATTGAATGTTAAAAAAATTTAACGCTGTTTACGTAAATAGTTTTTTGTAAAATAAATACTTTTTGAAATACTCGTGGAAATAGTTTTTGCTTAGTGTTTAGTACTACAATTAAATATACTAAACACTAAACAGTTGAAAAAGTTTTAATGTAATTAAGAACGGTATATTACTTATCTATTTGATAAATTATAATGACAAAACGTCGTTCCTACTATAATTGTTGCGGGGATGGATGCTTAATGAGCAATTAAGCATCCATCCCCGCTTAGTTACCGAAGGATAGAATAGAATTCGTTACCGAAGGATAATGAGATATGAATTTATTTTTTAGTTAAGTACTTATAGTGAAAAAAGAATTAAGTAATAACTTAACTACAGAAGTAATACCTAATTATCTTATTACAAAACTTAGTTGAAATTTAGTTCATAACCCAAGTATCAACTTACATATCTATACTTGTCTTTGTAATTAAAATATTTTAAGTTATAACAGCACATAATACTGAAGTTAAAACTTTGTTTACAAGATTTTTAACTAAGTAGAATACGATTACATTTCTGTTAGGAATCGTATTTCGGGTTTATTTGTTGTTTACACTATCTACCTACTTCTTACGAGCCAAGCATCGCGATTCCCGACGAATGACCTTGCAAGCTGCATGCGTTGGGCATCACAGAACTCACATAGTAGCGGAAATATGGTCGATCATAGTCAGAATAGGTACTTTACCTAAGTAACTTACCATTTCGTAATGTATTTTTTTTAATCTAAGTTTTATTTAGCTTGCGTGCGTGATGTATCTGATTAATAATAACTATGTAGGCTATTAAAACGTCGGCAAGCAGTCAACATCAAAGGAGTGTATTCTGTGGCTCAGCTCATACTAAATGATTTGCGTAACAGATTATCAGCAAATAATTTAAGAAAATCTTTGCTTTCTTATCAAAATCTGCCATAAATAATGTTTAATTACTGACATTAAGTATTGGTGTATTATTTTGTGTAATGATAATTACTTTCTTAATTACCACTTTGATTGCTTGATAATAATTCATAATAACTACTTTCTTTGAATTTTTACACTTCTCAAGGTTGAGATATAGGTGTATAATAAATACATACAAACGCCCGAGATAATAAATCAAATAAGCTTCATTATTTGTTTAATTTATTATAGTAGGTATCGGTATCTCCGATTATTTACTACAATAGTCGATATCGATATCGTATCAAAATTATGCATCGTTACAACTCTAATTATTAAATTTATAAACTAGTATTGTTAGGTATCAAGAACAGATAATTTTTTATTGCTGTTGTTTATGTGAATTTATCATTGTCTGATTATATGTATTTGATTGTGTACCTATGAGGGTGACATGATCTAATTGATCAAACCCTCTATAATCATTAAAGATTAAAAAAAAACTCCAATTATTAGTCCTTAATAGAAAAACTTTCAACATTATTTTATCATTCATTAGATTGTCATTAATCATAATATTATGTACGATAACTGACAATATAATAAAGTTAAAACGCTTGCAGACTTGATTATTTATTTATGTCCGCGGTGTACATAACTTATGAAAATTATTGTTTCTTATTAAAACACGTAAGGTGCAAGGGATGCTGCAGACAGCCTTATAACTTAATCTTATTAGTTGCTAAGGCAGTTAACAAATCCATTAATTGTCTTAACGCATTTTCATGAAAGAAAGTTTCTTGAGGTAAAGCCGCGTAGTGTTGGGCATCCTCACTACATCACATAGTCTTTATAAATAATAATTAATGGATTAGATTCACAATTAGACCCGGTAGGTGGCGCTGTTGTCGAGATCCAGAAATCACCCGTGCGAAGCCGGGGCGGATCGTTACTACTAATATATATCCTTTACTATAAAGATAAATACCTGTAAGCAATGACGTATAAGTTTATACATCATTGCCTGTAAGTAAATTAATATTAATACCAGTAGATCTGGAGTGTGCTCTGTAGGTTATGATATCTGTTCGCGACGGCTTAATGACTAAGAAACAAAGTGATGAAAGAATATTGTTTTGTATTAAAAGTGAAATTACCAACGAAATCGAGCAAATTGCGTATTAATATAGTTTTACAATGTGTTTACAACTCTTAAAATATTTGTATAGAATGTTGTATTAATAATAGTTGATATAAACAACTTTAATCATTTAAGAAAATATCAACCAATCACAGCGCGTCATATCGTAGAACTTTCTGGAAATTTAATTAACTGCGCAATAGTTTATACTAAAAATAATGAGAATATTTTTGTGTTCTAAAAGAGTTGTAAATATGACATTTAGTTAGCATATGGTGTATAGATTACGAAAGTAAAGAAATAATTTGTATAATTAAACGCATTTGGTAGTTATAAAAAAATTAAAGAATTAATGTACCCATTTGTTATGAAAATTTGGGACATTTCGTTTAATAACTTTTTAAAATGTAAATATATTGAATAACCTTTATCATATACTGATAAAGGACCAAAATGCCGATTTAATGATGTTTAGCATATTAGTGTAAGATTTAACCTTATATAGAAAATATTGCAATTTATGCTAATTATATAGTGAAAATGTTTTAAAATAAAGAGGCAAAACGGAAAATGGCAAGCGGCTCACTATACAGTATAGCCGAAGTCTACCATATGGGGGCGAATCCCAGTAACGTTGTAGTAGGAAGAACTACCAGTGACAAGCAGTAGTATGCGGTAGTAGCTGAAGTGACTAGTAGCAGAACATAGTAAACAGTAATAGTGAATTAGAAAAAGTTTAGCTAGCCGAAAAAGGTCGTAACTGAAAATCGCAGTTACACATAGCCGAAAAAAGTGTCAACTAAAAATTCGCAGTTGCATATAGTAAAATAGTGTTAGCTAGCCGAAAAAAGTGGTAACGGAAAATTCTCCGTTACATATAGTGAAAAGTGTTAGCTAGACGGAAAAGGTGGTAACTGATATTCGCAGTTACATAAGTGATAAAATCAACTAGTTTTAGTTGATTAATAGCTGCTAGTCAGTAGTGTTAGAAAACCAGCTACTACCAATAGATATTTTGATACTACCAATAGATATTTGATACTACCAATAGATATTTGATACTACCAATAGATATTTGAAACTATCAATAGATATTTTGATACTACCAATAGATATTTTAATACCAATAGAAATTTTAATACTACCGCGCATTTTTAATTAAATCTTTTGAAATATATAGTGACCAACCAATAGTGAACAACCGTAGTTGAACAGCCGTGTTCAACAACTGTGGTCAATAAATAGTAATTATAAAAGTTCGCGACTAATTAATCAGTCGAACCGCTGGCCACTCCCTTGCTATTTTAATTTATAAATCGTGCATTTTAATTTTGAACCTCAGTCCACAGTTTTCCAGCAGCACACACAGAGACGGCAGTGAAAGTATCCTCCGGAACCTATAGGTGTAGGACGTGAGCGACTCGCGGAGTATCTTAGACAACATTTACTCTGGAGAGTTACGCCCGTCCGGCACAATATCTCTATATGGCTATAGTGATAAAGATTTCTTTGGCTCTATGTAGAGTCAGGATATTTATTTTCTTATTTATTTTCTTATTTATTTTTTGCATTATGTTTAATATGATAGTATTTTCCAATGTAAAATGTGAATTTCCATTTGAAGGTAACCAATTTTACGGATTTTATACCGTTTAATTAATTATTTTTTAAATCTCGAAGCTCCGAGTGTAAAAAGTTGGCAACCCTAGTGCAACTAGGGTTGCCAACTTTTTGTATCAGATTTCAATAGAACAGCAAACAAAAGTAAAGAGAAGTACAATACTGTTACAAAGAGTATGGTTGACAATCCTGCTGTACTCGTGCAATGGTTTCGCAAACTACATAAATTAGCTAGGTCTTCTCATATAATTTAAAAGTTGAGTCGTTCGTTGCCTCCCAACCTAGCTTGCCGGCTCTTTTACACTCGTTCGTTTGCTCTTTGTTGCTCATCGCTTTGAAAAACTTCCGTAAATAAAAGTAGTTAAGATTTACAATCAAATATCTGGGAAAATCATGGCTATAAACTATAAAACAATAAAACTGCAAAACCAATTTCAACCGTGCATGAACAAATACTGACATGCAACCTAATTCATCATTAAATCCGCGAACTGGGCTTAATTAGGAACTAACTACTAACTAAATAGCTTGGGATCGTGTACCTACTTTATTTTTTATTTTTTTTATTTTTTTATTTTTAAAAACGTTACCCCCGCAATGGATTTTCTCCTGTATCGTGGAGGCATTTTACAAACATACATTGCACAAGGACAAACATCCAGACCCGGAACAATTATTTACTAGCCGGTGAATTCGACTAACTCGCGAACTAGTTGTGCAAACTGCAAACTAGTTCGTTGCCCTCAAAGATTCAGATTGAATCGCTATTTTCAAGGATTCTTATGGTGAAAGTCAGTTTCATTATTTCTCATAGATGGCGTTGTAACCCATACAAGGCGTCTGTGCAATTTAATCTATTACAATTGCTAATTTTTATTTCATAGAATTTGTACAAATGAAGATAGAAGAATTTCTTGCACTGACTATGGTGTCAAAAAATTCACCAGATCCACACACACTATGGAACACAGCGACCACTTACCATCAGGTGGACAGTGTGCTCGTTTGTCACCCATATTTTATTAATATAAAATCAATCCAACGTAAACGGTAAACGCTGCACATACTCGTAGTAGGGTCGTTGCGCCGGTAAGCCCGCCGGGTCTAGTTTTCGACCTTTGGCACCAGGTGATGCAGTAAATTTGATTTAATAACGATTTTAATAAATATTATCGTACAAAATTAAGTTTAATGCATTTGTAATTAGTTGCATTATATATTGCAACATTACTTCATCGGGTAAACACAACACGCGATTTATAATAAATAGTTCAGTTCGACGCCGGCACAGGAGCTGCCAAAGAGTGTAAGATCGTGCAAAAAAAAATAGTGGCGCGCGTTTCACTCAAAAGTAAATTTTGCATTGTATTTAGAATGATTATTTAATATCGTGCTTATATTTCACTGTATAAATAACTTAATTTTAAATTTTCACATAGATTACTATAATATTTTATTGTAAATTTTAATAAATTAGGTGGCCGGAAAGTGACACATAAAATTTTTCTATTATTTGATTATCGGCCATGTGGCCGGAAAGTAGCCCGAGTTTAGCCCATACACTTTGTCTCTTTCATTTATTTGGTTACCTACTATTAGTCTTCTTTCTTTTTTATAATGAATTGTATCCTTACGAAGACACTAGCTTTCAGTTTTCGGCCACCAAGTACTGCAATTTGAATGATTATTGATGAAACTAAAATACCCATTTTAGTTGTGGCCGAAAACTAGATTGAGTCTAAAATTATTATTTAGTTTTCGGCCAGCTTAAAATTGTATGAAAGAATAAGGAAGCCGAATATTGAATACTGCTTTGGTTGATGGACATTTCATGAAATATTTCATTCACGTTGCGTTTTAGGAAGAAGATTCAATAAGACATTATTTTCTTCAGATGGCTCCTCCAAAGAAATACAATCAGTAAATGGTTTCAGAAATTGTGCACTTAATGAATTTGATCACAATGTACGGAATACCCCGGAAAGACTAATTAGTGAAAATTCAGACACCAGAAAAAATATATTTCTAAAGAAATAACTAACGCAGACCTAGTTTCGACAAGAAAAGTTTTGAAACATTTAAAATCAAATCTGGCAGAAAAAAAACATGGTTGGCGATGTTCTAGTGACTATGGATTCATCTACCGATGCATTAGAATCGTTTACCGATAACAAAATTTTAACATTGCATTTGTCAGGAAGTTATTTGGATATCGGTTCCTTAGTATCGTTAGATGATGTTCTTGTAATCCCAACTCAAATAAGCCTACCAATGACAACAGTACTGACAATGCCGGAAATGGTAATAGATTCCAGTAATGCAATAATAACGACTCAAAGTAGTACAATGGCCACGATGATACCACCACTACTAACACCGATGATAACAAACAACGCCTTTGAAACTTTAGAAAATGTGCTGGTTGATATTCCAATAAAACAGACTAGTACACCTCTACAAACTAGTGAAACATCGTCTTCAGTACTATTAAATAAATAATACAGAGATGCGATAGAAAAAACATGTATTTAAACCGGAACTCGTAAAAAAATCAACCATTAACAGTACACGTACACCTTCTTCTGTAGCAAATTGATATGCAGAGTGGCGAAAACTTTATAAAGATAAAGAGAAGTTAGAACTAAGTTAAAAAAGATAAGATATTTTGAAAAAGAAAAGAATATAAAAAGAAAAGTTAAAAAGTGCTAAAGTTCAAAAACGAAAAATCGCAAAATCCAAGTATTTCATGAAGGAAAATGAAAGAGTAAAAGTAAATTGCACCTGGTGTTATGACATTTTAATAAGCGATACAGAAGAAGATATGGAAAAAATTGGATGTGAATTTGAGATGTATAGATTTTGTTGGACTAAAATAAATTAGAATAAAATGTGATAAATCTTTACGTGGTACAGCCATGCTGGAGCTATATTACTAGTATAGTTGTAGCACGAATGGGTCGGCTCGACCGGGGAAGGACCACGCTCTCACAGAATACCAGCGTAAAATGGCAGCTTGACACTGCTGTGTTTCGTATGGTGAGTGTAGAGAACCGGAGACCTATTTTACGGGAAAAGAGGCATTCCAGCTTAGTCCTCACGGGTGACGACGCATCTGCATTTTGATTCTTTATTGAGGAGAAATGTAGATGTCTATGGATCACAGCAACCACTTACTTGGTGGACTTTGTGCTCCAAGTAAGGTGGACTTTGTGCTCGTTTGTCACCCTATTCTATAAAAAAAAACGTATATAAGGAAATTACAGCACATCTTCTCGTCAGGTATACATCATAACTTGAAAACGAGACTGTAGAAGGAGTGCGTGTTGCCAGTGATGACCTATGGAACTGAGACGTGTTCGAAAGTGTGTGTGCCCGAAAACTAAAATTCTTGTGGGCCGAAATTTAAAATTTGGGGCCGAAAACTAGCATTTTACATATTTTTCACATCAAAAATTATTATAAAAAAAGAGATTTTTCTTGTAGCATCTATGAGTTACAAAAATGAAAACTACATTATGTAAGCTACAAATTAATATTAACAGCACTAGGCCAGCATAATGGCAATTATTTTTTCTAGTACTTTAAAGTTAACAACTCCACTAAAAGGCGGAAAACCAGCGCAACAACCCTACTTTAATAGAACACTATTAGTGTATATTTTGGACAAATAACCGTTGTCATCAAACGTAATATAATTTTAAATAGTTGATCCATTACGGAAGAACAAAGACCACAATCGGTTATTTACGTAAAACTAGTTACAATGTAGGTTGTAATATGATCGCGTTGTCATCGATACGTTTAGAATATTAGATCGCTACAGTGATTGACAGGGTTGCGTAATACGTCTACGTACATAATATGTCTTAGTCTAATCGTAGAATAATTTAGGGCTAATTATATTCCGCTCACCAGATGTCGCTTGTTGTGATTGAGGTGAAGTTTTTTGTTACAAAATGCCATTAAACTTAGAAGTTAGTTTTAAATAAAAGTTTAACAATTCCTAGAGTAATAAATTAACAAAACAAAACAATGCCCCAGTGGCTTGCTCCTTAATTTAATTTTATTTTTCTACCTTTAGGATTATCCGCAGTTTGGTTAATTCATTTCGAATCTAATTTATATAAAATATAACTAATTGAAAGGGTCGCAATCCGTCGCTCGGCGTCAATCCTTCAACTGAAAGGGTCCAACAGACAGGGGTTAATCGGTAATTGACTTTCTACCCCAAGAAACTGAAATCACACCACGTTAGGTTTGGGAACAACGAGGTGGGCGTTACCCCCGAGAAGGAGTGCCGCACAAGGACGTCTGTCGCCCTTTCTTAAAAGAAAGGTTAGACGACTAAGATTACGGGTCCCTATGGAGTGGCCCCGGTCTTGACGTCGATATAGTGGACTGTATAACTTCGTAATTGGAAGGTGCAGTAGGAAATAAAACATTAATTTTATACGCGAAAGAGAAACATTATTTGTTTACATATGATATTCTTATCTAGCCATTATGATCTTATCTCTTATCACAAGAGCGAAATATATTTTCATCTAAAATAAGTATCTAATTTAATACACGACTTTTATTCGTATTGCATAGATGATTACTACGAGTATGTAACACGTGGCTCTACAGTGGTAGAGCCACGCGGCAGCTTTTGCTGTCGCACGGATGGGCCGGCTCGAACCGGGGTGGTACCACGACCTCACAGAAAACCAACGTGAAGTAGAGGTTTACCTCTGCGTTTCGCTTGGTGAGTGCAGGTGGCCGGAGGCCCTTTTTTACTGGAAATGAGGCATTCCATCTTAGTCCTCACGGGTGACAATGCATCTACATTTTGATTTGTAATAGAGGATAGATGTAGATGTCTATGGGCCGCAGCAACCACTTACCATCAGGTGGACTGTGTGCTCGCTTGTCACCCTTATCTTATAAAAAAAAATCTATAAACAAACTTTTATGGAATTAACTCTCGACCGTGGAATCGAACCCTGAACTTTCGTTTGGCAATTATATTAAATCTATTTACTTTCAACATAGTTTATCTCATTATTCGGAATGCTTTGTATAATTTAATATCAATAATTAATTTTAAAATACAAATTTATTTATTTTTTATTAAATGAAAAACGACAAACTATTTTTTAAGCGCGTCGCCAACACTATTATAGTACAGAAAGAAATATTTAACCTTTACATTTTCCTAACAAATTAAGTTCCCTGCTATGAAATCTATGAAATATTACATATCATTTCAAAGTGGCGCCAAGAAATAGTCGTGGACGCCCTCACTGTTGTACATATTGTAATCAGACCGGGCATTTCCTTCTCTTGATAAGTCTCCATATCATGATTGAGCCGATGATTTATATATTTGTTCTAAATAAAACCAATTCATTGAAGGAATTCCAATTCAATAAGGAATTAACTCTTATTTAATTACGTAACTTGACAACACAGTAACACTGGAGTAACATTACAAGAAAATACAGAGTACTTAAGAAGCTTGTAAGAATACGTAGACGCTAACTTTACTAAGCTTATAAAGCTATGGTTACTTTATCTCCTAAGCTTATTATTTAAATCTATACTGTACAACATACATGCATAGATATTTAATGGGGCGCTTATTTTATTTTCTAGTTATTTGCATGCCGTTAAAACACGAATAACATTTAATTAATATGAATATATAAATAACACTTCATTTCACCGAGTTCTATGGTAACTCCTTTACAGTTCAGGCTGCACGCCTTTGGAACTCCTTGCCTGACGACATCAGAAAAACTCCCAATAAGTTTGCTTTTAAAAAGTTGGTGCGTAATCATCTGTTAAAGACAACGCTTCTTAGATGAATCTTCCATGTCATTTATATTTTAGACGTATATATTTATAGTTATTTATATGTATTATTTGTATATGTATGTTGGTATGAATATATGTATGTTTATGTATGTACGTATATTTTTGTATACATGTATAAATAGGATTTATTTATTGTATATATTATTAAAATGTATATATAACGTAATTATTTATAAATGTCTATTTTGTTTTTATTCTATATTGCTACACTTACTTCAAATTCTCACCACTCCATGGGTTGACTGGTAGAGAATGCCACAAGGCATTAAGTCCGCCCTTTGTATTCTTTTAGATTAAGGAATGCAATAAAGAATAAATAAATAAAAATAAATAAACATTTATTAAGAATATATGAATAACAGTTAATTCTTTTACGTGGTAAAGCCACGTTGCTTACTAGTATAGTTGTAGCACGAATGGGTCGGCTCGACCGGGGAAGGACCACGCTCTCACAGAATACACAGAATAGTGTTTCGTACGGTGAGTGTAGAGAACCGGAGACCCTTTTTATTGGAAATGAGGCATTCCATCTTAGTCCTCACGGGTGACAACACATCTGTATTTCATGTAGATGTCTATGGGCCGCAGCAACCACTTACCATCAGCTGGACTGTGGGCTCGTTTGTCACCCTTATCCTATAAAAAAATTATAATTTGTCTGTCTGTCAATCTGTCCGGGCTAATCTTCGGCATAGCTGAACCGATTGTGATGAAACTTCACGAACAGAAAGAGAGTAATGCAACGAGTGATCTTGGGTCTAGGCTATAATTTATCCGAAAACCTTGAAGATTTTTGTGAAATTAAAACTAGTGTCGCAACGAATACTACTTTTTACGAATACGAATACGAATATCAACCCTACTATTCGGCGGATACGAATACGAATACGAATATCTCGCCATGGTAATAAAAAACTCATTTATTTGATGATTTTCTACTGTTTATTAAAAGAGATTGTGTATCTATGTTCAAAGTTTACAAGAGATGGAAAGTGTGAGAGTGATATCGAAAGTAGAGTGAATGCAGGAAACATGGTGAATGGAGCTTTGCACTCCTTTATGAGCAGTCGGAAGGTGTCTAACAAGCTTCGTTTGGCTGTGCATGAGGGGGTATTGGTTCCGACACTCATGTACAGAAGTGAAAGTTGGGTATGGCAGAAGAAACATGAAAGCAGAATAAATGCAGTTGAGATGAGAGCGTTAAGAAGTATGATAGGAGTTAAACTGAGTGACAGGATAAGAAATAGTGAGATAAGGAAACGTTGTGGTCTGAAAGAAGATGTAGTGACAAAAATTGAGAAAGGTATGCTGAGATGGTTTGGCCATGTCGAGAGAATGAATGAAGAACGATTGACGAAAAAAGTGTATACGGCAAGTGTGAATGAAAGTGTTGGAAGAGGTAGACCTCGGCGGACATTTCTAGACTAAATCAAGTACGCCTTGAAAAAAGGCCAGGTCAAGAGTACCCTAAACCGTAGAGCATGTATGAAGGGAATAATGAAAGTGGACGAAGCGAAACAAGTATGTAAGGATCGTAGCAAGTGGAAAGAAGTGGTCGCTGCCTACCCCTACGGGAAAGAGGCGTGATTATATATGTATATATATATATATATATATATATATATATATATATATATATATATTTTAGAAACAGAAACAGAAACTTTTTTTTCAAAATAGATTATAAATAATACTTATTGAAAGTCACTCTTTTGTTTGATTACCACTGGTTCGGAAAAAAGCTCTGTCCTGGGAAGAACCAGCAAGAAAGCCAACGGGTCTTTTTTTTTTAAATAACAGCTTACAATCATGATGTTACACAAATTAACAACACAACAAATTAGAAATAGCTTGGTAGCGATCACCTCATTTCCAGGGGTTATTATCATCCATAAATTCCTTAATATTATAATAACCCTTTTTATACAAACTTAGTTTAATAAAGTTTTTGAACTTTGAGCAGGTCAAATTTTGTATATTTTCTGGAATTTTGTTGTAAAAGCGTATACATCGCCCCAAGAATGAATTACTGACTCGATGGAGTCGAGTAACTGGTACTACTAGCTTGTGTCTGTTCCTAGTATTTACAGAGTGAACATCACTTATTTTTGTAAAACTACTTTTATTTGTTTGTTCGTTATAGTACGTACATTACATTTTCATAAATGTGTTGAGAGGCCAAGGTTAATATATTAATTTCCTTAAATTTTTGTCGCAGCGACTTTTTAGGCTTTAAATCATAAATTGCTCTTATGTAAAACAAATATAATTTCAGTGTCAGCTGCGAGTCCCCATAGTAAAATACCATACGACATTATGCTATGGAAATAGCTAAAGTAAACTAGTCTAGCTGTTTCAACACTGGTAAGACTTCTAATCTTTTTTACAGCATATACTGCAGAACTAAGTCTGTTTGCTAGTTTTGATATATGGGGGCCCCATTGAAGCTTCGCGTCTAGTGTGATTCCAAGAAAAATGGTGGTATCTACAAGACTCAGTTTCTCCCCATTTAAAATTACATTAGTATTTAATTGTTTGACATTTGGAGTCATGAATTTCATACATTTCGTTTTAGTGCCATTTAAATGCAAATTATTAACATTGAACCAATTTACTAATTTAGATATAGCATTATTTACTTCGTCATATTTTAGTAATTGTCGACTTAATTTGAAAATTAAAGAAGTGTCATCTGCAAATAGTACTATATCATGGTTATCCCCTACTATGTAAGGTAAGTCATTAATGTATACAAGAAACAGAAAGGGGCCGAGAATTGAGCCTTGAGGCACACCCATTTGTACCATCGATCCGGAAGAGCTCATATTGTTAATGACAACTTTTTGCGTTCTCTTACTTAAATATGAAATAATTAATTTAAGAGCATCACTTCTTACACCGTAGTGTTGAAGTTTCTTGATTAATGTTTCATGGTGAACACAATCAAAGGCCTTGGATAGGTCACAAAATATACCCAAAGCATCCTGTGAATTCTCCCATGCATTAAAGATATATTTAATCAGCTCAACACCGGCATCAGTTGTCGAGCGACCCCTTGTAAAACCAAATTGATTTTTATGAAGTAAATTATTTATATTAAAAAAAATTAACATTTGATCAAGAACAATTTTTTCAAAAATCTTACTAAGTGTTGGTAGTACAGAAATAGGTCTGAAATTGGCGGGGTCTAATGTACTACCAGATTTAAATAAAGGTATTACTTTACTATGCTTCATTAAATCAGGAAACACACCAGATTCGATACTAGTATTAAAAATAATAGCTAAATGAGGCGCGATTGTATCTATTATAGACGCAATAACTTTAACGGATATCTCCCACAGATCCGCAGTTTTCTTAACATCAATAGTTTTAAAATATTTTACAATATCTTATGATGACACTTTATGAAATGTAAAATTCTTTGTACACACATTTACATTTTCTTTAAGTAATGATTCGGCGACGGCAGGAGAAGAATTCAGTGACTTAGTGGTCAAGATCGGAATATCAGTAAAATATTTCTCAAAAACCATTGCGACGTCCTGATCTGATACAGTTAATTTGTTGTTAACACTTAACTGGTAATTTGAATTGCGAGAGTTGATCTTACCAGTTTCGCTATTAATTATACTCCATGTCATTTTAATTTTATTGGAAGCCGTCTTAATTTTGTTGCTCAAATGCAAAGACTTGGCTATGGAGCACACTCTTTTAAATATTTTTGAATATTTTTTTACATATTCCCTAAATTCGATGCTATGATTATATGACCTTTCATGGTAAAGATCATATAACCTATGCCTGTTCTTATGGACTCCTACTGTGTACTTTCAGTTGTTCTAATAATTAAAATTTACAATGGTCTAATTTTTATTTAAAAAACATAAAATTTGTAGATTTTCTGGTTTTAAGCGATTTCTTTTTTCAGTCTGGATGTACATAGTTTATATATATAATTTATATAGTCGTTGAGGCTAAGGGCCAAAACACACGTCGTACTTTTTACGCGCCGACGACGCGCGTTATCCAAGTTCGCCAGTAATTAGAGTTGCGTACAAAAATATTAGTTTTTAAATATTCGTGATCAGTATTCGCCGAATACGAATATTCGGTAAATGTCTACTATTCGGCGAATACGAATATTCGTATTCGTATTTGTTGCATCACTAATTAAAACGTTTATAAAATAAACGGCAATGCTCGACGTTTCTCTGCGTGATAGACTTAAAAACGAGGATATCCGCAGTAGAACCAGAGTAACCGACATAGCTCAAAGAATTAGTGTGCTGAAGTGGCAATGGGCCGGCCATATAGCTCGATGAAGCGACAACCGGGAAGCAATGTTTTCGATTGGCAGCCTCGTACCGGCTGGCTAAGTGTAGGGCGTCCCCCCACTAGATGGAGTGACGACCTGGTATTACATGCAGGAAGTCAATGGATGCAGGTGGCTCGGGACCGTGCTTTGTGACATTCCTTGGGGGAGGCCTATGTTCAGCAGTGGACTTGTGAAGGGCTGTAATATGTATAGATAATACCTAATGTAATATAGATAAATATCACGCAAACAAAGCTGGAGCAGGTCGCTAGTATCACAAATATTAAATAACAATATCTAATACTAATATAATATGTACATTTAAAATGGTAGGGATCTTTTCTACCGTCTTCAAAAAGGAGCCGGTACTCAATTCGACTGTATGTTTTTTTTAATGTGTGTTACGTATTATCTCATAACTTTTTACTGGGTGAACCGATTTCGATGATTCTTTTTATTTGAAAGCTGGTGCTTCACATATGGTCCCATATAAATTTGATGAAGGTCTGACGAATAATTTTTGAGTTATTCTTAATAATTTATATTGAAGTCGGTTGTACAAAATGTTTAATTTTAAATTATATCATTTTGGTTTCACTTATTTATCAACATTATATTATATTTATTAAAAATTATATATTAAAACTAAGCGTGTACTTAAATTGTTAAAGTATAGATTATTCCTTTTCTACAATATATATAATAACTTACATATATTAAAGATACCTTCCTAGTCATTACTTAATTTTGTCACTAAAAATAAACTAAAAATATTTCTAAAAAAACCCTATCCAACAAAATGGCTCGTAGTATAGTAGATACACAAAAAATGAAAATTAAATTTGGTTATTTTAAACAAATTTTTATTTTGTGATTTAAATTCGATATTATTGTCGATATTCCTTGTTTATCAATTTTTGTAAATATTATCGCATAGTATCAAAGACTTCTATATAATATACTTGAAGTATATTTTATATCAAATACTATTTATACATACTCGTACTAGAAGTATTTGTATTCTGTATTTCATTTTAATTTCGTTTCGGTACGTACCTAGTACTATTATTTGTTCTGTGGTTTCGGGTGCTTTACAGCACCGATTATTGCGGGGCACAGGATAAGCAAAACTAACTTTGCGTATTTTATTTTTTAATTTTAACATGTTTTTAATTCCCGATGTTTCATTGGTCATGGTCAGTTCTTGCATAGTATGGGATTTATAATTTGCAAAAATACGTTTTTTTTTTATTCATATATAAAAGGGCTTTGTCGCTGATGCGATTATGCCGCCCTGGTAGTTACAAAAAATCTTAAATATAATTACTAACAAATAAACTTATTCAGTCTTATTCCAAAAAAATGTTTTAGTACTGGGTTAAGTTTAGGAGTAAGAAGTCCAGGTTTGTTACAATATTCTAGTTAATACCAGCACTAAAACGTGTGCTTATTACAAAACGCAGACTACCCGAGGACCAGTTAATACCAACGTTAGTATTATATTAAATATCATTCACAGATAAAAAACAAAAAATGACACTCTATCATTCGTTCATACAGGTTTCATTCAATGCAACGTTCGGTTTCATAAAATATTAATATTATTTTCACATTTAATTATGCTTAAATAATTATCCATCAATACAAAAACATATCATACATTGTTATTTGTTTACGTTAAAATCTATTGAACAAGCACGACATATACTTTTGACGCGCTTTTGATTATATCAAGTTGTTTTCAGTTTAACAACTCTAGCGTGAAATGTAGTGAATTACAGAGGTAACGCGAGCGCGGGATTCGAGACGTTCAAAATAGTTTATATTGCAGCCTTATAATAAGTAAATTAAATTATTAATAATTAATTAAGTACTTGCTATTACAATTATATTTATATAATAATGGAACAAAAGAAAAAACGGGGTGAAAATTGGAGTTCTGAAGAAAAAGTTAGTGAAATATCGAAATTTATTTGTCAGCACACAATACAGTCAGTAAATATTCAAAAAATAAAAGAGTGGAAGAATATAACTAATAAGTAAGTACTTATCGCATTTGTTATGTGTACAAATAGGTACGGTATTGTTTACGTGATTTCGTATTTTTTTTTTAGATTTAATGAGATAACAGGTAAACGCCGATCAGATGGTGAATTGAAATTATCTTGGAAAAGAATGAAGTTGTGTGCTAAATCAAACTTATACACATATAGGAGGGAACAATCAAAGACCGGGGGTGGCGGAAAACCTCCATCACCTTCTCTTGAGGACTTGGAAATAATGTCCATTGCCCCTCACGACTTTATCGTTGAAGTTAATAATTATGATAGTGATGCAGTGGTAAATAAAATTACTTACATGTCTTACAAATTTAATTAAAATTAAAGAACTTTATTTTCCATTACTTTAGTACCTAGGTAGTGCTCTGAAATCTACTCTTAAAGCATACAATTTACAATCCAAAATTATTTTCCGAATATTCAAAATTTAATATACTTAGTAACAATTTAACATAAATTTCTTTATAATTAATTATATTCAAAATTGAAATGTCACATATTCATATATAGTGGTCTATATAATATCATAACACACATTTTACTAGATTATCTACACAGTCCGATTATAATTTTCTATTTTTGTCTATTAGGTATTATAATTAATAATTTATTAAATTACCTTTTGTCTTGGATCATAATAATATTTCTACAACATAGAAAATACCTGATTCAATAAAGGGCAAAATAGAGATGACAGGTGACAGGAAAACATGTTAATAAATGTTTTAATGATTTATTTTAGGATCCAGTGACTGTGGCTACAACATCAAAAGAAGTTGCTGACCCTAAGCCTCGCCTTAATTTTGAAAAAAACAGACACAGCTATAGTTAAAAATGTAGAAAATCCAGAACCCAATGTTGTATATGTGCAAGGTAAATAATACTGATTATTTATTAAAAAGCAAAATATATTATTATTATAGTTACAATCATATGCATACAAGTTTGTAAATATTATAAATGTTAATTTTCTAAAACTGTTATATTTATATTAATTTTTAGAGATAGATCCAACTACAGATACAGAAGAAAGTGCCAAAATGGTGAAAATAACCAACAATAAAGATATTATTACTAGGGGTATAACAAAAATTAAAAACAGGAAAAATTGCTTGCAAAATAGGTATGTTGAAAAAATTACATAGTCTGATACATTACATACTTCTTAAAATGTGAAAATTAGTATTTAAACACTGAAAATTGTTTCATGTTTTCAAATATTAAAAGCAAAGTTTAATATGAATTGATTTAAAAATAATTAAAAAATATTTCTTTAATTGGTATACAAGGTTAAGTGCACTTTTATTACTCTAGAATACTTTGTAAATTTCTAAAATAACTACAAAACTTACATTAAGTATTCCATTTCATTTTACAGAAGAGAAGATGTACACCAAACAATTGTAAAAAGTAACACAGATTTTAAAAAAAGACAACTGGAAATGATGGAAGAGGAACATAAATACAATATTAAAATAGCTAACCTAAAAATTAGAAAATTAGAGTTACAAATATTTTTATTAGAAAGTCAGAAAAACACAAGTTAAATAGCAGCTTAATGCTGCTGTGTTTATTATGGTGAGTTTATAGAATGAGAATAGAATAGAATGATTTTTATTAAATATAGATTATTACAGAATACTTATTGAAAGACATTTTTTATTTACCACTGGTTCGGAAAATACCTCAGTCCTGGGAAGAACTAGTAGGAAACCCAGCGGGACTTTTTTATAAACATATTTCTCTTAACAATAATTTTATTTGTACAATTTTTAAATGAATTTTAATAGAACCACCATGGTGGCGATCACCTCAATTCCAGTATTTCCAATATTCTCATTTATGTATTCTTTGATATTATAATAACCTTTTTATAAAATTTTTCTTTAATAAAACATTTAAACTTGTTTATTGACAAATTTTGGATAAATTTTTGTACAAATTTTGTATGAGAGAGACCTCTTTTACAGGAAACGAGGCATTCCATCTTACTCCACACGGGTGACAACGCATCTGCATTTTGATTTGTAGTCGAGGATAGATGTGGACGTCTATGCACCACAGCAGTTACTTAACATCAGATGGACTGTGTGTGTATGTGTGTGTGTGGTAGACTGTGTTTATCACCATTATCCTATAAAAAAAAACTAAATATTTGAGACTATATCAGATACATGTTTGTAAATATCCTCATATATGAAACAATTATTTTCAGGTACTAAATTGCTGCAAATATTTGTACATCTTTTATTAATAATTAAAATAAATAATTATAATTAATATGCATTTTATTGACATAACAATGAAATATAATATACAATAGTAAAAAACTATAATAAAAAAAACTAAACCTAATTACTTAGTCATCATACAGTCCTACTCCCCGTGGACCCGTGCACCTCTGGAAAGGAAATCCGGCTGTGAATGTAGAGGAGGGACGATATTTATTAAAAAATCTAAACATATCTCTAAAGCACTTAAATCTTTATATAATATAGCTTCATATTGATGTGGAATGTGCTGTACCCCGCATCTTTCCCTGAAACACAATCATTTATAGCCTAAATAAAAGCATTTTGCTCAATAAATGAAATATTATCACAATACTCCCCTGAATTTATTTCATATTGGTGAATATGTAGTCGTTATTCTTTGACAACTGACAACGGCTCTGCAGAAATATTTTCCTTTATAAATGGGTATTATCTCTGAAATCAAAAAGAAATATTATTATAATTGTCTTATACATTTATTGATCCTTAATGTAATTTTATAGCCAAAATTGGCCTCTGAATAACAAAATAAAATAAATTATATATACATAGCTTTAGACAATTGAAAAAAAATTGACAATTTTATAAATATAATTATTAATTTTAATTATAAATAGCTATATAAATATGTAAAAAAAAATGTTTACCTACTGAAAATGAGTTTCAATAAACTGTCTTCTTCTAATATTTCCCCTTATTGATGGTGCAATATATCTTTGTACTATAGGTTCAGATGAATATTGTTCAATGCTATCTCTCTCACCAGAAAACACATCTTCTCTCATGTCGATGGCCATATTGTGTAGTACAGCACATGCAACAATTGTTTTTTTTGCTGTTTCAATATCTCCAAACATACCTTTTAATAGGCAACGAAACCGTTGCTTCCACAAACCAAAACATCTTTCCACTGTGTTCCTGGTACGGATATGGCTCCTATTATATCTTTCTTCTTGTGGTGTTGTGAGGTTCAGCAGCGGTGTAAATAGGTAAGGGGTACAAGGATAGCCACTGTCACCAAGTAATATTCCAGAGAATGCACCAGCCTCAAACCTCTGTTTTAGTCTACATTCTCGGAATATTCTGGAGTCATGTACACTACCACGCCACCTGGTAACAATGTCCATGATTTTCAGGTCAGCATCACAAACCACCTGTAAAATAAGAGCTCATTAGTACTTTATGTTTTTCTGGTTTATTTTAATATATATTTATTACCATAAGATAGTCAAACAAATTATTTTCTATTATGATAAAGTAAAGTTATTAAGAGACAATCACAGCTATTTAAAATATTTGTATATTACCTGTACATTAATTGAAGAAAATCCTTTTCTATTAATATATAACTGACCCCCATCAGCATTCACTTTCTTTACTCGTATGTGAGTACAGTCAATTGCGCCAATTACTGTAGGAAAATTAGCAATACTGCGAAATTTCCTAATGGTTTCCTGCTGTTCATTTAAAGTAATAGGCATTTTAATAAATTCTCGGGACTTCCGTGACAAAATTTCCGCTACTTTTTTACATGTCCTACTTACTACTGGTTGAGACACACCATGTAAATCAGCTGTATCGTCTTGAATCTACGAATAAAACAATAATATGTATTATTTGGCTTTTTATCTAGCGTAATGTTAGGTACATTGACCCCACCAAGATTATAAACAGCACTTACTTCATGGCGAGCCCAGTTGCGTAATGCACAAACCACTTGAATTTCAGGACTCAATGGGCATCCTCGAGGGTCGTGCACTAAATCCTCACGTAAGATACCCACTATTTTTTCTCCGAAACGTTTTGAGAACCTATACTTATACCTTAAATCTTCGTCACTCAATTCAAACGGATTCACACGATGTCGATGTCTATCAGGTCGCCGAGTGGTGTCTAGCATGTCCAAATCTTCTAAATCCATCAAGTCAATCATGTTAATATCCATTTTTAACGATTTTAATAACACCAAATGAAAACAACGCTCACCTCAAATTAAGAAGTACCGAAATTGAGGTTAGTATAGAGTACCACAAACTATATAGAAAGGTTAGTACCATAGCTAAACTAGGGGTCTCGAAAGATTAACTTTAATACCATAGATAATCCTTGAACCAGAGATAATCTTCGTTTTGTAATAACGTTTTTCTTAGTTTATGGTTTAAATATATTACTAACTCCAGTACTATATTAAGTCCGCGTTTTGGAATAAGGCGGATTATGTTTACTAGTTACTTAATCTCTTATTAACTAACAAATACAGTTTTTTGGCATCATCTGATAACGGGTCCGATAAAATACTATTACTACTACCAATTAAGGACAAATGTAAATTACAATTTGCTCTTTCTCTTGAGTTCTGGGCACATTCTATCAAAATGTGATAAACATCATCGATAATATTACAAATTGAACAATTTGGTGAGGTAAAAAAAATACGCTTATTATTACTTTTTATACGTAATACTTAAATACGTAAATAAGGCAATAATACCGAATAATATCCTTGTAAGTATGCACATATTATAAAAAAAAAATAGTTTTATTTAATAGAAGTCTGACCGAATACTGTTTTTGATTTTAGCTGTTTTCGTTTTCAGAAATGATTTAAATTTTTTTCGGCGCGAACCGATAACGAATAAATAATATAAAATTCTTCGTTTAGCAGATCAAATTTATGCAGACAGCTGTGTAATAGTGGCAATAGGAGAAAATGCACAAATAAATATTCCTTGTCTATTTAAATTAATAATAAAATATCTTAACAAAACTGTTTAATTAGGACTTAAATTGGTATATTTGATTACATTGTGTTACAAAATAATTAGTTTGTGTACGTCATGTTTGTTCTAAGTCATTACTTTGTCAACAAACAAGTTGTTTATAGTTTATAGGTTCATTAATTAAATGAAACTTAATACGAATAAACCGATTTTCCGACGATGATCCGCTTAGGTATAAAGCGTGGCGAACGAAGCCTCAGACTAGCAAAGAAAGGTAGACGGAGCCCTGTGAACATTTCAGATGATCCCGAATCCCGAAACCATGTTTTACTTCTTGAATCTTGACATTTATTTCTTTCTTTCTTTACCACCTCGCAAATGTTCACTCCGGGACGCACATATATTATATGCTTTTTAAACCATGTTGTTGCTTGCAAATGATTTTAAATACCTATGTGTGCGTGCGTGCGTGTTCTTACAATATTTCGGGCATGGTTTTGAATTGGTTTCCGCGTCACTTTGTTTTCGTTGAACACTGTCTGATTACAGGCTGAGAAGAATGTTTATATTTATTTTTCTGCTGACTTCCAAAAAGGAGACGGTACTCAATTCGACTGTAGGTTTTTTTTTATGTGTGTTACCTTATAACTTTTTACTGGGTAAACTGATTTCGATGATTCTTTTTTTATTTGAAAGCTTCTCGTGTGGTCCCATATGAATTTGATCAAGGTCAGACCAATAGTTTTTGAGTTATTCTTAATAACTTATATTGAAGTCGGCTGTACAAAATTTTTAATTTTAAATTATAATAATCTTATTATGTAATGAATTTTAAAATCGATTACTCTATAGCCCTATACTATTCGGTCTCGCAGTTATCCTTAGTGTAACGAAGCGTTGACCCCATTCTTGTTATGGGCGCATAATCAATCGACTGAACTTCCTTTAGTTTATCTCAATTGGATGCTTGGCATGTGTATTGTCAATGTTCATCTTTGTATTACAGAGTACCTACGCACTGTTCTTAGATCTGTGAATTGTATGAGTTGAATGTCTTCTCTCAACATTTATACATCTATATCTATCTATTGCCGTTACCGTTACAGCCTATTACAAGCTGACTGCTGCCACTGCTGAAGCCAAGCCTCCCCATAGATTGCATCATGCGTTTGCCATGGTTGCTAGGATATGCAGGCGAGTTGGCGGCCGCAGTCTTTTTCAGAAAGACGCTACTGCCCATCTTCTGTTTTAGTTATTCTCTGTCGTCTCTTACGACACCCACTGTATTTATTACAGACTGGCTGTTCCCCGCGACTTCGCCCGCGTGTTATTTGAGGTTTTAATTTTTTTGCGCGGAACCCTAATTCTTTTTCTAAAATAAAAGTAGCCTAAGTTACTCCTTGTGACATCAGCTATCTGCCAGTGAAAATCCCGTCAAAATAGGTCCAGCCGTTTCGGAGATTAGTCAGAACAAACAGACAGACAGACAGACGGAAAGAGAGACAGACAGACAGACAAAAACTTTAAAATTATATTTTTGTTATTAGTACCGTATATACTTTCATATGCATTTAGTAAAAAGCTGTAATTTTGACATTACAAACAGACATTTCAATTTTATTTATTCGTATAGGCTAATAACAATACATTGTTGAACATAGGCCTCCTCATAGATTTACTCCTAGGGGGGAATTTGCCATAATTGTCCTGCTTGGCAGGCGGGAGTACGCACACATAGTATTATTTAATGGTACAGGAAGCATTTTTTACTTTCACTGACTTATTTAAATCTTTTAACCTTTTTTAAGAGTTGGTAAGAAAATATGTTAGTCCTTCCAACTAATTCTAGGTGTATGGTTGCAGGTAAAAATGTATACCGGATGCAAGATCAGTCTGACGGTGATTTATAAGTAATTTTACTTTTAAACCGCTGTGCCACCGGTGAAAAACCGGTTTCAGAGACTGACGAGACAGGAAAATAATAATAATATATAAATTAAAAAAAAAGAAAAAATTTAATCTAAAAAATTTTAAAATGTTTATTCAAGATAAATTTATTTAAGGTAAGAATTCATTAACTTAATAATTTATTATTCAAGTTGTAGACACAGATTGTAGATTTTTTTTTTAAATATTCTGAGCTTGTACAGATAAAGTCTTGGTTTTAATGGACATTGGCCATTTCTTATCCGTGCTATCCGTGTTACACGTATCCGTGCTCACCGCGCTCGGAATGTGGTTTGATGCGCGTAGATCTGACCTTCGGTTTTTTTTATAGAATAAGGGTGACAAACGAACACACAGTCCACCTGATGGTAAGTGGTAAGTACCATTTAGCCTCAATAAAGAATCAAAATACAGATGCGTTGCCACCCGCATTCCATCTTAGTCCGCAGGACTAAGATGGAATGCGTTGTTACCAGTAAAAGGGTCCCCGGTTCTCTACACTCGCCATACGAAACACAGCAGCATTGAGCTGCCATTTTACGCTGGCATTCTGTGAGTGCGTGGTCCTGCCCCGGTTGAGCCGACCCATTCGTGCTGCAACCATAACTTAGCCGCAGCGATGTGTGTAAGTGGCTACTGCAGCCCATGGTCCTGCAGTCAACTTTCCACTAAGAATGCAAGAGAAGCATTGTGATCTCACAGCCTGCAATTATACTGGTTTTCTATACACTTCAGACAGAAACCTCCTACTCCATTTCGAGGTAGAAGCCACATAGGAAATTATTGAACACTTACCCATTAGCTAAAACCCTGGTTGCGTGCTCGACGGCAAAGGCCGTGTCTGCTAGAGGCTTGACTGCAGCGCCGGTGGCTGCAGCCCGCTGGGCCCTGGCGGCTGGCGTGTCCAGTGCCAAGGGCGTTAGTGTGGTCTCCATCAGTTTTCTTTGCTGCAGCGCTTCCTTACCCGCAGATACCGCGGACGTTATGTCGTTGGCGCTGGGTTGTGCTTTCAACCAGGCTACGGGTGGACTGCCTGCGTAAAGACAATCATCGGTAAGACGTGGTGTAACGTGTAGTGACGGCGTAAGAGAATCCATCCCCCTTTTTAATTCTTTGGGTGTCAAAGCGGCCATACGAAACACAGCAGTATCAAGCTGCCATTTTACGCTGGTATTCTGTGAGAGCGTGGTTCTTCCCCGGTCGAGCCGACCCATTTGTGCTGTCGCACCATAATATAGCTGCAGCATGGCTCAACCATTTTTTTTTCATTTGTTTAAATTAAATTTTTAAAACACTATGTCAGGGACTCAGCCTAACAAAGAAAGATACACGGAGCGCCATTGAAAATGTTCAACTTATTGGAAGAACGCGCGCACTCAACCACATATGCATCTAAAATCATTTACAACTAACAAAATGCATTAAGTACTTATTTGAAGGTCTAGCTGTGGACTTTTACGGCCTATTAAAGAAAGAGAAAAGAAAGATGTGTGGATAAGTGCCTGTCAAGAAGTTGAGCACGGTTTCGTTGCCAATTAGGGATGCACCTCACGCACCGGATGTCGCCAGTTGGGGCTAAGGTGAACTTATTTGTTACGCATGGTCACATATTGCGATCATAACCCCTGGGAATGAGTTGATCGCTTCCAAGCTGTTTCTAAAATAAATTTTATACCAACCATTAATGTAAAATATGCTTTAAAAAAAAGTCCCGCTGGGTTTCTTGCTGGTTCTTCCCAGGACAGAAGTTTTTTTTTCGAACCAGTGGTAAAGTAAAAAATGACTTTCAATAAGAATTACACAAGTGATCTATATTGAATAAAAAATTATTCTATTCTATTCTATTATATTCATCATTGAAAAGTTGCGTTTTAAACAAAACTTTTTCGGTTTTTAGTGACACAGTGACATAATATACACAAAACAGTGCTCAAGTGCTGTATTCCTTAATTATTTACACTTTCTTCTACTTTTAAAAATGTCTGTAGTTTGGTTTATATATTTTTAATATAATTAAAATAAAATATAACTATGTAACTAATATAACTGTGTACTAAAATATAACTGTAAATATTTCACCTTATTCCTAAGAGGCACCACCCTAGTTGAAGAAAAAGTCGTAGAAGCCCTCATAAATGCAGTGCAGCCTGTATATTTTTTATTGGTCTGAGGTTAGACATAGGAAAAATTTATTCAGTCATAAAAATTAATCCGTTGGTGATTGTGATCATAAATTCTATTATAAAAAAATTGAATGACAAGGGACTTACTTTTCAGCGGCCAAGACATATTTAGCATAGGCAGTAGATTATCAGGCAAGGTAGAATTGACCACGTCGGATCTGCCGTTGTTACTGCTGTCCTGTAGGCCCAGGTTGTATCCAACTGTCACAAGTAGTGCCACGGACAGCAAAACTCTGTTAAAGATAAAAAATGTTGCATAATATTGATGTGGAGGAACGTGCAATATAAGAAAGCCTTATAATATGCTCTACAACCTATAAATAACCTATACGTAGTAGAGCCATGCCGCAGCTACTCGTAAATTATGGTAGTAGCACGAATGGGTCGGATCGAGCGGGGACGGACCACGCTCTCAATGAATACCAGCGTAAAGTACAGAGCGGTTCGAATCGTCGACGGCCGAGTTCTTTCTGATCGGCTCGTTTTAATGGCGCTGCATAGGGATGTTGCATCCCTTTGTATTTACCACGGGGAGTGCTCTGAGAAATAGTTCGGATTAATTCCAGCCGCCAAATTTCACGTAGATACGCACATACGTTATAATTCACGATTTCATCCACAGTCCTCACCATCTGTATGCTTGGCGGTCCACCACTATGCGTTTTACTAGGAGTTTTCTTCCTCGTACAACTTCTCTGTGGAATTGTTTACCACCGGCGATTTTTCCGGACCGATATAACTTAGGGATCTTCAAGAAAAGAGCTTACTCCTTTCTAAAAGGCTGGTAACGCACCTGTAATTTCCTTGGTGTTGCGGTGAGGTGAGCCACATGCTCCTTTGCCCCCTCTTCTATAAAAAATTGATGCTGGACGCATCGCATCATTGCACGCTTTCCACTTAGGGCGTAAGTGGAAACTACGGTGCGCCTTACTTAAGAAAGGATAAGGGAGGAGTTATCCTTCTTAGGAAGAGAGGCCATTAAACCTGAGGTTTTCACAATTCACAACAGTTCCAAAGCACCCCAACCCCTACTATTAGCATGAGGCTCCTTTAGTGGATTGTGTTAACTCCCCGGAAGGGGGGGGGGTTGGGTTTTGGTTTTAGCTTATTTTGAACTGTTTTATTATCATCGGGATCAGGGGGGGGGGGGTTCCAGCCTCCCTCTCTGAGGAGTATGTATCTATGCGCCTCTACTTTCGGTGTTCATTATATAATTGAAGTATTTTATCGATAATAATTCTTTAAGAGACGACTGGATAGTGGGCATTTCGAGGTCGCGGTGGAAATCCGCGTTCTCCACATAAAAAGTAGCTCCTGTGATGCGACACAGTGATTTATTTTGAATAGCTTAAAGCTTCCCTTTGGAACGTCTTTTCGTTTAGGAGGAATATGTGCAAAAAGTAAGTGTTCTGTGGGCTGGCCTTTATTTATAGTTGACTTGTCAAGGTGTAGCGTGACCGTGACCCATTCATATTAAATCGTACTTATTATTTTATGTCCCACTAACACGTTAAGCGCATAAATAGTGAGAGGAAACCACCGATCACTGATCGATGGAGGAAACCTACTATTTATTCATTAGCGTTTAATATTTTCATTAAGTTTTGCAATAAACGTAATTATATAAAACGTATTATTATTGAATACGTTGAATGCATGTGGCTACATTGAATGTATGTGGAGCAATGAATGATAAGATGGATGAAGTATGCGATATGATGTATGATAGAGGAATAGACGTGTTATGTGTAAATGAGACGAAACCGAAGGGAAAGGATGCCACTACACATGGCATGTATACCGCGTACTGGTCTGGTGTAGACGAGACCGAGCGGGCATGCCAAGGAGTCAGTATCATTCTTTCAGAAAGAATGGGTCATTGTGTGAAAGAGTATGAATGTGTAAGCCCGATACTGCTATGGATACGAATGAAAGTGGGCTTAAAGAAGTTGTTTGTTTTAGGGGTCTACGCCCCAGACATGTCTAAGCCCACTTATATTCGAGAGCAGTTTTGGGAGTTGGTAAGGATGGTGCTCATGAAATGCAAGGTTAATGAAAATATTGTGATATTAGGCGATTTTAATGGAAGGCTTGGGGTGAGGAGGCTTGGTTATGAAAGGATATTGGGAACGTTTGGTGATGAAAGTATAAATGAGAATGGTGAAAGCCTTCTCGCCGAATGCGTGGAAAAGAATCTTGTTGTGACGAACACTTTCTTTCGTCATAAGAAGATTCACACGTATACATGGGAAAGAGGTGATGATAGAAGTATGATAGATTTCATAATTGTTGATGAAAGAATGAGGAGCGCGGTGGTAGATACAAGGGTTTACCGGGGCTCTAACGTAGGGACGGATCATTACTTGGTCTTATGCCGAATTAATGGTCTTTTCAGACGTTGGAGGCATTGGACATCTGTGTCTACCACTGCGTTACAGCGTATAAGAACAGAGAGTTTACAAGATGAAGGTGTGAAAGAGAAGTTCAAATGTAGATTGAGAGAAAATATAAGTGGTATGGCTGAATTGTGTATGAATGATTTAGACTTGGAGACTGTGTGGTATAATGTCAAGAAAGGTTTAGTGGATGTAGCTACCGAAGTATGTGGTGTAAGTAAGAGAACGAATGAAAGGAAAAATAACACGTTATGGTGGGATGAGGTACGGATGGAAGTTGAAGCAAAGAAGAAAGCATGGCTAGATTTACTAGTAACCAAGGCTAGTAATTCTAGCAGTATGAATGATGATATTGAAAGGAAAAAGGCAGTCTTTAGACACCTAAATAAGAGAATAAAAGAAGTAGTTGAAAGGAAAAAGCAAGAAAGAACGGATAAGAATGATAGAAGAATATCGGATAACTTCCAGGCAAACATTAAAATGTTCTGGAAACTCGTAAGAACTACCAGGGGACATTCAAAACAGCCTAGAATGAATGCTATACGAGACCAGAATGGCTGTATTCTGAATGTCGAAGTTTTGAGTTTAAGGAGATGGAAGGAATACTTTGAAAGCGTATTTATGGTGATGAGACGTTTGAATTAAATGAAATTGAAATTCCGAAAGAAGAGGAAATAGATAGAGATATAAGTATAGATGAAATAATGAAAGCAATGAAAAGTATGAAAGCAGGTAAGGCAGCCGGTTATGATAGAGTATCTCTCGAAATGCTAAGGGCTGGAGAAGGAGTGGTGGCAGACCTGCTGTACACCTTGTTTAATTTATGTTGGGAAATTAAGCGGGTACCGGGAAACTGGTGCAAAGCCGTGATAGTCCCAATATATAAGGGACAAGGATCACAGCAGGACTGTAATAACTACCGTGGTATCAGCCTTCTTAGCATTGTGGGAAAACTGTATGCTAAGGTACTAATTGAAAGAGTTATGAAAGAAACTGATGGAAAAATTTGGGATGTGCAAGCGGGATTTAGAAAGGGAATGGGATGTACGGATCAGATCTTTTCCATGCGCATGATCGCGGAGAAGTTTTTGGCTAAAAACCAAAAAGTTTTTTGTGCGTTCATAGACTTGGAGAAGGCTTATGACAGAGTGGACAGGCAGGCGTGTCACTTTGTAAAAATCTGAGGTATGGAAAATGGTGGCGCGATTTTCAAATTTGTTCGCATTACTCGTGGGGTATTAAGGTTTAAGAGTTTGCAGTGTATATACTCAACTTATTTATTGAACTATAAGATGTGGGGTATTGAGGTTTAAGGGCTTGCGATTTATTTATATGGGGTTTGTAGTAATATGCGATTTATTTCCTAATTTCAGCTATGGAATTCCATACCTTGAAAAACTTGAGGTATGGAGTGCTCCATACCTTCCATAGTGGAAGTGACACCCCTGTGGACAGGGATGTGTTATGGCAAACACTGAACTCATTTGGGTTGACCGCTGGTCTGATACAGGCATTGAAGTCTCTATATAGGGACTCTAGTGCTTGTGTCAGGATCAACGGGGCCTACTCGGACTGGTTTGGCATCCATAAAGGTGTCAGACAGGGCTGTGTGGCTTCCCCGTGGTTGTTCAACCTATTTATGGACAGTTGTTTGGAAAATTTGAAAGTAGAAGAATGCGGGTTAAGAATGGGTGAGTTAACTGTCAAATTCCTTTCGTACGCCGATGATCAAGTCATACTTGCATCGTCGGCAGCCGAGTTGCAAATGATGGTTACATTAATGAACAGGACATAAAAAGAAAAGGGAATGAAAGTGAACGCAAGTAAGACGAAAGTTATGGTTATTGAAAGAGAAGAAAGTAAAACGATATGTGAAATAAGAATAGAAGGGGAGTTGGTAGAGCAAGTAGATGAGTTTGTATATTTGGGATGTGTGTTTAGCAGGGATGGTAGATATGATAAGGATATAGAACGACGAGTGAATGCAGGAAATAGAGTGAATGGGGCTCTACATTCTATTGTAAAAAGTCAGAATGTGTCCAAAAAGGCACGTATGGCAATTCACAATGCTGTGTTAGTACCTACTTTAATGTATGGTAGTGAAAGTTGGGTGTGGCAGAAGAAGCACGAGAGTAGAATAAATGCTGTAGAAATGCGGTCATTAAGGAGTATGTTAGGGATGAATCTGAATGACAGAGTGAGAAATTGTTTAATAAGAGAAGAGTGTGGTTTGCAAGATGATGTTGTGACCAGGATTAAGAAAGGAATGCTTCGGTGGTTTGGCCATGTAGAAAGAATGAATGAGGAAAGAGTGACAAAGCAAATTTATGTTGCAGAGGTGAACGGCATAGTCGGGAAGGGTCGCCCTAGGCGAAAGTTTATCGACCAAATTGGCGATATATTAAAAATGGGCCAAATCAAGAGTATCTTTAACCGACGAGCGTGTATGCGTAGGTATATGGATGTGGAGGAAGCGAGAGAGGTGTGTCAGGATCGTGCCAAATGGAAGTCCATAATCTCTGCCTACCCCTCTGGGTGACAGGCGTGAGTGTTATTGTATGTATTATGTATGTATGTATGTATTATTATAAAAAAAGTTCAACGACTTTTTTATCGTTGTTGTCCATTAGTCATCAGTATATAAATATGTATTAAGTATGTATGTTGTATGTTTGTAAGTATGTTTGACTGCCTCGCTGGTCTAGTGGTTGCAGTAGTGCGACTGCTGATCATGAGCTCCGGGGTTCGAATCCCGAGTCGGGCCAAAAAATAATTTATTGAGTTTTTCCATCAAGAAGTTCTCAGTAGTTGCCCGGAGTTGGGAAGTTGGCGGTGTCTCACCCCCCCTGCCTCGGAAAGTATGTAAAGCCGTTGGTCCTGCGCCTGATCTCTCTCCGGTCGTGTCGGTTTACCGTCCCATCGGACTATGAGAGTGAGGAAATAGAGAGTGCACCTGTGCTTGTGCATACACTTGGACACTATAATCCCGTCCTGCGCCGATGGCTAGTCTCCGTTTAGACTGGCCGCCGTGACCGAAATTCGGTCTGGAGGACATTAAGTATGTACCTATTTTATTATATCTCGATAAGGACTTGATAAAATGACTTATCCTTTTTACTTTATTATGTTTGTATGTTATATGTTATATCTTTGTATTCCTTCTCGTTTTTAATAAAATAATTATTGCTAAAACCGGCAGTTTTAACATAAACAAGCACATGATCTCATACTCATATACAGAGTGTCGGGTAATGAATGGATAACCTTAAAATGTCTTATAGTACAACTTATGGCCGTTCTGAAAAAAATACGAAACATAATATATCACAAGTAGTACCTTTGATATATTTTTATTATCTTATTTTATTGCCTTGAACACTATGACCAAAAATGAATGATTTCTATTGGTTTTTTGTTGTTTTATTATTATACACTAACTGTGCTGATAGATAAAAAGTAAATAGTATAAATAGCTTTTGCAGTTTTAATTTAAAAAATTCGCAAATCAATTTATTTTTGAAAAACATGAAAAAAATATTATTTAAGCGAAGTTCAAACCTCTTGGGTATGAAAAAAATGTATGAATGTATGGGTGACCAATAATTTTACAATAATGTCGGTTTTGTGTAGATTTTATAGTGGTATAATTCATAAATGTATCTCCCATAAATAGTGACTTATTGCCATTAATGTAGAAAAGGAAAAAATTTGACTAAGTAACAAAATTTGTAATATGGGAACATTTTTTTAAATTGAATTGTGTCTGATCATTGGGAATTAATAAAAACACATCAGGAGTTGATCATACATGAAAACAGCTATTTTTAAACAAATTGAAACCAAATTAAGTATTAGAAATTAAGTTAGTTAAATGTAATAAAATAACCAATTTAAATGTTAAAATGTTAAACTTTACTAGCGTGAAATGGGTCTTGTGACCTTCATATTTACTACCTGCTGTCTTTTGTGTTATATTAGACAAAGAGGGATCTGAATTGGGTAAGTGGGAGAGAGAAGAGCTAAATTTAAAAGAGAACTAAGTGCGTCACTCAACTTGCTCAACTTCGCATGTATTTATTTTGTCTCCGTTTGCAATTGTTTAAATCAGTGTTAAAACGACCACTTGGCTATTTTACCGGACTATTCGTTTTGCTTACTGATTTGGACTTGTTTTGCGTTTGGTGACATTTGCGACGATTTGGCTTGTTTCTGGACTAAACTGGACTTTTGTGTACCTATCAAAATGCCACGTCATCAGTACACGGCACAAGAATATGCAAACATGCATTTTATTTATGGAGAATGCAGAGGCAACGCAAATGCAGCCTTTATAGGGAGAGGTACCCTAATGCGCGCCACCCAGACTTCCGCGTATTTATAAGAGTCCACGGTTGTTACTCCGAAGGAAGAATGCCGGGTAGTGGTGTCGGTGGTGCTAGAGCTGGAAGAATCGCTCGTCCTGATGTAGAAGACGTGGTGCTTGAGGAGATTGAAAACGATCCTTCAACCTCTACGCGAGCAATAGCTCGACGCACAGGTATTGGAAAATCGACCGTACACGATATTTTAAAGAAAAACGAATTCCACCCTTACCACGTCACACGCGTGCAAACTCTCCAACCAAGAGATTATCTCTCAAGAGTGCGTTTATGCCGGCAAATGCTGGCAAAGATAAAAGAAGACCCGCAATTTTTTAATAAAATTTTGTGGAGCGATGAGTCAACGCTTAAAAGAGACGGTTACTTAAATTTACACAACTTACATAGTTGGGAACTAGAAAATCCTCATCTTATGCGTGAAGACAGGTCGCAATACCAATTGAAAATAAATTATTGGACGGGAATATTAAATGGTATGATAATTGGCCCATTTGAATTACCGGGGAATTTAACGGGGCAAAGTTATTTGGAGTTTCTTCAAAATGATCTCCCCAATTTATTACAAGAGGTTCCTGCGCATTATACTGTTCCGGTTCGTGCATATTTAAATAGCAGATACCCAAATAGATGGATCGGACGTCTAGGGCCAATTTTGTGGCCTCCACGTTCACCGGATCTAAATCCATTGGATTTTTTTTACTGGGGCTGTCTGAAAGAGGAAGTATACTGTAAGCCTGTGCGGTCTTTGGATGAACTACGCAGTCGTGTCAGAGCAGTCGCATCAAAAATATGCGAGCGACGGTACACAAGACTGCTCAGAAGATCATTTATCCGAAGATGTAGGGCATGCATAAGAGTGGGAGGCAAACAATTTGAACATTTTTTGTAAATTAATGAAAAATAAAATATTTTAATTTTAAATGTTGTTTTTTATTTATCCCCAATGATCAGACACAATTCAATTTAAAAAATGTTCCCATATTACAAGTTTTGTTACTTAGTAAAATTTTCTCCTTTTCTACATTAATGGCAATAAGTCACTATTTATGGAAGAGACATTTATGAATTATACCATTATAAAATCTATATGAAACTGACATTATTGTAAAATTATTGGTCACCCATACATTCATACATTTTTTTCATACCCAAGAGGTTTGAACTTCGCTTAAATAATATTTTTTTCATGTTTTTCAGAAATAAATTAATTTGCGAATTTTTTAAATAAAAACTGCAAAAGCTATTTATACTGTTTACTTTTTATCTATCAGCACAGTTAGTGTATAATAATAAAACAACAAAAAACCAATAGAAATCATTCATTTTTGGTCATAGTGTTCAAGACAGTAAAATAAGAAAAAAATCGACTTTTCTTTAAAAATATATATCAAAGGTACTACTTGTGATATATTATGTTTCGTTTTTTTTTCAGAACGGCTATAAGTTGTACTATAAGACATTACAAGGTTATCCATTCATTACCGGACACGCGATATATACGAATCAGTTCTGTGTTGCTAGTGGACCGAAGAGTATTTCCCTTTCGAATTATTTTTCTTTTATAATTCTTCATTTATGCTTACCTAGATTGAGTGACTATTATGTAAAAAAAAAACGTGATACATTATTTACTTATTTGCTATTTACAATTTTAGTCATGTAATGTTGATGAAATGTAATTCTTATCTAACTGATAGGTTGCACACATTTAAAAAAAATATAATAAAGAAAAAACTAAATCTAAACATTTTAATTGTCATTAAATTAAAAACATTACATCCCATTTAATGTTCTTAGTTTAACATTGGAAGATTTTTATATCAAAGTCTATGGATATTCTATTATATTAACTGTTGTACTACTGTCATATAAAAAAAATAGTCTTGTTAGTGATAGTGAGGATCATTCTCGATAACGATGAATAAATCGGGAAGCGCTAATAGATCTTCTATGGACACCATTTCATTATTAATACATTAGCGAGAAAGAATGTTGTTTTTATAACCCTGTATGACGAGTTTTGCCGTGTTTATGAATACACAGTCCATTGGATTGGAAATAAAATAAAAAAACATGTTCGAGATTTGACCTTGGCAAAGATTTTACATTCCGTTTTTAAACATCATTTGTTTTATCTTACTCGTAATAATGACAGTATTCTTTTAAAAAAAATATAGAGTAGGAAATTTAAATTGGATTCCGAAAATTTGAATTTTTTTATCATGCTATAAAATAACAAGCTAAAATGAGCCTTGATAACTCACTGGCTGGTCATTCAAGTTTATTTAATAGTATTACATTTATACAAATAAATAAAAGTGAGGTGACTGTTCGTAATGTCAAAAAAACAGCTTTTTACTAAATGCATGTGAAAGCAATAACATATTACATAATAAGTACTTATAATATTACTAGCTGACCAGGCAGACTTTGTTCTGCCCTTTCCGACGACCATGTGTGCTAAAAAATATCAATAAATTCACAATAAAAAAAAATGAGGGTCACTTATCGGGATAAAAACTATCATATCTCTCAAGTTGGACCAAACTGCACACATTGTGAAACATTTTATTGAAATCATTTCAGTAGTTTAGGAGTTCATCGCGGACAAACAATGTGACACGTAATTTTTATATACGGAGTGACGAAAAATTTATCACATAAAATGAAAAGACGTATGCTACATAAATTTCTATAAACATACACAACTAAAAAAATATATAACAATTAATACATTAGCCGCGGTAGCATTTTTTTCGTTTCAATATTAAATAACATCATGTAAATGCATACAGATATCACCTGATGAATTCTAGAAGGTCAAAGACCCATGCCATTTCAAGGCGAATATAGGTAGTTTAAAGGTTATCAAACCTAACTACTCAAATAAAGAAAAAATCAAACAAAAACTGCACTTACGGCTAACAATATAAAGATTGTACGAAAGTATATACGGTATGGTCACTCGAGGTAAGTGTGACAGTGGGGCTAGTGTAACAAATGCAAATTATATGGCATAAACACGTTTTTTTTTTTGTTAAATTTCATGTATTGAACAACGCAGGAATGTTTACGCTATTAACTATACATCATTATTTTTTAAAAACTAAAAACTCATTGTTACACCAAAATGAACGTTCAAGTCGTTTGTTTATATAGATCTTAAAATATTTTGACATTAGTATCCATAGAATTATTACGCATAATATAATACCCATAATAATTCTATGTTAGTATCAGCTCTTCAATTTTGTCGAAAACCACAAATAATAATAATAAAGTAACTACAAAAAGAAGCATACTGTCACACTTGCCTCATTGAGGGTAAGTGTGACAGTTTTCCACCTCAATTAGTTTTAATTACATTAAATTTTACTTGTAAATAATAAAATGCTTGATCAAACAAACAAGCACTTAATAATTGATGTTATGAAACTGAATTCTCTATGTTAAACATTGAGTTATATGTACTACGTACTAGAGAAGCCATTCCAAACAAAAATTGTGTGCTACTCTATGTCTTCGCGCATGCGCGGGAATAGTAGCTTGCGCGAAGACTTTAATTTAATATAAAATAAGATATTAATATAAAATAAATATAAGAATTTAATATAAAATATCTTAATTTAATCTAAACAAACATATTTCTAAATAAAATGTAATAATAATTATTTTATGGAATTGACAAATCTTCAATTTACGCAATATTTAGTTTGTATGGATTGCACTACAGTTCAGTTGAACATAGTCAATGTTCGGAATGGCTTCTCTAGTACGTAGTACATATAACTCAATGATGTTAAATCTTTACAGAGTAGAAGTACGAGTATTTAAATGTCTATTATAGTTCTAATTACTTTATGTAATTTTTTTTGAATTTGTGTCCCTCTGTATGTCTGTTTCTTCCGGCAAATCTCCGAAATAGCTGGACCGATTTTGACGGGACTTTCACTGGCAGATAGCTGATGTTATAAGGAGTAACTTAGGCTAATTTTATTTTAAAAAAGGAATAAGGATTTCGCGCAAAAAAGAAAATTAAAACCCATGAAATCCAATCGTAATAAATCTCACGCGGATGAAATCGCTGGGAACATAGCTAATCTATACAAATAAATAAAATTGAAGTGTCTGTTTGTAATGTCGATATAACAGCTTTTTACTACATGCATATGAAAATATATACGATACTTATAACAAAAACATGATTTTTAAAATTTTGTCTGTCTGTTTGTTCCGGCTAATCTCCGAAACGGCTGGACCGATTTTGACCGGACTTTCACTGGCAGACAGCTGATGTTATCAGAAGTAACTTAGGCTACTTTTATTTTAGAAAAATAATTAGGGCACCGCGCAAAAAATTAAAATCCATGAAATTCAATCGTAATAAATTAGCACGGGCGAAGTCGCGGGGAACAGCTAGTCCTCAAATAAAACCACAGAATTTTGTAACTAAACTATCACATTACAGCGTAGCCGCAAGAGTAAGAGCACAGATTATCCATCGTAGATATTTGTATCGTAGGTATACTTTCGTGATTATCTATACAAATAAATAAAATCGAAGTGTCTGTTTGTAATGTAAAAATTACAGTTTTTTACTAAATGCATATGAAAGTAAATACGGTACTTATTATAACTAAAAAACTAACAATACAATTTTTAAAATTTTTGTCTGTCTGTCTGTTTGTTCCGGGTAATCTCCAAAACGGCTGGACCGATTTTGACGGGACTTTCACTGGCAGATAGCTGATTTCATAAGGTGTAACTTAGGCTACTTTTATTTTAGAAAAATAATTAGGGTTTCGCACAAAAACATAAAAACCCTAACACACGAGCGAAATCGCGGGGAACAGCAAGTATACACTGTAATGCTCTCCCAGGAATATAAAGAACCAAAACTAAAGCTAACAATAGCAATAATAAATTACAAGAAAACATTTAGGTTACATATTAAAACATGTTTTGTCACAGACTAGCGATCCGTCCCAGCTTCGCACGGACCTCGACAAAGCGTCACCTTCATATGTAAGTTTAAACAACCGTGCGACCCTTTTAAATACACAAAAAAAAAATCATCAAAATTGGTCGAGCCGTTTTTAAGTTTTAGCGAGACTAACGGACCGTAATTAATTTTTAAATATAGAGGTTATCCATCGTAGATATTATTTTGTTGTGTTTATTTATTTATTTATTTTAACAGATACACCATTGGCTTATCACTAGACATTGTTAAGTATAACACAATTGGTTTTGTTCAAAGTGATTTGCCTTTAAAGGTATATACAACATTCACAAAATAGTGCAGCTACAATATGACAGTTGTTAACTTACTTAACTAGAACAATATTATTAATAAATTTACAAGTAATTTGCTTACAAAAAAACTAATGCTAAACTTGAAGAAGATAATTTAGCAAATTGTGATACGTTATCCGTATGGAAAATGTCGACATCGCCGTTGGTGGTTATGTCGTTAAACGTTTGCATTAACCTATTTATTGGGGCTCGTTTACCTAAATTTGTTCTATGGTTAGATAAACAGAAGATTTTGGTAATCGGATGTCTTGGTATAGATCTTGAAACTCTGATACTTATTTGATTTAACAATGCCGGTGATAGTAGGTGGCCGTGAATTAGCTTATAAATATAAAGTGTTTTAAGATCGCTAAGTCGACGTCTTTTTTCGAGAGACTCTAATTTGAAGTGGGATAGCCTAGTATTATAGACAGCACGGTAAGAACAAGTTTGATCTTTAAAGGCTAAGTAGCGGGTAAAATTGCGCTGGATACGCTCTATTCGATTACTGTGAATTTGGTATGATGGGTTCCAAACAGGTGATGCATATTCATATTCATGTGAAAGGCATATTACTATAAATGCCATATTTTATTCCTTAAACAACGTGCTATGTGAGCAACTAGAGTTCGTTCACCGATGGTTTACATGTTCAGCGTCGAAAATAATCATCGTGCAGAAACCTTCGAACAGAACGTTTAAAAAATGGAATTGCAATCATCAATACTTTTATGCGACTCGGGTCAAATTAACGAATCATTTACTATTGACACATGTCTATAGTTTCATACAAGTCCTATAATAATGATGTAAAGGTTTACTACGTACTTATTAAGTTACTTACATTAATAAAACGCACACGACGCACTGGAATGTGCGAAGTCTCTTTTGATAGCTCCTGGAGAGACTGGACTCGAACACGTAGGTGGGTTGCACTAGCGGCGTGCGCTCCGTGCTGGTGGACGTGCGCTGCATCTTCACAGTTGGTTCTTCTGGTGGCAAAGATATAAAAGTACATTTAAATTTTTTTATGTTCTCCAGACCGAATTTCGGTCACGGCGGGGAGTCTCAACGGAGACTAGCCATCACTGACATGCACTCTCTATTCCCTCACTCTCATAGCCCGATGGGAAGGTAATCCGACACGATAGGAGAGAGATCAGACGCAGAACGTCGTTAACGTCCGGACCCCGGGCTGCTACTAATTAACTACTACTAATACAATTTAACAAAACATACATACATAAACACTCACGCCTGGCAGAGACTACGGACTTCCATTTGGCACGATCATGACACACATCTCTCGCCTCCTTTAAATCCATATATTTATGCATACATGTTACGAGATGAGTCGCTCGGGGATGAGTCGCTCGGGGATGAGCCGCTCGGGGATGAGTCACTCGGGGATGAGTCGCTCGGGGATAAGTCTCTCGGGGATGAGTCGCTCGGGGATGAGTCGCTCGGGGGATGAGTCGCTCGTATCAGTAGGCTTCGACCACCTAACGCTAAGCCCTACCCTACACGTGTCTACTGGGTATATAAACGAGCGACGAAGTCGAAAAAACAGACTCGGCTCCTCGCCGAGTGATAGTGGCATAGTACAATTAACATACAGGAGGTGCCGCGCGTATCGTAGCGACAAATTTATTTGAAAGTTGTATATTATTTAGTACATTTATTTAAATTGAATAATATATTAATATTATTCAATTTCAATGAATGTATTATATCATTCCTAATCTTCTATACAGATAAATAAAATTGAAGTGTCTGTTTGTAATGTCAAAATTACAGCTTTTTACTAAATGCATATGAAAGTATATACGTTACTAATAACAAAAATACAATTTTTAAAGTTTTTGTCTGTCTGTCTGTCTGTCCGTCTGTCTGTCTGTTTGTTCCGCCTAATCTCCGAAACGGCTGGACCTATTTTGACGAGATTTTCACTGGCAGATAGCTGATGTCTCAAGGAGTAACTTAGGCTACTTTTATTTTAGAAAAAGAATTAGGGTTCCGCGCAAAACAATTAAAAACCCAAATAACAGGCAGGCGGAGTCGCGGGCAACAACTAGTTAAACAATATAACTGTTCCCGATTTAAAATTATATTTCCACAATTATTTCTTCTGCGGCAGCAACGTGCCGGGATACAGCTAGATAATGATAAAGGAGATACGGCGTGATGGAATGGAGGATGAAGGCAGATGGGATGCATAAGCCGTTTATTGAATTTTGGATAAGAATACATAATCACGGCGACTTTAGGATAAACTGAATGATGGTGGGGCAAAGTTGCTCCACGGATTTTAGAACTGAGCATGTTTACTTCTGTGCGTCTGTCCTATTGGATTACGCATTATAACTTTTAGAATTTTGAATCGGAGGACGAAGGTTTATATTTTTACAAGAGAATATATTGCAAGTAAATATGTTTTATGTAATTTTCGAGTAAAGGTTTCGTAAGAGATTCCCATATCACCCCATGGAAACGAGTTATTCTATCTTTGTCCTGAGGGGTTAACAACGCATCAGCATTAGATGTAGATGTCTATGGGCTACAGCATCCACTTACAGTCAGGTGGACTGTGTGCTCGATCGTCACCCTTATTTTATAAAAAAAATCCCGTGGGTGTTGAAAGAGGCGACAGGGGAAATGGAACAGAAGGTAAGCAGCAGCATTCTCCTGACTATATCTCAAAAAAAAACTGCAATTGTCAACCCGTCTGCCAATGAAGGCATCCACAACTTTTTCTGCCCCCACGACGGCGATACTAGAAAGTGCGGTATTATATTTGACAGATTTCATAGCGGGTAAGTTAATTTGTTCGGAAAATGTAAAGGTTATTATTTGTTTCTGTACTATTGGCTATATTTTATATTAACACGATTAAAAATAAATTAACCAAACCACAGATATTCATAAAAGTAGAAATATTTTTGTGTGCAAAAAGTTAAAGAGCAAACCACTGACGCAATGTTGTGTGTATTAATATAATACACTAGAAAATGATAAACTTTTATTAAAAGCCAACTACTCAATTAAATTACACTGTGTAACAAAAACCTGTACCTCAGTGTCAATCTCGGGCAGAAAATTATTAGCCCTCATTGTGCAACTATACCAAAAATCCCCCTATGAGAAGATCTATAAAGGACCTATGTTCAACAGCGGACTTTTGATGTAATGTAATGTATGATACTGTGGTAAATTAAAAAAGTTACGTTTAATATTAGTTATTACGTTATTTATAATCGATATTGAATAAAAAGAAAGATTCTGTTTCTGTTTCTGTTATAGTTTGCTTGCGTTGACGGTGATGTAGATGATACTGTGAGAGCGTGAATCTTTTCCGTTCGAGCCAACAGTGCTTAAATATGGCTGCAGTATGGTTTTACCACGTACAAAATTTATAAAAGGAAACATATCCATTACAGGCCTAATAATAAAAAGAGGTTATTTAATGAGGGCTACTTCCACTCACCAGATGTCGCTAGTTGTGACTGAGGTAAAGTTTTTCGTTACACAGTGTCAGTTAATTGAGAAATTAATTTTAAATAATAGTTTATCATTATCTAGAGTATTATATTAATACAGAACACAATGCGTCAGTGATTTGCTTTTTAATTTTTTGCACTTTATAACTCTTTTTTTTTTAAATCCTCTTTTAGTTATATTTATAGTTTGGTTTATTCATTTCTAATGTAATTAATATAAAATATAACTAATAATACAGAAAGAAACCTTACATAAGGATTATATTTTCCTAAGAAATTATCGTTCCCGTTATGAAATCTGTCAAATATTTTACCTCACTGTAAAGTGGCGCTGCCCTTGTGGCAAAAAAAGTCGTGGATGCCCTCATTAAACAAAGCTGTAGTTCGTTTTATCGCGTAGTCGACACCTATTAAAAAGTACTGTCTGTATACGTCCTACTGCTTGTTAAGAAAACGTCAAGTATAGGTAAAAGGCTTCATGAGCCTCATACAAAGGAGAGGAGACCTATACTGTCTATATATAATAATGTCCTCCAGACCGAATTTCGGTCAGGGGGAGATGCACTCTCTATTCCATCACTCTCATTATCCGATCCCGACACGACCGGAGAGATCAGGCGCAGGACCAACGACTTTACTTGCTTTCTGAGGCACGGGAAATCACTGCCTACTTCCTGACCACGGGACGCTACTGAGAATTTCTTGATAGAAAAACCCAATAACTATTTTTTTTATAGAATAAGGGGGAGCACACGGTCCACCTGATGGTAAGTGGTTGCTGCGGCCCATAGAAATCTACATCTATCCTCATTTGCGAATCAAAATGCAGATGCGTTGTCACCCGTGAGGTCTAAGACGAGGCATTCTATCTTCATAGTCAGACTTTATTGTTGCCATAATGAGAGCCTGTCTGGCTCTTAAATATGTTCCAAGGGGATGGAGGGAAGTGAAAGTCACATTCATACCCTAACAAGTTAAGAGCGACTATACAGACCATAAATCCTACAGACCCATTAGCCTCACATCCTTTCTCCTAAAGACGATGGAGAGGATGTGTGAAAGGGAATTAGGGGGGTCGGCGCTAATGAACTTACCGCTACACGACAAACAACACGCCTACAGCTTAGGTAAATTGACAGAGAGAACATTGACATCCAAAACAAAGTAATATATCTAGATTCCTTCATAGATATGGAAGGTGCTTTTGACAGAACGAACTTCTCCAGCATGAAAGGTGCACTCAGTAGACATAAAGTTGAACCGGCAGTGATTGACTGGATAGTAAACATGCTCAGTACACGATCAATAAAGATTGCTGGTGAATTTCAAAAAATCCAGATTAAGAAAGGCTACCCGCAGGGTGGGGTTCTTTCACCTCTCCTGTGGAATATGGTCATTAATGTACTTATCAGAAAATTAAATGCCAATCACTTCTACACAGTAGGTTATGCTGATGACCTAACAATATTGGTCTCTGGAAAGACAGCCAGCATGGTGTGCGACCTGACCCAAGCGGCTCTCCGTGTAGTGGAGAGATGGTGCAGGGAATACGACTTAAGCGTTAGTCCAAATAAAACGGTCCTAGTAATGTTCACACAAAAATGAATGCTGAATAACTATCATCTCCCAAGTCTTTTCAGCACAAAACTCCACCTATCCTCCGAGGTAAAATATTTAGGTCTTACCTGGGACAGTAAACTCAACTAGAATAAACACATAGGAAACAAAATCAACAAAGCTAGTATAATTTCTAGCATTGCAGAAACACGATTGGCAAAAGACGGGGTCTGACATCAAAAATCATACTGTGGCTGTACAAAACTGTATTTCCGCTCATGATCACATACGGTGCTCTGGTATGGTGGACCAAGACAAATGAAGCCACCACTATAAAGAAGCTTCAGCGTTACCAGAGACTGGGATGTATGGCTGCCACAGGCATCATTCAAGCGGCCATAGCAATAGATGCTAGGAAGGTTAAATACTTCTCCATCAGAATACTGACCGACAGTAGGGCGGTATTACAAGTTCTGTGTTGCAATGTGGTGAACTCGGGACTAATATATGAATGCCATCAATGATTAAACGAGGTATGTAAACACAACAATGTGACTCTGCAATAGATAAAGGGGCACAGTGAATCCAGAGGTAACGATGCAGCAGACGAACTGGCCAAAAGATGATCGTCTCTGGCCACTATAGGGTCGAAACCAATCATACCAATCCCCTCTGGTAACGTTCGTACACAGGTACGTAGGCACTTCACTAATCAACACGCTCAGCATCGGGAAAATCTAGTAGACTGTAGACAAGCTAGGGAGGACCTGCCTGAAATAAACAGCCGTTTAACCAAGGTTCTAATTACATTGAACAAGCCGCAGATCAGGATAGTAACAAGTGCTATAACAGAGCACGGTACCTGTTATAAACATTTATTTACCATAGATGTTACAGATAGTCCCCTGTGCAAGGCGAGGAAGAAACAGGGAGTAACTTTTGACGCAAAATAGACATCATCAAATCAGGACCAGCATGGCAAAGCAATTTGTGGTGATAATTAACTAATAAATTCAAAATATGATCCTTACGCGGTAAAACAATAGCGTATCGTTTAGCGAAATTTAAATTCGAGTTAGATAAACGACCACATCCCATCCTTTAAAAATGGTTTTAGACATTGAAAAGTACGACTACAAATGCCCAATAGGATAATGGATTTTATGACACTTCCACCACATGGCAAGACAAAGTAGGTCATTCACGGATTTTGAGTCATCGACTCATTCACGTACTGGTATAGGAAACCCTATAGGTAAAATCCCGCCGAAATAAAACAAGTGCAATTAGGAAAACACTGGCTGAATAGTATAATAAAACTTCATTCTTTTTTCTTTATAGAAAAAGTTTTTATTTTTTTTATTCAAAAAGAATGCAACTATGTAATGCTACATGCATTGTACATTTTCCAAAATTTAATTATGTTATCTTTCTTTACAATACGTTGATGTCTCACATTGCGATATTTCTTTGCGATTATGACGGCAGCTTATACCATCAGACAGCCGATAATCATAGCACCCCAAGTCCTCAAGGTGTCTAAGGGGACTAAAGAAATTGAGGCTTATAATCACCATTGAAGCACTTATTACATTGTTTTCACCTGTTTCTATTAAAAGTTCATATACAAGTCACGTTCTCGCCAAAACTCTTTATTAAAATTGTTACGTAATGACAGCATCCATAACTTTTTGTGTTTACTTTTAGCACATGGGAGATTTTAAATTTGCAACGACGATATGTCATGGCGGACGAAGTTAATTTGTTAGAAAAATGTAAGGGTTAATGTTTATTTCTGTAATATTAGTTATATATTTTTCATTAATTAGCTTAGGAATAAATAAAACAAACTACGGAATATAAGTCTGCAAAAAATGTTAAAGAAAACCATTGAGGCATTGTTTCAAAAATACTTGCATATTTTTCGGTTAAAATATATGAAAAAAAAAAAATTAAAAATGTTTATTTCACAGAAAACAACTACAACTCATTGAAGTATCCATTGGTACCCACACTAGGTAATCCTGTATCGTGGGTACCTATTTAGCATTGACTATTTATGTTTAGTTTTCGCTTGGTTTACTTAATCACAAAATTTAAATTTTAAAAACAAGTATAAAATGAACAGAATATGTTCGAGAAGTTTCATCACAATAGGTTTAGCCATTCAGGAGATTAGCCTGAACAGACAGACGGAGAGACAAAATAAAAATAAGACTTCATGTCTTAATAGCGTGCTCATAACCCCCTTAGCTTAATAGAATCCATTTAGTTCGTTGTTAAAGGTACACATCAATTTTATTTACGTGTGAATATGGATGGTTTAATAAAGTAAGTAAAATTGTTGTGAAAAAAAAACAACACCATTTTTTTCATCTCTGCCTAAAGTACTTTTGAAAACGTGGCTAGTACTCTGGGCTATCACTAGCCGTGAATATTTTAATGAAATAGAATGACAAACGGGCACACAGTCCACCTGACGGTAAGTTGGTGCTGTGGTAACTATCCTCAGCTAGAAATCAAAATGCAAACGCGTTGTCACCCCTTAGGACTTAGATGTAAAGCCTCGTTTAAAAAAAAGGCTCTCCAGTTATTATCCTTAATTAAGAATCAAAATGCAGATGCGTGGTCACCCCTGAGGACTAATATCACTCACACGAGCATTAAGCGACAATACTATTTAAAACTCTGTGAAAGCGAAAACGTGATTCTTCCCCGGTTGAGCCTACCCATTCTTACTCTACTCTATACTACTAACAAAATGATTAAATGACTTTTTTTATTTCTATTCGTCATAATGTCGCTCCATCTGTGGTGGAGCCCTGGTGACCTATAATACAGTTTTTTTTTATACCTACATCAGGCACCAGTCTAACAAATTAGGTACCAGTCTGGCATTTTGTAACACTTAGTATTAAGATGGCCTATTGTGAAGAGAGAATAAATGGAATCATTCAATTAAAGGAGCCGTGGTAGCTCAGATGGTTAGCGCTCGCTGTAAGCTTCACAGTACTCGAGCAACCCGGGTTCGATCCCCGCCGGCACCAATGAAAATTTTAATTGCAATTTTAAGTGCTGATTTACCACGTGCTCGGCGGTGAAGGAAAACATCGTGAGTAAACCTGCATGTCTGAGAAATAAGAAAAAAAAAATTCAGACATGTGAAGTTCGCCAACACGCATTGGGGCAGCGCGGCGGACATTTCCTTGCCCTAAAACCCTCTCAGAAATGAGAGGAGGCCTGTGCCCAGCAGTGGGACGTAAATAGGCTGCGACTTTACTTTACTTTTCATTCATTTATTCATTCCCGATTCCTATATTCAAGAAACGATTCGTTCTCCGTTCCTCTTCGGTTTATCAGAAGTACCTTTACCGTTAAGTTTTTTTACGTGTTAGAGCCATGCTGCAGCTATATTAGTAGTATAGTTGTAGCACGAATGGGTCGGCTCGACCGGGGAAGGACCACGCTCTCACAGAATACCATTGTAAAATAGCAGCTTAATGCTGCTGTATTTCGTATGGGGAGTGTAGAGAACCGTAGACCCTTTTACTGGAAAAGAGGCATTCTATCTTAGTCCTCACGGGTGACAACGCATCTGCATTTTGATTCGTAATCGAGGATAGAAGTAGATGTCTATGGCCATAGCAACCACTTACCATCAGGCGGATAGTGTGCTCTTTTGTCACCCATATCCTATAAAAAAACGTGTAAACCCGTTTTTTACAAGTTACGGATGTTGCAAGTTTTAAACTATTGTGTTTATTTAAATATGAAAGCTATGGAGGCCGGTTCGATAACTTGGTGCAAAAGCAGTTGGAATAGAGCAGAATAGATTAGAATATATTAATTTTTATTCAACAAGAGTATTTAATGAATATTATTAAGCTTTACCACTGGTTCGGAAAACAACTAGGTCCTGGGAAGAACCAGCAAGAAACCCAGCGGTACTTTTTGTTAAAATTAATTTACAATTTATGCTACATGAGGGTAATATGGTCGCCTTAAGCTTTGCTGCCCTATAATTATTATATATATTAAGAAAACAAAAGACAAACAATTTTGGCAATCATTAGGAATACTTCGAAAATTTAACTTAAGAAAAAAAAAACAGTAAATGACCATATATACTGTTAAAATGGCATCGATAAAGCAGCGCCCTTTTGACCTTTTGTTGTTTGATTACCATCTATGCAAACAAGGTTGCAGTTTTTGAGTTATAAAAATTGACCATATTCACGGGATGACCATATTAACCCTCACGTACGCTAATATTTGATACATATCGCTTTGTTGTAAAGCGTTGGGCGCTTTTTTTATAAGATAGGGTGACAAACGGGCACACTGATGGTAACTGGTTGCTGTGGCCCATAGACATCTACATCTATCCTCGTTTGCGAATTAAAATGCAGATGCATTGTCACCCGTGAGGACTAAGATGGTATGCCTCTTTTCCAGTAAAAAGGGTCTCCGGTTCTCTCTCACCATACGGAACACAGCAGTGTTAAACTGTTATTTTACGCTGGTATTCTGTGACAGCGTGGTCCTTCCCCGGTCGAGCCGACCCATTCGTGTTACAACTATACTACTAATATAGCTGCAGCAAGGCTCTACCACGTGCAAAAAGTGGCCGCGGGCCGCGGGTTCAAATCCAGCACGAAACACTATTTGTACAGCATACACATAATTATAAACACTTTCAGTTCTGGATGTTTGTCCTTGTTTTCCTTCACCGTCAAACACGTAGAAAATTGTTTTTAATTTAATTTATATAAAAAATATAACAAATACAAGTAATTTGTATTTGTTTATTGGTCTATGGTTACAGTTACATGAATCTTATTGCCCTCTAGTTGTCTTAGTCTTTTAAAGTCCACTGTTAAACATAAGCCTCCCCCTTAGATTGCTTCATAGGGGATATTTGCCATAGTTGCCACGATTGGCAAGCAGGTTTTCAACCGCAGTTTTTTTTATTTTTAGGCGTTAGAAGGGACTCGCTGCTGCCCATCTCCTGATTTTTTTTCTTTGTCGCCTCTTACGACATCCGATGATGATATTAATATTATGTATGTTTAGTAGAGTTCAATTTAGCACTATATCAATAACATTTTTATTTTTTTAAAACTTCTTTTTCTATTATAAGTGGTGGTGCGGTGTTCTTATATTAAAATGTCCTAAAATATTAATTTAAAAAAAATACAACATCGTAAAAATACTTACGTTTTAACTAACAATTTAATTTTCTTTAATTATAAAATTTCCTGTACCATATTTATTAATAAATTAATTATGTATTAACACTGTACATGTAATATTCCACGTTTAATTTTTTAATCGTGTTATTTGAACTTTAATAATGTTCTTTCAACACGGAACCAATCGAGTGTAGCACGTGCCTAGGGGCACAACTAGTGGCCAACCGGCAAACTCGCGCGTCACTTAACAACTAAGGTTATTCTACTCTATGAACTGAGGTTCTACTTACAGTATAATAAAATGTACTCTGTGAACTCAGGTCCAAGCCAAGTCACAGATTATCTAATAGGTAAATATAATTATTTGTTGCAACCCCAAAGGCATAACTAAAGAAATCGTGTTTGAGTAATTAAAAATATTTTAAATGTATGTGAAGTCCGTTGACAGTATTTTTTTTTAATTGGGTATTACGGTTGGTTTGCCCTTATTTGATTAAATCGGAGGTTACAAGTTAACACGTAGTGTGAGAGACATGGAGATAATCACACCAGTGAGGCAAAGCCAACCAACATTTTTTTCCACGAATATTGGCCTGTCTGAGATTTGAAACAAAATACCTCCTCTGACTTATGTGTGTTTTTATACAAGAAGTAAGTCGATGCTCTTATCCAGATATTGATTAAATCTCTCTTTGATTAAATCGTTATCGTCGTCACCCCTGAGGACTGAGATAAAATTGCTTGGCCAATAAAAAGGATTCGGGATAACGTCACTCACCATACGAAAAACAGCAGCATTATGGTGTATTTTGGGCTGATGTTCTGTGAGAGCGTGACTGTTAACCAGTCGAGCCGACTCATTTCAGCTGCAGTCATAATACAACTTTACCATTTCGTGAATATAAGTGGTAATAGATGAAAACATCCCAAAACAGTTATAATTTTGACTTTCACGTCCTTAGCGGAGAAGATAACTCTTTTCTGACTGAAAGTTGTTCTAGGCACAGATCTGGTTGTCTGGTTTTACACCGGTATTCTGTGAGAGCAGAGGCAGATTAAATATCGACAGCACCCTAGTCTACCGCATCGGCGCCCTACTAGCGGCCATATATTATAAATTATAAATACCCATTTTGCAAATACTATATTATAATTTAAAGTACATTTTATAGTTGCAAAATAATTAGGACACGAGTACCCTCAACAGGTGTGCGTGAATGAAAAATTTGATGAGAGTGAGGACAATTTTTTTCCTTTTAAAACTTCTGCGCGCGCCCCTTTTTAACCTTGCGCCCCTAGGCACGTGCCTTAATCCGTCACTGTGTTGTCATTCATTGGCGAAGTATTTTTACCCGACTGCCAAGGAAGGGTTATGTTTTTTGAACCTATTAATTTTCTTTCGGTTTATAATTTGCAATTGGGTCCCGCCTGCTACTAAGCTTATTTTGGATATTTAACTACACTATGAGCTTTCAGCTCTGTTAAACCGAAGTAGAGTTACTTTGTTAATACTTTATTTCAATTTTGTTTTCTATTCTCAATCTTCTTTCGGCCGTTTTAGTGCATTACTTTTAAATTGTGTTTTTTGCAGTCGGGTTTTTGATTTTTTTAATTATTTATTTTACAGATGCAACACACAGCTATGGCACGGCTTGTGCTATATTATAACATAGCTGTAGCTTGTCTCTATCACGTGTAACATCATATTTACAAGTTAACCTTGATCGAGGCTGGTCAGATAAATATAATAAACATATTGCTCATATATGGTATTATTATTTCAAAATGTTACGTAATATTAGCGCGTGACTTCAAGTTTTTAAATTATTTAAATGAATTTAAACGACAATAGACCGCATAATACCTATGTAAATCAAGTCTTTCATATATAATTGACTCATTAATTAAATTAGTTATTTATATTTTAGACTTTTACTCAAATTTTTAACTTTTCTAAACAACATTTATGGGTACGGAGAAATATGGCGATATTTTTCTAAATAAACAATACAATAGTCTTTATTGTGCACCAAGGAAAGATTAATATAACAAAAATAAACAAATATTAAATGAAAAATAAAAGGTTTTACTACGTAACAATGTCCTTCAGACAACCCAGAAAAAGAATTTAACCTGACCTTTATGCGATAGGTACATTATGTCTGGTATCAATCGACGGATTCAACTCGGCTAGGTAGCGTTCGGGAGATTACGACACATCTTCTCGTCAAGTGTACTTCAAATCTTGAAAACGAGACTGTACAATCAGTGCGTGTTACCAGTGATGACCTATGGAACTGAGACGTGGTCCTTCACTGCTGGCCGCATGAGGAAGCTCAAGGTCGCTCAGCGAGCTATAGAGAGGGCTATGCTCGGAGTTTCTCTGCGTGATAAACTTAGAAATGAGGATATCCGCAGTAGAACTAGACTGACCGACATAGTCCAACGGATTAGTATGCTGAAGTAGCAATATAGCTCAAAGAACCGACAACCGATGGGGAAAAAAGGTTCTCGAGTGGCGGCTTCCTACCGAAACGTAAGAAGTGTAGGGCGTCCCGCCACTAGATGGAGTGACGACCTAATAAAACATGCAGGAAGTTGATGGATGCAGGTGGCTCAGGACTGTGCTTTGTGGCACTCCTTGGAAAGAGGCCTATGTTAAGCAGTGGACTTGTAATGGTCTGTAATGACGATGATGATGATGATGACATCCCGCTAATTAACTAAACAGCACTTACAACTGGCTAATAGCAGAACCAGTAATACAAAACCAAGTCCTTTTCTAGAAGTGGGAACCGCGAACCAATGGAGGGTACCGGCTCTATACTCTACGAACTGTCTACTTTAATATTTTTTAAAAGGTTCCTTTCACACTATGATTTGATATGACCGTGGCAGTTTACATACATAAACTGCGAGATTTGAACCTACGGCCTTTGGCGCTGCAACAAAAGAATTGCTAAGTCACTGCTCCACGGAGCCGTCACATATAGGTACACTGTGAACAGTTATAAATTTTGACCTCAAAATTATATAATAATAATAATAATAATATATAATTTATTTTATCACCACATTAAATTAACAAAATCGATTTTTGACAAAAAAGAAAAGGCACAAAGTAATGTGAGAGACTGATGCCCAAACTAGGCGACGAACCTGTATTTCAGGTCATCAGGTCTCCCTCCCAGTTGACAAATACAAAAGTATGTAATCGTAGAATACATATTTTAATAACCATGATACGTCATGGTTATTAAATCATATAATTCATTTAGGTAAGTATTATTATAAGTAAATATTTAATAAATTTAATTTGATGGATGTTTGTGTTTGTGTTTGTGTTTGTGTTTGTGTGTGTGAGTGTGTGTGTGTGTGTGTGTGTGTGTGTGTGTGTGTGTGTGTGTGTGTGAGTGTGTGCGTGCATGCGTGTGTGTGTGTGTGTGTGTGTGTGTGTGTGTGTGTGTGTGTGTGTGTGTGTGTGTGTGTGTGTGTGTGTTTGCGTGTGTATGTGAATGCGAAAATTACAACATTTACACAAATGTTGTAAAGAGATCTTCTGTATATTTATAGTCCCTTTTCAGTAACCATTCATGGACACATTTTTTTGCTTTTATTTTAGGTAGGGCGTGGATATTAAGTTCCTTGTTAACTTTATTATACAGGCCAAGATAGCAAAAAAATCTCCTAGAAAAGTAGGTACAATGGTCATAATGAGAGCTACATACCCGGTCTTTGCGTCTCGTGTGCTGTGAATTTTTTTGATCATATTTTAATTGAGCATGTTTTTTAGTACCGTGTATATAATAAACAACTGCCGGACTGTAAGAACTTTGGAAATTTTATAAAGTTGACTGGTTGGAAATTTAAAGGGAAGAGAGTTACTTACCTTTGCGATCTTTCAAGTGGGAGAAGCGATGATTTGGTAGCTCCATTCCAGCACGTAATACAATATATTATTAAAGATTGGCATAGAGCAAAATAGACAGATTTAATAGTGTTAGAATCTGCTACGCATCGGAGTTCTTTAAATATATATGTTAATTTCCGTATCCTATTTGAAAGTGTATGTATATATATGCTCATGAAAAGTTAGCTTATCATCTAACAAAATACCAAGGTATTTAATTGAATTTACTTTTTGCAGAGGTGTGCATGAACATGTTAGGCGATTAGGAAAATTGCAAGAATGAGCAGTAATAACATGGTCTGTGCAGGTTGCATATTTATTATTATGTTTAGAGGAGGACAAGTATTTTGTCTTTTCCACGTTGAGGGTTAACACATTATCGCGAAGCCATTTGGACACTCTATTTAAGCCAATCTGAGCGAAGTTAAACACATCTGGCCATGAATCACCAGTAAATAGTACGGCTGTGTCATCTGCAAAAGTTACTATTTTTCCGCTCACTAGTTTGAGTTTGCAGAGATCATTAATGTACAGAAGAAACAGGGTAGGGCCAAGAATACTTCCCTGGGGAACACCATAGCAGATGGGGAGCTCATCGCTAACGTGTTTATCAATTTTTGCGGACTGTGTTCTATCTGTAAGGTAATCTTTGAAAAGCTGCAACGGTACACCCCTTATACCAAGCTTCCCCATTTTATGCAACAATATGGGGACAGAGACCGTGTCAAAGGCTTTGGCTAAATCTAAAAAAATTCCTATTGTTTTCTTTTTTTTTCTCAAGGCTTAGTACAATAAATTCAATTAGTTCATGAACGGCATCAGCTGTTGATTTACTAGAACGAAAACCAAATTGATTTGGAGAAAGTATGGAGTTCTTTCAAGAAAAATTTTCAACCTATTATTCATCAGGCGTTGTAGTATTTTAGATAATGACGGTAATATAGATATTGGTCTATAGTTGCTTACACAGTCTCTGTCTCCATTTTTGTAAACAGGATGAATGAGGGATTTTTTAAAAGCTATTGGGAATATACCATAAGTGAGGGCCAGGTTACATACGTGGGTAAGAGGAGTTACAATAAATGTTTTATTTTGTTTTAGGAAATCACCAGATATTTTACCCCAGCCAACTGCACAGTCACTTCTAAGTATATTTATTACAGATGCAATTTCAGCTTCATCAGTAGGCAAAAGAACCATGGAATGGACTAAGCTATTATTAGTAGGAGAAAGATTCAATTCAGAGTTCTCAAGAATTTTTTCGGCCAGTTGTCTACCAATATTAGCGAAATACGAATTAACATTATTAACTGATTCCTTTGGTGTGGTACATACTGATAATAGTTGAGTGGAAGATGCTTTTGCGGCATTTCTGTTGGTTATTCTATTTATTACCTCCCAAAGTTTTCTATTATTTGCACCTGCATTTCTTATTTCATTTTTTCATATTCATTCTTGACATTTTTTAGAAGTTTGTTGCAATAATTTCTGTATCTCGTAAACGTTAACTTAAGTACTTCATTACCCGGCTCTTTTTTCATTTTTTTGTGTAAATTATCCCTATGCTTCATACAACGTAAGAGTCCTGGAGTAATCCATGGCTTTATAATCTTTTTACGACTAGGTAAAACAATCTTCTTAGTATTAGCGTCTAAAACTTTTTGTAAGGACTGGACAAGACAATTAGTGGCAATATTTGGATTTTGTGTAGAGTAAACTGAATCAAAATTCATTTTAGCAAGATCAGTTGTAATTCCATTATGATCTGTACGAAATATTGTCGTCATTGTGTGTTGTTTGGGGTCCTTCTTTACGAGAAAAAATGCTACAGTCTCATGATCAGTTAACGCAGAATTTACAACAAGAGTTTTAGCTGGGAGTTTTGTTCTTAGCATAACATGATCTAGGCAGCTATCTTTACGGGTAGGAAAAGTATGAGCTGGTAACAAGCCGTGTAAAGCAGTCACATTAAGATAGTTAAACTTATGTTGGTCCTGTAGAGAGTCACTAATATTGATGTTAATATCTCCTACAAGAACAACATTATTAACATTAGCTATTTTTACAAGTAAAGCAAACAAAGCAAATCTCTAACAGCAGGAGAACGATACAAGGCTAAAATAACAATATCTCTATTTATCTTTAAAAGAAGACAATCCGCGTTGCGGAAGCAAATTTCTTCAAATGATACATTAAGATCACTATTTATATATACGACAAAATCCATCATTTTGTGTGTAGTTGTTTTCTGTACTAAATGTCTTATAACCGTTAATTACAGGAAGTGTGCGAACACTTTGCAGCCAACACTCATTTAAGATAATAATATCCCAGCGCACTTTTGTACTCACAATTAATGTAAGAAACTCAGAGAAATTATGTGAGAGAATTATGTGATGTTTTGACTTATAATTTTAAGGGAAGTTTTAGGGTTTGGTTCCAAGTGGAAGCAGTCCACAACATCGCAAAGAGCAGATTCGGAAAGCGAATAGGAGTCCAACTCATTTACTATATTGTCTAATTTATCTATCACTTAAATATATAAAAAAAACACATTTGTCCAAATCGATAATACACAAAGAAAAGATTTAAAAAAAACCGCAGATAAAAAAAACCACAGTCTATCAATATTCATCTTATCACATAATGACACTATGTAAATTATTAGTAATCTCATCCTATTGGCTACCTGATTTGTAACATGCCGTAAAAAATTATATATATAGAAAAGTTTTAATACAATGACGGAATTATATGAAACATTTATGATACATGCAAGAGCGCGAAACATTGAGCGGCTTATTACGAAGCTACCACAGGGCCATTTAGCAGTAGATTAAAAGCCGGTTTACTATATTTAGCACTATACCAACTGTACTCATTACAAAATAGGGGTCGTTTAAGATGATAGTGTGTAAAAGTTGTTATGTTAAAAGACGTCGTGAAGTAATGGATAACCACTATTCCGGTTATTTTTACTGGTCCTATCCTAACTATTATTAATATTTTTAAACAATAGAGATTTTTTTTATAGAATGATTCCGTATCAGCCACGTTGTATAAGAAGCATATAATTTTATGAGTTATCTCTCTGGCACAGACACAAAAATTAAGGCTTAAGTATTTTTTAGGGGTTTGTAAGTAGTGCTTATATTTAAATGTTGTGCTTACGATGCACCTAGATATTGTTATATATGTAAATACAGTACAATTTAAAAAATTATTAGACACGTATATTCGACACGAGACGACTAAGTAATAATTATGAAACTTTTTCTTATGCATTAAGTAAATGAGTAATATATATATATATATATATGAAATTATACCCAATAAAAGTTCATGAAAATAAATATGCTCAATCACAGTTTCGTAGGTAAGATAACTTTGAAATGTGTATATTTTCGATATGTAGTAAAGTATGTATATAATTGAATGATATATTAACTGAGTCTGTATGTGAAAGTGAGGTATGAATGATTTTAGGTAACATAAGTGAGTTAGTGTATTGTGTGTTTGTACAGAAAACAATTTACTTACTTTTACAAAAAATATTACAAATTCGTTAGAGAAATAAAAGCAAAACAATATAAATTAAGAAAAAAGTAGAAGTTACGTTGCAAAACACGTTACAGTATAGTCATTTCTGTCGTTGCAGCTTCATCAGATCTTCTTCACCATTCCAGTCGTATATAGTTAGCACCATCAGCTTTACCTATATAGACCTTACCACGCGTCGTCCAACGTGTATATATAATAAGTGTAATATATAATTTTGTCATGGTAAAGCCACGCTGCATCTATATTATGGTTGTAGCACAAATGGGCCGGCTCGACCGGGGTAGGACCACGCTCTCACAGAATACCAGCGTAAAATAGTAGCAGCATAATACTGCTAAGTTTCGTCTGGTGAGTGTGGAGAACCGGAGATCCTTTTTAGTGGAAATGAGGCATTCTATCTTAGTCCTCACGAGTGACAACGCATCTGCATTTTGATTCTTAATTGAGGATAAATGTAGATGTCTATGAGCCACAGTAAACACTTACCATCAATTGGACTGTGTGCTCGTTTGTCACCCTATGCTATAACAAAAGAGCTTTAAGTGTGTAATTTATTGGGTGTCGTAAGAGGGAAACTGAACCAGGAGATAGATTAGTATATTGTCGTTGTAGCACGAATGGGTCGGCTCGACCGGGACCACGCGCTCATATGGTGAGTGTAGAGAACCGAAGACCCTTTTTACTGGAAACGAGGCATTCCGTCTCTTTCCTCAGGGGTCACAACGCATTTGCGTTTTGATTCTCAATTGAGAATAAATGCAGATGTCTACACCACAGCATCTACTTACCATTAGGTGGACTGTGTGCTCACTTGTTACCCTTATTCTATAAAAAAATGGAGATGCAGCAGGATCTTCTTGATAAGACCTCAATAAAAGATAACTGCGGTTGTCAACGCGCTGGATAAGCAACTATGGCATATAATCCTCCTATAAAGCCTACGGGGGAGGCCTATGTTCAGCAGTGGACTCTTGACGGGCTGCACTCGTTGTGCATATAAAGCTTTAAACACAGTCTGGTGAAGATGGGCAACACTTTCAATAAGCGTTTTTACGTGGTTTACGTGGTTAATTTCTCATGCTGCAGCTGTAATATGGTTGTAGCGCAAATGGGTCGGATCGACCAGGGTAGGACCACGTCCTCGCAGAATACTTCCCTTTTCGGTAGGTGTCGCGATGAATTTCATTACAAATTCACATCGGATTTTTTTTTATAGTGTTAATGTTATTATTAGTGACTACAGCGTCACCAACACCAATCGGGTCAAGATTTTGTGATTTTTTTTTATAGGAGAGGGGGAAACGAGCATGCGGCTCACCTGATGGTAAGTGACTACCGCCGCCCATGAACAGCCGCAACACCAGGGGAACCAGGGGAATTGCAGATGCGTTGCCGGTCTTTTAAAAAGGAGTAGGCTCTTTTCTTGAAGGTCCCTATGTCGTATCGGTCCGAAAAAATCGCTGGTGGTAAACTATTCCACAAGGAAGTTGTGCGAGTAAGAAATCATCTTCTAAATCGCACAGTGGTGGACCGCCAATCATCCAGATGGTGTGGGTGGTATTAGGAGTTCTGCCGCGATGTGCGTTCGTGAAATTTGGTGGCTGGGATTTATCCGAACAATTCCTCAGAGTACTCCCTGTGGTAAATGCGGAAGGAAATGCAAAGAGATGCAACATCTCTTCGCAGCGCAAATGGTAGAGATTTTGCATCTCTTTGCGTATTTTATCGCATCTATCACGGGGAGTGCTCTGAGGAATTGTTCGGACTAATTCCAGCCGCTCAATTTCACCATAGCACATCCCGACAAAACTCGCGTTACCATCCATACCATCTGGATGATTGGCGGTCCACCACTGTGCGATTAAGAAGAAGTTTTCTCCCTCGCACAACTTCCTTGTGGAATCAATTACCACCAGCAAATATTCCGGACCGATACGACTTAGGAACCTTCAAGAAAAGAGCTTACACCTTTCTAAAAGGCCGGCAACGCATCTGCAATTCCCCTGGTGTTGCAGTTGTTCATGGACGGCGGTAGTCACTTACCATCAGGTGAGCCGCATGCTCGTTTGCCCCTCTTCTATAAAAAAAAAATTACAACAACGAATGTTAAAAATCTGAATACCAATGTGTTTTAAATGGGGAAGAACTGAGCCCTGTTGAATCCACTGTTTTTCTTGGCATCACTCTCGACGCAAAGCTTCAGTTGAGCCCCCATATATCCAAACTAGCAAGCAGACTAAGTTCTGCAGCCTATGCTGTAAAAAAGAGGTCTCACTAGTGTCGAGACAGCTAGATTAGTTTATTTCAGTTATTTCCATAGCATAATGTCTTATGGGATTTTGCTATGGGGAAATGCGGCTGATTAAGAAACTATTTTTGTTTTACTGAAGAGGGCCATTAGAGTTATTTACGAGTACAACCTAAAACCCAGAGAGTCTCTTAGAGATAAATTTAAAATATATATATATATATAATATATATAAAATATAATATATTAACTTTGGCATCTCACTATATTTACGAAAATTTAATGTATGTTCATAAAAACAAGGGTAGTTTTAGTAAAAAAAGTGATATACATTCTGTAAACACTAGGAACAAACGCAAGCTAGTGATACCAGTTTCTCGACTCCATAGAGTCAGTAATTCATTCTTGGGGGTATACGCTATTACAACAAGGTCCTGGAAAGTGTACAGGCTCTCTCTATTACCAAGTTTAAATGTTTTGTTAAGTTGAAACTGTATATAAAGGGTTATTATAGTATAAATGAATACATGGTTGATAATAACCCCTGTGAATGAGGTGGTCCCTTCCAAGCTGTTTCTAAAATAAATTTTGTACTTATATAATTTGTACAACCATTAATGTAAAATTTGCTTTTAAAATAAAAGTCCCGCTGGGTTTCTTGCTGGTTCTTCCCAGGACAGAGGTTTTTTTTTCGAACCAGTGGTAAAGTAAAAAATGACTTTCAATAAGAATTACACATGTGATTGAATAAAAAATTATTCTATTCTATTATATACTGTCTCGCTCTGCTGAGTACGCCAAGCTTTATAGAGGCCAATTTGGCCTTCTCTTCCAAGTGACCACGAAACTGCACATCACTCGACATGTCGACGCCGAGGATTCCGATACTGGCTGAGGCAACAAGGGCAGTGCCTTAAAACTGAGGAGATACGACAAAGGGGTTCTTAGCGGTAAACACGCAAATTTGTGTCTTCTGAGGATAAACTGGACTAGATTTAGTCGCCCCCAATCCGAGACTTTATTCAGCAAAGATTCGACTTCAGACACAAGTTTTGGCACAGCCGGTGTATAGAGCATCACCAGTGCTGTCATCCGCATAGCAATGAATGCTACCGGTTTGCAACATATCATTGATATGCAGTAGAAACAGCGTTGGTGATAGCACGCAGCCTTGTGGAACACCAGCCTTAATAGGCTTGTAGTCGGAGCATGCACCGTCTACAACGACCTTGATGCTCCGATCTGCAAGAAAGCTGGTGATCCAATTGCACAATTTCTCGGGAAGCCCATAGGAAGGGAGCTTCGAAAGAAGCGCCTTGTGCTAAACCCGATCGAAGGCCTTCGCAATGTCCAAACTAACGGCCAATGCCTCCCCCTTGAACGCTACTGCCTCCGCCCATCTATGAGTCAAGTAGACCAGAAGATCACCAGCTGATCGACCCCGACGAAAACCGTATTGGCGGTCACTAATCAGCTGGTGATCCTCAAGGTACCGCATGAGGTGGCAGTTTATAACGGATTCCATTATTTTGGAGAACAAGGGGGTGATGGCGATAGGCCTGTAGTTGGACGGGTCTGGGCAGTCGCCTTTTTTAGGGATCGAGTGGACAAAAGCTGTCTTCCATGATTTCAGGACTTCGCCTAGGGAGTAGGAGTACCGGAAAAGACGCGTTAGAACCGGTGCCAACTCCGGAGCACACGTCCTCGGCACAATTGGGGGGATTCCGTCAGGCCCACTCGACTTGTGGATATCCAGGGAGAGGAGTGTTTTGCGGACTGATCGCTGTAAGAACCGCACATGAAGCTAATACAAAGGGGAGACGGCATAAGCAACTGTGCACTGTGATTCTAAGTAGGTCCTGACGTCATCATAGTGGGCGTGGCTTTAGTTAGTATACTGTCAGCATTCGTCCTGTGCGCTTATGTGTTGACAAAATCGCAAATCGGTATATTTTCGTAGTATTAAGAAGAAAAGGATGAAGTGTTGTGTTTTATTGTGTAAAAACTACTCAGATAGACGCTCTGATGTTATGGATGGCATCACATTTCATTTGTAAATAATTTTACACCTAATTTATTAAAATAGTTCTAGAAAAATCTCTGCGTCGGCTTTCAAATATAATTAAATATATTCGACACTAGATGGCGACACTTTGTGTCCTGTGAACTAAAAATATAAAGGTACGTAGAGCTCGGTAATGATAAAATAATCATACGAAGGTGCTGAAATTTGTTTTGCATTCAGACATAAAGAAAATTTTAATCGTCAAAAAAATATTTTATAGTTTATAACATTTTGTGGACATGCCGCCATCTACCGTCAAGGTAGTTAAGCTACATTGCAACATCGATATGGAAAGATTCGAGTAGTTTTACTATTTATCAGTAGATGTAGATAATGTAAAGTGGGCGGGGCTTTGCATCCCCTCACCCCGCAAATTGTCACGCGTTGTTACATAGTGAAATTTAATTACAACATCTCCTCTTTGTATTTGCTTCATGGAACCGCACATCCGGCATGGATCACTCACACCACAGGATGGTCGGCGGTGTGTTCCCCTCGGCATCAAGAGTCGAGTTGGACGCAAAAAGGGAGCCCAAAAGGTCGTCTTTCTCTTTTGCGGTGTGGGCCAGTGAATCGTCCTCCCTGTGCATAGATGATAGTGATGGCTTACAGCAATTCCCTTGGACAGCCTTAGCGAGAGACCAGAATGCACGGGTTCTCGAAGGAAGGCGAACTAGTTTCTCACTAATTCTGCCTATGTGCTCTGACTTTACCTTGGCAATAACTCTTTCGAAGGACCTGGAGGCGAATTTATATTTCTTTTTAAGCATGTTGGTGTTTACATCCCGAGCCGCCGAAGCCTCTGCCCAGGCCTGATAGCACTCCTGCTTACTGCGTAATGCATTCTTACAGGAGCGACCAAACCAAGGCTGAGATCTGCCTCCGATGGGTACCACAGATGATGGAATAAGTAGTTCCATTTCCTGTAGCACCACATCAGTGACAGAGTCAGCAACAGCGCTGAGATCATCCGGCGAGAAGCAAACCCGCTCCCATGGGTAGGATGCAAAGAAAGACCGCATTCCGTCCCAATTCGCCGACCTGTAATGCCAAACACGGCGGCAACTTGTAGAACGCAACCGTGAGGGGAGCGTGAGTGGCACCACACTTCGGATCAGACAATGGTCCGAAGAGCCGAGAGGGGCATCGACGGAAACCTGATATCCGTCCGGATGAGAGGTCAGCAGAAGGTCCAACAGGGAAGGTGTATGATCCTCCACATCTGAAATCCGCGTAGGCGAAGTACCCAGTTGTGTTAGACCATATGCCAAGGCAAAGTCATAAACAGATCTCCCCGCATGATCGGTTAAACGTGAACCGAGCCATTCGGCGTGGTGGGCGTTAAAATCGGATCACGATCTCTGTTGTAGCATGGAATCTGTAGCCATTTGGACGTGGTCGATGAGTCGGTCTGTTTCGGCATTACCGCTATGGGACCTATAGAGGCACCTGAATACGCGCGAATGGTCGTCGCTATTTATTTATTTATTTTATTTATTGCTATCTACGCGTAGCCAAAGGATGGAGAGGTCGGAACCTTTAAGACTGCCGAGACAGATGTCCTCTCTGACGTATACGCAAACTCCAGCCCGAGGCATAAAGAAGTGTTCCAATTTGTACCCCGGGTAGGAAAGATATGAAGTACCTATCAGCCGGAGAGGACACCTGAGTCTCGGTTAAAAAGAGCAAGGCCGGCTTCGCCGTCTCGAGTTGGTAGTGGACGGCGTTTAAGTTCGAATGAAGTCCCCTGATGTTGCAAAAATTCACGGATGGCGTGGCAGGGGTCACCTTGGTCTTGTTGCTCAGTTTGCCCCGAGCAGTTATTGTGTTGAGCGGAATTTTTAAATCAGGCCTCTTCTCCAGACTTTTAATTTTTCATCTGTTAACCTTACTTGTTGGGCACAAAAATGAACATTTCTGCACGGCTAGCATGGGCTGGGGATAAAAATTTTATCTCCCGATTATATCCACTGACAAGAGATAAAATTATCTTGTCCCTATGCCAAAGCACGGCAACGGGGAGAAGTATATCCCTGTTTGACATAACGAGTAGACATATATCCCCGTTCGTAGCATGGAGCCAAATGAAAGATAAAAAATTACGCTTTTTTGACATTTGACATGGACGATTCTATCCTAGTTCATTGGACGTGCGTTTAAGTTCAAGTCTAAGTGTAATTCTGTTTCCCATTTTATCTACTGTGGATATTATATCCACCGGTGTGCCCATGCTCGAAGGGTGGATAAAACTAAGCGAGGCGATAAACATTTTCTCCTTTGCCCGGGGATAAAATTGTCTCCTGTCCATGCTAGCCCTGCTGGTAAGCATACGATAGTATTCGGCATTGACGCTATTAATTCGATTACGTACAGAGATTAACAAAAGACTGCGTCAAATTGAAAAAAAACTAGCGTACCAAATCTATCCCTGCGCTGGTCGAAACAGCCAAACTGTCGATTAATGTTTTGTTTCTGGAACGTATTCATATCATCATTACATTTAGAAGTCCACTACTGAACTTAGTCCCTTAAGAAAAGCCGCAAAGCACGGCCCTGAGCTACCTACATTCATCCGTTCATCGACTTCCTGCATGTCGTCACTCTATCTAGTGAAGGACCGCCCTAGACTTTGCTTACTGGTACGAGGTCGTCACTCGAGAACCTTTTTTCCCGTCAGTTGTCGTTCTTTAAGCTATAATATGGCCGATCCTTTGTCACTTCAACCTAATAATCCGTTGGGATAAGTCGGTTACTCATATTCAATTTACCTTAATCTCGACCGTGAATTTTGTTTTACCGATGGTGCACTGTAATTCCATCCTCGCCTGGGGCCTTACCGTTTTTAAGGTGCTGGAGAGCCATTCTAATCTCGCTCAGACTGACGTCTGGGACATCTTTGGAATAGTGTCGGCTGAGACTCGCTCTTGGATCGTTACTCACACTTGCGTGTGGCTCCAACGATGCGGAGCTTCTGAAAGCGGGTGGAAGACCGGTACTTGAAGTCCTTCAGAAGCTCTTTAATTCCGTCGAAATTTGGGCGGTGCTGCAGTCCCTTCAGCGGTGCCAAGTTGACTGTCGGTATATCGAAGTGTTGAAGTGCTTGTACAGTAGGGCTACGACGGCTATCCGAGTACAGAACCAGATTACGAAACCTATCCAATTGCAGAGAGGTGTAAGACAGGGTGACGTCATATCCCCGAAACTCTTCACCGCTGCATTGGAAGACGTTTTCAAGCTTCTGGACTGGAAAGGATACGGTATCAACATCAATGGCGAGTACATCACTCACCTTCGATTTGCCGACGATATAGTCCTTATGGCAGAATCGCTGGAGGACCTAAGCACTATGCTCAATGACCTCGATAGTGTTTCCCAACGGATAGGTCTTAAGATGAACATGGACAAAACAAAGATCATGTTCAATGTCCGTGTCACACCTATGCCGGTAGTTGTTGGGAGCACTAAGCTCGAAGTTGTTGACGAGTATGTTTACCTGGGACAAATAGTCCGACTAGGTAAGTCCAACTTCGACCGAGAGGTAAATCGACGGATTCAACTCGGCTGGGCAGCGTTCGGGAAGCTACGACACATCTTCTCGTCAGACATACCTCAAAACCTGAAAACGAAATTGTACAACCAGTGCGTGTTGCCAGTGATGACTTACGGAACTGAGACGTGGTCCTTCACTGCTGGCCGTATGAGGAAGCTCAAGGTCGCTCAGCGAGCTATGGAGAGGGCTATGCTCGGAGTTTCTCTGCGTGATAAACTTAGGAATGAGGATATCCGCAGTAGAACCAGAGTAACCGACATAGCCCAACGGATTAGTAAGCTGAAGTGGCAGTGGGCCGGCCATATAGCTCGAAGAACCGACAACCGATGGGGAAGAAAGGTTCTCGAGTGGCAGCCTCGTACCGGTAGGCGAAGTGTAGGGCGTCCCCCCACGAGATGGAGTGACGACCTGGTAAGACATGCAGGAAGTCGATGGATGCAGGTGGCTCAGGACCGTGCTTTGTGGCATTCTTTGGGGGAGGCCTATGTTCAGCAGTGGACTTGTGAAGGGCTGTAATGATGATGATGATGATGATGATGGTGCACAGTGAGTCTTTATCTATAAAAGCCATTTCAATTCTATTAAACGATTCATCCGGTTTTAGGCGAGATTAATTTGTAATTAACTTGTAATTAAATATCATCGCGCGATAATGTTCCCGACTCAATGTATATCCATATTCAACGAAACACGATATTTGAATTTAATTCGTAAAAAAATATGGTGCGAAATTTGTATTTTCAAGATAAATGATATCTGGTTAGTGTCTCGTTCAAAAAAAATGCAAATCCTTCTGCATGACCTGTCGTATGTATTATAAAAATATTTTGAATACATAATGTAGACAAAAAAAAATACTTCAATACACTTCAGTATGATCTACTTTATACACTTTTTTTTTTCTTGTAATTATGTTTTAAGTTTACAACCTTAAATTAACAGAAAATATACTTAGCGCCACCATACTAATGCCACAGCCTAAGAAGAAAGTTTGATCGTGCTAATGCAAAACAAAAAATAAAAATAAAATTCCAAGTAACGTGGTGCTCAGTACTACTGAATCAAAATTGTATTTCTGCTTTCGGCGGCTATTACATACCTACCATATAATTTTCTTATAAGGATTCCTCAGCTAAGTCACGTAGGTGACAGTTGTACGTTCAATAACTTAACAGATTATAGGTTAGTGAGTAACTGATAGGTTTAGTTCATAGCGTAAACTTTTTTTAGTTAATTACTGTGGTAGGTGCATTAATATATTCTTTTAATATTATAATTACAATCTATCTCCATGATTAAATTTAAACGTACTTATATGTAACAATTAACACGGTTGTACATATTTATTAAAAAATTAGAAGTAGTTTAAAACGAAAATTTAATTCATATTTTATTTAGGGATGCATCGATGCGCCGTTTTGTCAATACGATACTGATTCAGATACTCCCATAAAAATATCATCGATCCCGATACACTTAGTGAATTCAAATGTAGGTAAAATAACCTAAATTGAAAAGTTTAAAAACCCTCAAAACATATGATTTTCAAACAACTGAACCAATTTTTTTGAAACATAGCTTAGTACACTCGATTAATACACCTTTCAAACGAAAAAAACTTAATCAAAATCACAACATAGATACACCTTAGAAGCTTATAACACCCATCTGATTTCGTCGGGTTTGATAAAATTTACAATGGATTAATTATTTACATGGATTATTTATTTTTCAACTAATATAAACAATTACACTTAGAACGAGATTATTAGTTAATAAAAATAATAATTTAGCTTAATAGTGTTCGTAATTTAAATTAACATAAATATGATATTTGTTTGAAAAACAAAGTATTTTAAATTTATATCGCAAGTCTGTTTGAATGAGACCTATGATGGAAAATTGTCTTTCAGATGCGACAGAACTCATTTGGAAACTTTAGTACTTTAGTACTTTTTACTTTTTATGTCTGTGTGTATAAAACGTCATAGTAGAGCGTCAACGTTATTCAAGTAGACCTTGAACTTGAACGGTATCGTTGTATCGCAATAATCGCCGATATATCGGTATTGGTATCGGATGCATCCCTAATTTTATTACCATGAGATATAGCAATCAATAGCAAGGGGTTAAGCGTTCGCTGTAAATATCACAGTACGCGAGCAACCCGTGTTACTGTGAAAATGTCAATTGCAATTGAGTGCTGTTCAAGTTGAGAAATGAAAAAAATCGAAGATCAGAAACCCGCCAACATGCAGTGAGGCAGCAGATATATTGCTATAATAACCCTCTCAAAATTGAGAGGAGGTCACTGCCAAACAGGGCTAACAATTCAGTTCCAGTATGATCATATATTATGATGATATATTTTGTGGCTACAACCAATGTACTAAAACAAAGAAGCCAAGGATGTGTTTCCAGAACTGAAGAGTAAGATGAAATGCTTTAATGTCTGTTAATGAGGGTTAATAGTTTTTCGGTCATTAGATGTCGCTAGTGCCTGATTTAGAGTTGCGACAGCCCTAGGCTAACTATGAATATGCATCCCACCCCCCCTCCACCACTAGCCTGTTCTGTCTGTGCCTGCCCAGCCCACGAATATATTAACTAGATTTTTTTATTTTACTAGCTTTCCACCCCACGGTTTCGTCCACATTATTTATACTAAATGTTGAACATCGCCCATAAACAACTGCAACGCCAGGGAGGGTAGGTGCGTTGCCGGCTTTTTAAAAGGAGTAAACTCGTTTCTTGAAGGTATCTAAGTCGTATCGGTGCGGTCCGGAAAAATCGCCGGTGGTAGCTGTTTCCACAAAGAAATCTTGCGAGGAAGAAAACTCCTAGTAAATTGCACAATCATGGTGGACCGCTAAGCATCTAAATGGTATGGACGGTACCGTAAGTTTTGTCCCAATATACGTTGGTGGAATTTGGCGGCTGGAATTAATCCACAATTTGTCTAAATACAATGGGATGCAACATTTCTTCAAAGCGCTAGTGAATCGACAGACTGAAATTCAGGAGTTGAATTACACGCAAATCTGTCTTAAACTGGACTAGAGTCGTCCTCAATCCGAGATTTTGTTTATACTCGATGACATGTTCCCTAGAAATATTAGCACGTTGGTGTAAACTTTTTTTTATAGGATAGGTTGACAAACGAGCACACAGTCCACCTGTTGGTAAGTGGTTGCTGTGGCCCATAGACATCTACATATATCCTCGTTTGCGAATCAAAATGCAGATGGGTTGTCACCCGTAAGGACTAAGATGGAATGCCACTTTTCCAGTAGAAAGGGTCTTCGGTTCTCTACACTCACCATACGAAACACAGCAGTGTTAAGTTGCTATTTTACACTGGTATTCTGCGAGAGCGTGGTACTTCCCCGGTCGAGCCGACCCATTCGTGCTACAACTATACTACTAATATAACTGCAGCATGGCTCTACCATGTGATAATAATCTGTGTAATCATTGATGATCAAATTGCACAATTTCTCTGGAAACCCATAGGAAGGAAGCTCCTAAAGAAGCACTTTATGCCAAAGCCCATCGAAGGCCTTCGTTATATCCTAAGTAACGACTAAGGCTGCTGGACTCCTTTGCATCCGTTCATATGAGTCAGGTGAATTAGAACTAGAACCAGCTAATTAGTGACCGTCAGTGCGGTGATCTTCAAGGTACCTTATGATTTGACAGTTTATAATGGATTCCATTATTTTGGAGAACAAGGAGACGATGGTGATAAGCCTGTAATTGGAACGGGTCTGAGCGGTCGCCTTTTTAGGGATCGGGTGCAATAAAGCTGTCTTCCATAAGTTCAGGATTACGCCTAGGGAGTAGGAGTACCGGAAAAGATGCGTTAGAACCGGTGCTAATTCCGGAACACCCGTCTTCAGCACAATAGGCGGGACTCCATCAGTCCCACTCGATTTGTTGACGTCCAGGGAGAGGAGTGCTTTGCACACTGAGTGCGATCGACGGTTAAGTTATAATCTATATACATATAAATCAAATTGAAGTGTATGTCTGTTATATTAAAATAAGTGACTTCAATTAAGCTAAGGGGGTTATTTGCGTTCTATTAAGACATACACAACCATTTTTAAATTTTTAGTCTGTCTGTCTGCGCTATTCTTCGAATGGCTGAACCGAATCATCAGAGATCTTCCGCGTCGTCCGTAAAAATGGGTGTCCCTCAATGCTCGATTCTTGGTCCATTCCTATTTTAGTGTATATTAATGTCATACCTTCCCTTGTACGGGATAATCATGATATAGTATTAATTGCTGATAATACTTTTTTTTTTTTTTTTTTTTTTTTAATTTATTTCGAAACCAACAGCGTTCTAATTAGTTAACATTAAACAATATTATTCTTATAATAAAGGCCAATAACAGGTTTCCTTTAATTACTAAGGCATAACATACTACGGTCGTAATGATTAGTATCAGTTGGTATACATTCAATTTTACACTTATAACATTAAATGTTTGCATCTGTTCCCTTAGGCAATATGCACATTTGACAAGTCTCATACACAAATTCATAAACATATGTACATGCACACTAATAAAATCAGTAACAGCACACACTGCTCAACGGTACCAAACAAATAAACACGAATACACACATGTTACTTTTTATACACAAGATTAGCAGTATATTATTATTATTTTTACTCTACTATAAATTATGTTATGTTATGTTATGTTATTTTATTTAGGTTCTAGCTTTAGTTTTAAGATTTTCAATAGCTAAGCGCCTAAAAGCGTTCTTACTGTAGTTAAAGATATCAATTTCTCTAAAGAATTCATTGTAAACACTGGGTAGACGCGAGAGGGGTGCATTACGCGCGTAATTAGTACCAGCGCGCGGTACACTTAACAGGGGCGGCGGGCGGCGCGTGGCGCGGCGGGCACGTTGTAAAGGTACGTTAAGCCCCACGCTCGTAACTAGCTCGGGGCAATCAATGCGTCCGTGCACTATATCGTACAGCAGGCATACATCCACTAGTTTACGTCTATCTTCAAGGGTAAGTAAGTTAAATCGGTCACAGTTCTCTTGGTAGGTTGGTAAGGCTGGTTTATATACGCGATAATTAAGATGCTTGATAAATATTTTCTGTACGCGCTCTAGACGATTTATGTAAATAGCGTATTGGGGGGACCAGACCGGGCAGGCATATTCAACGACACTGCGGACATAAGCATTATATAAGGCATTCAAGGTACTTAGATTTTTAAAAGGTTTGCATGACCTAATGACAAATCCTAGATTTTTGAAAGCTTTGGCCGCTATTTTGTTAACATGGTCAGACAAAAGCATTTTACTATCGAAGTATACGCCAAGATCTCTCACAATCGATGTTCTACGAATTGGTATTCCATTAAAGTTGTAGCAGTACAATATTGGGTTAGGTTTTCTCGTGAAAGTAATGCACTCACATTTATTAATGTTAACTGTTATATTATTCTCTAAGTAATAATTTAATAAAGTGTCTAAGTCAAGTTGCATTTTAAAACAGTCCTCTACACTTTGAATCTTGATGAATATTTTTTTATCATCGGCGTACATTAAATGTTGTGTAAATGTAAAACAATTGATGATATCGTAGACATAAGCATCATAAAATAAAGGTCCTAAATGGGAACCCTGGGGTATACCCGTAGGTATGTCGATGAAGTCCGATCTGTATCCCCCCAGCACCACAGCTTGCGACCTGTTATGTAAGTACGACTCGATCCACCTGAGCAGATCCCCGTGAATACCCAACATCTGAAGTTTTCTCAAAAGAATGACGTGGTCCACACGATCGAAAGCTTTTTCAAAATCGGTGTAGACCACGTCAATTTGCCCTCCGCCATCCATATTTGATAGTACATAGTTGGAAAAGCACGCGAGATTTGTGACAGTGGAGCGTTGTCTGAGAAATCCGTGCTGGGCATCTGGTAGGCCTTTACTTATAACAGGATATATGGTATCAAAAACTATTTTTTCGAAGACTTTACAAATTGTATTTAATATTGAGATCCCCCTGTAGTTTTCAATTTTACTTTTGCTACCTTTCTTATGTATAGGCACCACGTGCGCTTTTTTCCAAATTCTAGGAAAGACTCCCTCGCGGAGTGAAATATTAAATATAAGGGCTATAGGTGTGCAGACAGTCTTTGCACAGTTACGCCAGAATAATGGTGGAATATTATCACACCCAGCTCCCTTTGAGATGTCTAGGAGATTTAATTTTTTCTCGACCAGAGACTCCTCAACATGGATTTTGGAAATGGCGTCACCAACTATGCTATCACGCTCAATTTCTGTAGACCCAATGGATGGGACTCCGAAAACGTTTTTGAAGAAATCGTTAAATGCATCACATATGTCTCTCCCATTGGATACTGTATTTTCACGGTATGACATTTGTTTGGGATAGTTAGATCCTCCGCGCATAGATTTTATATAAGTCCAAAATGCCTTTGGTGTATATTTAATAGATTTTTCTGCCTGTTTTGTAAAATTTTTGAAGCATTGGTCAGTCACGCGTTGTTGTCGTTTACGTAGAAATGAAAATTCATCATAATCTAAATAATTGCCGTATTTTTTCCATCTTTTATGTGCTTTCGATTTTTCTTTTATTATTTTTATTAGAGCTTGGTTGTACCAGAATGGATAAGTATAATTGCCATGTGTTGTTTTATAAGGAATATGTTTTGTGATTATGTTATTAATTGTGTCATAAAAAATATTACAAGCATCTTCAGCTCCGCACGAGCCCAACAAAGATAGCCAATCGATGTTATCAAGCGCTTGATTTATTTTATCATAATTGCCTCTATGGAAGTTATGCTTAGGGAGTGATGCTTCAACTAGAGGAGTTAATGTGATATCTAAGACCTCTATTACAAGAGGTGGGTGGGCCCGGTCAATGTTAACTAGGGGTGAAGTGCAGTTAGTGATTTCCAATGGAAGATCGGAAAATGCTAGGTCTAATGTATTGCCAGCGTGGTTTATTATGGTGTTATATTGTTTTAACCCTAGAAAACTCAATTCTTCTGTCAGTCTGATTCCAGCATCCCGCACGTCCACGTTACAACCACTTGTATGCACAGGGCCATCCCTGTGCCACGATATACATGGCAAATTGAAGTCGCCCATCACTAAAAAATGTCCCTGTGTACCATTTGTGCCCATTATACTTGTAAGAGTTTGCAGTAGGCATTCTATATCACCCGGAATACGCTCCGAGTCAGGTGGAATATAAATCACGCTAATACATAGGTCAGCAGCGGCCGCAAGCGCACGCGCCGGCACCGACACCGTCACAATCTCCGTGCGTGGCTCGAAGCCCGCAACGACCGCATCGGCGATTACGCAGCGCGTCGCGCCCAGTCCGCAGCGTATCAGTATCATAACACCTCCTCCAATTTTTTTACAACTTAAGTCAGGATCACGGTCATGGCGAAACACGTCATATCTGTTATCGCAAAATTCCCTATCGAAAATCCCATCATGCAACCAGGTTTCTGTTATTACAATAATGTCATACTCATTGCACAAAATTTGATGCCGCAGTTGTAAACATTTGGTTCTCAGTCCGCGGGCATTTTGATAGTAAATAGATAAATCTTTCCCTGATTTGTTATATTGGACCGCCATTTTAAACATGTATTAATTTAATAAATTGTAACTGTCTTATAAGTATACCGGAAACAAATATGAAAATTAATAACAACCACGGATATGTATTGGTAATATTATGTTTACGAGTATTAAGTATGTTTCTATTACTTGTTGCATAATGAGATTTACGTTCGCACACGCTAAACATACCATTTCTGCAGAATAACAGTAACGAATAAAGATTGTCTTTTATATTATAAGACTTTACGTGTGCTTGTGATAGAATATTGAAGTGTTTACTTACTGAGCGTAATGTACTACTAATATGCGGTAAGCGCACCATTTCGCGAGCAAGTTGGCGGTATTGTAAAATAAAAATGTTACTGGTGCAGAACGCCGAGCACCCAATGCCAATACTTGTAATTAGTTGTGATTGCGTAGTACTTTGCTCATTAGAAACAATGATGAGAGACGTTATTTGATATGCCATTATGTGCTCATAGATATTACAGGTCCTCATAAGTTCAAAAAAGACATGTGCATAAAAAAAACTAGTCTTAGACTTTACTAGTTTGTTACAGTGAGCCAAAAAGTTCATACTTTGTGTGTTTCGGTACCTGCCATTTAATCGACAAATCACTATAAAGTTGCAGTGCACTATGCGAAAGGGAGAAGGCACAAATGCAAAAGTACAATATATAACAGTAATTAGTTCGATCACAGAGTAGACTATCTTCAGAGAAAATATGGACAAAAACGTTTCTTCAATTAACACAGTATTTTGGAAAGCAATTAAATTATATATTCTTATATTATTACGGTTAAGATAAAGATTAGTAATCATTAACAAACCATAGACACCAAAACCAATAAGGAAAAATAGTAACATTATAAAAACGTCATCAGCTATTGTTTGGTGATAATTTTCTTGAGATCCTCCTCGTCGAAAATTTGTAGGCCAGGAGATGTATCGTTTCTTCGTACGAAAATTCTTCCGTTTTTTGTCCAGACGAACTGGTACTGATTCAATTTAGCAAAATCTTTGCACTTTTTTAGGAGCTGCTTATTGTGAGAGGTTAAGTGCTCGTTAATAAAAATTGGTCTGCTTTCACCTGCTAGCCCAATGTCCTCAGTGCTTAGACGATTTTTACGCGATAGAGATATTAGGTTATCTTTCAGGAGTCTTGATTTCATTTTGGCAATAATCACCCTCGATCGACCTGGCAATTTTACTTTTGGAGATACTCTGTTAACCTGCAGAATGTCATTTATATTGATTGCAACTCCGATGTGTTTACATATTTTGAAGATGGTATCATTTAGGTCCTCGTTGATTGATTCTGGTATGCCGACAAGTTCCACATTTAGCAGTCGGTCACGTTGTTCATTAATGTTCATTTGTCGATTTAATTGTTGATTTTGTAGTTTGAGATTATTAATTTCCGATTTGAGGTTGTCGGTTTTCTTTGTGTGCTCAGATAGGACTTCAATCTTTTTGGTGGTTTCATCATGCCAGTCAGAGTTAAACTGCACTGATTTTTGAAGTGTGATTATATCTTTTTGCATTTCGGATTGTTGTGCACTGAGTACTGCGACACTTGCTTTTACTTCTGTATATTCCTTCCGAGCATTTTTTATCTCTGTCTTCAATTCCATAGAATCTTCTTTTAATTTTGTTAGATCTTTTTTAATTATATCATTTAATGTGTGGTTTATTTGTGAAAGATTTTTATCAAACTCTGTTTTCCAGCTATCCATTTTTTTAAATATAGTATCCGTAAATGTTTGGAACGATTCTGTGATATCATGATCGTTCTTTCGCTTTCTTATGCTTATATTCGATAAATCTGGATCAGAATCGTGACGCTTATTAGGAGGTGAGCGTTGCATTTTGCGGAAGGATTTCTCTGAACTCCAGCTACTCTGTGTTATGCGAGTGAGATGCAATAATAACCGGAGGGCAACTTCACTGCGAAGGACACACAACACGGCACGTAACCACTGACACTAGCAATGATAAATAAACTCTATTGTAATTGCAATAATTATGATTTTAGAATGAAACTACTTATTTAAAATGATTTAATTTTAACTAAACGGTACGACACGTCCGTATGCGCCGCGACTCGAAACGCGAAAAAAAGCTAGTGATACCAGTCTCTCGACTTCATAGAGTCTGTAATTCATTCTTGGGGCAATGTATACGCTATTACAACAAAGTCCCAGAAAATATACAAGGTGTCTCTATCACCAAGTATAAATATTTAACTAAACAAAAAGTGTATAAAAAGGGTTATTATAATAAAAATGAATACATGGTTGACAATAACCCCTGGGAATGAGCTGTTTCTAAAATAAATTTTGTAAATATTTTGTAAGCATTTATATAGTAAAATTTATTTAAAAAAAAAGTCCCGCTGGGTTTCTTACTGGTTCTTCCCAGGACAGAGGTTTTTTCCGAATCAGTGGTAAAGCAAAAAATGACTTTCAATAAGAATTACTTTTAATCAATATTGAATAAATTATTCTGTTTCATTCTATTCTATTCTATTGAAATTAAACTTTACGAATAGATAGAGAACAATACCAAAAGGGATCTAGGTTATATTTTATTCGAAAAACTTGAAGATATTTTTTTAAATAACGAATAATTGATAAAATTATTCGTCTTAAATCTAAATAACGCTAAATTAATAGATCCTATCTAAGCGAAGCCTGAATACATGAAAATTGAAATGATTGCTATAATCCTTACGTGGTAGAGCCATGCTGCAGCTATATTAATAGCATAGTTGTACCACGAATGGGTAGGCTCGACCGGAGAAGGACCACACTCTCACAGGATACCGACGTAAATTAGCAGCTTAATGCTGCTGTGTTTCGTATGGTGAGTGTAGAGAACCGGAAGACTTGTTTACTGGAAAAGAGGCATTCCATCTTAGTTCTCACGGGTGACCACGCATCTGCATTTTGATTCTTAATCGAAGATAAATGTAGATGTCTATGGGCCACAGCATCCAATTATTGTTGGTGTTAGTGTGTGTGTGTGTGTGCTCGTTTGTTCGCATGTCTAACAAGTTTATATTGAAACATTTACTTGTTAATGTAACGTGATTTACTAAAATTTGTTTTATAACATGTGTAGTATTCGTCATTATAGAACTGCATTTACGAACGTAGAAAAAATATCAGCATCTATTTTATGGTGCCAATAAATATTAAATGGGACGAATGATATGAAAATAATGATGATAATAATATGAATCAAATATTGCATATAAGATTATGAAATCATCATTATTTGGTTAAAACTAAATTAACTTTAATTATGAAGAATGTAAAGAGTGTAGTGTAAATAATAATAATAATAAATTTTGATTCCAAGACAATTTATTTTTCTTATGGATACGACGGAAGACACGTCCAATATAAAAATTGTAGATGTTTCTCGACATATAATATCAATGCAATTCTGAAAAACTTATTTATTCATATGTTCCTGTAGCATATTATGTATATGCCAAATAAAAATCATCTAGGTCCACTAGTCTTTGGGAATTCAAAAAAAAAAATCTTTGACAAACTGACATAGAGACACAGAGACACAGACACCGAAGTGACTCTAAAAGTGAATTTTGCTAAATTTGGCACGAAATAGCATTTAATGATGTTTCTAAATTGAAGATCACGCAAGTGAAGCCGCGGGTAAAAAGCTAGTATATAAATAAGTAAATGCCTTTATACGTGGTAGAGCCATGCTGCAGCTATATTATAGTTGTAGCACAGATGGGTCGGCTTGACCGGGTAAGGACGACGCTCTCACAGAATACCAGCGTAAAATAGCAGCTTAACGCTGCTGTGTTTCGTATGGTGAGTGTAGAGAACCGGAGACCCTTTTTACTGGAAATGAGGCATTCCATCTTAGTCCTCACGGGTGACAACGCATCTGCATTTTGATTCGTAATACAAGATAGATGTAGATGTCTATGGGCCACAGCAGCCACTTAACATCAGGTGGACTGTGTGCTCGTTTGTCACCCTTATCCCATAAAAAAAATGCCTGCAGTCAAATTTGTGTAACAATGGCCAGTGCCGAATTTAACTTATGGTGACCTAGATTTTTAGCAAACGGTGCCCTGGTTTTTCATTTTATATTGGCTTCATTATGACTACCAATTTGCACAGTTATATATGAAAATACGTGCAAACGTGCAAATATGAAGTAATATGGGAAAAACATTGCCAATATTGATACTATATACCAATTTGCGGGTCACTAAACTTTCAAAAAAATTATTGTATTACTTTTTTTCAATTTTGAATCATGTTTCTTACTTACTGTTTTTTTTTTGTAACAGCGAGATATAAGAATAAATACGTTGCCCCACACTGGGATTTTCTCCCGTATCAGTTTAAAAACATAAATTGCATAAGAACAAATATCCAGACTTGAAACAACTATTTGTAAGTTATACAAATAATAGTTCCGTGCGGAATTCGAACCTGCGGCCCCCAGCACTAAAATTCATCGCTAAGCCACTGCGCCATGAAGCCGTCTTTCTGCCGTCTGGAGCCGTCTGGAGATTCATTTCTATTTTGACTCCATGTGTATCGGCCATAAAATGGTTTTTTTCCCATCATAATTTCTTTATTCAAAAGTCTAATAACATAACCGATGCCCTGTCTGCGATGATGCTCACGTTTTTTTTTATAGAATAAGGTGACAAACGAGTACACAGTCCACCTGATGGTAAGTGGTTGCTGTGGCCCATAGACATTTATCTTCTTTTGCGACATACAATGTATATGCGTTGTCAGCCGTGAGGACTAAGATAGAATGCCTCTTTTTCAGTAAAAAGGTCACGCTGGTATTCTGTGAGAGGTGGTCCTTCCCCAGTCGAGCCGACCCATTCGTGCTACAACTATACTATTAATATAGCTGCAGTATGGCTCTACCACGTATAAAATGTCTACGGAATTCAAAAATTAGTGGTAAAGATGAGAAACATGTGCCCCAATGGTAATGAAAATCTCAAGTAATTTTGTCTGTTTTCACGCCTTGAGATACTATTGTTACTAACTACCTGCAGGGTTAAGCTGATATCAAAATTTCTCAAATGAATGTATGTGTAAGGGGAAGTATATATTCTTCAAAAGTCAATTTCATATGAACTTTGTTGATTGCATTAATGACCAAATGATGAGCTGTCCAAAATTCATTGTGGACATGGGCTATGTTTTCAGTTTTCACTGCTGACTATTTGTTATATTTCAATTTGATATTTTTATAAATTTGCATAGACCAGTTCTTAGCGTGCTTTATTCTAAATGCATCACTGATAATGGCGAATAATACTGACAATGGCGGTGGTGGCATATTAGTTTAAATATTACAGATAATTGTCTTTTTCTTAAAAAAAAATACGTTATATATATTCATTTCTAGGAAATAAGAATATTGAAGTTGAAGATGCATTACATAAATTTAATACACAAAGACAAACATTTTAATCCGCACTGTCGTTGCTGAGTCGTCAGTGTAATATTTCTTCGTATAATGTCCACTAGTTCCTTAAAAAAACCTGTTTGGAATGGAAAAAAATGTCTTTCAATTAATAGACGATATTCAAAAAAATATCACAACCAGAAAAACATAATTAAAATTCAAATCTAAAGGTAGGAGGCCTCGGAGAGCCTGTTCAAGGTCTACCTTTAATTTTTATTATTCTAACCAAATTTTAAGAGGCTCTGCTCAAAGCTTTGTAGCAACAATTCGAGTGTTATATTTTGTAAATAAAACTACAAGTGACCTTATCAAAACAATAGGACAATATTTGGGAACTTCAAATAACAATCTGTATAGATAAAATGATAGATGTTTGCAGTTGTGCACGCATCACTGAAAAACTATTAGGATATATTTCAATTAGGTTTTCTAAGTTTTATTTCAAAAACACTTGGCCCTTATCTAAAAAATTATAGCGATATCTTCATTAAATTATTAAAGTTTTAAGAAACAACGATTTTTATATGGAGGCTTTCACACGGTCAACTGTACGTCGCTTGCTCTCGCTTTACGAGTAATAACCCAGATTTAATTTATATATTATAGCTACAAACGGCGTAACGAATAACATTGTTTACAAAGAATTTTTTTTTTATGTCTATTCTTTCGCACATACGAAAACTTTGTTAATGTATCAAGCAACGAGGACGAAATCGCGCGTATCAGCTAGGAATTAATATTTGTTGTGAACTACAGCACATGAGTTATAATAATAATTGTCATTTATTCCTTTCTCAATCGCTAAATCTATTCCGAAGCTTAATCTGGTACGGACAACGAAATTTTCCGTAATCAATATAGAATAGAAAATAATATTTTTTATTCCATATACATTACAAGAATACTTATTGAAAATCATTTATACTTTTAAAACTGGTTCGGAAAAAAGTCTGTGCGAGGCAGAAACCCAGCCGGACTATATTATTATACATTAATTTACAATCAGCGATCATCTCATTCCCAGAGGTTAATATCAATCATGTACCTACTCTTCAGTAGTACAATAAACTTTAGGAAAAAATATTTCCGTAACCTTTCATTATCCGTTATGATCCAAGTACAAGCAAAATCGAGTTTAATTCATCGTTAGCTTCAATAACAGGTGCTTATCAATGACATCTCCGTGATGCAGTGGCTTGGCTTTGAGTTGCTGCGCTGAGTGCTGCGGGTTCGTATCCCGCACGGATTAATACAAATTTTAAAGTTTTTGATCTTTGGTCTATCAGTCCTGTACGCAATCTGGGGACTTTATTGTAAAAGCGTATAAATTGCCACAGTTTAAAGTGGTCTTTAAACTGTGATATTGGCTCTTGAATGAATTAATAAATCTTCGAAGTTTTTGAGAGTTGAGTAGAGTAACTTATAAAACTAGTTTGTGCTTGTTCATAGAATTCGAATTCGAAAACAGAATGAACGTCGCTATTTTTAATAAAACTATTTTTCAAAATAGCCCTCTTTTTTATAGGAGAGGGGGTAAACAAGCATGTGGCTCACCTGATAGTAAGTGACTACCGCCGCCCATGAACAACTGCAACACCAGGAGAATTGCAGATGCGTTGCCGGCCTTTTAAAAAGGAGTAGGCTCTTTTCTTAATGGTCCCTAAGTCGTATCGGTCCGGAAAAATCGCTGGTGGTAATCGATTCCACAAGGAAATTGTGCGAGGAAGAAAATTTCTTCTAAATCGCACAGTGGTGGACCGCCAATCATCCAGATGGTATGGATGGTATCGCGAGTTTTGTCGCGATGTGCGATGGTGAAATTAAGCGGCTGGAATTAGTCCGAACAATTCCTTAGAGCACTCTCCGTGATAGATGCGAAAAAATTATCAGCAACTCTCAGGGAAAAAGGCAAATAATCAGGGAATTTCAGACCTTGTATTCTGTAACTTTTAAACTTTTTTTGGCTCGAGTCTCACAAACCTGTTAGGTGAATTCACATACATTTTAGAGGTTGTACCAAAATTACTCGAATATACTTTAGATGTGGGACAAAATAAAACTAAAAATAGGTATAGTAATGTAATTTTATTTTTTGGAAGAGATTGTTTTATACGCTATATATTACTGATGTTTTTTTATTGCTCTTGCAGATAATATTTATTGTGAGAGTTATTCTTCACAGAACATTAACGTTAATTTAAATCAGTAGGATTCTCATGGTGAAAACTTAACTCAGCTCAAATACATGATCTGAAACAGATAAAATTCGAGTTAATATAGTAATAATCCCTATAAATAACGATTAATAAACTCAAAAGTCTTCAAGACTTACTACAATATTGTCAAAAGTTTTCTTGTATTGTGGGAAACCTGCAGAAAGTGATTAGATTATTATGTGCTTTCTGTTTGCACAACGCTTAATTTACTTTCTATTTCGATCACAAATCGTGCATACAAAATTTAAATAATATATTAATTTATAGCAAGGAGGTTATAACAACCTCCTTGATTTATAGTCAATATCTCATACACAGTCAACATCTCACAAAAAATCTTTACACACACAATCGCGAAGAAATGCCTACAAATGAAAATGAAGTATTCTGAATCGATAATAACTAAATTTAAGCAAAAAGCAATAACAAATATTAAAATCTAAACCTATTAAATAAATTTTAATTAATTTCAGAAAATATTTTCAATATGAAAGGCGTTGACAAATAAATGTAATTTTTTTTTTCATGGCTTCTCTTGATAGAATTCTGCTAATATTTTATAATTTAATTTTAATCATTTATAGAGGGAGAATAAAACGTCTATGAGGTGATCATGCCGAATCGAAGTCTTGCATTGTTGTATTATTTTCCCCCTATAGAAAATGTGATCAGACGTTCAAAAATTAGTGTCTAGAGAGAGGGTTATTTACTATCTTAAATACGACGCAACTTTGCTCAAGTCTCGCCATAATACTTATAGCCCTTAACTTGAATGCAACGCGACTATTGCAACCAGCTAATATCACTGCATTTCGGCCCACCAAAGGGCCCACCAAAGATATGTGGCGTAAACCTGTCTTCCAATGACGGACAAACAATTTGAAGAAAAAAAAACAGATGCGGGCCTATATTAGCTAGACTTTTACCGTATTGAAATAAATCTACATTATGAAATGGTTTTGAGATATGTGGGTTGTGCCCATTTAGTCCAGACAAAGTGGATTAAACAAAGTGTCCGATGCCCTCAAAATCACAGCATGCCATTTTAGATGATCACCGTTCCGTGCCATTACGCCGCATTACCAAATATTTTAAGAATAACGACTAATAACGACAGAATTATAAATACCTGTATTAAATTTGTCTTGTATCCGTTCACTTAATAATGGTTTATCAGTACCAGAGCGTATACAACCTGCAGAGATTATTGTTGAGTATCAGAAAGAAAACTAACTCATGTTTTTCATCAACTAGGCAGCAAATTTAGAATTTGTTGGAGGTGAATGGGTGATCGTGGATGCCGAAACAAACAAAAATCTTTTAGAAAGCCCTAAAAATATTTATAGAGTTTTTCCATTGTCAAATACGTATCAAAAATCAAAAAGCAGGTAAACAACGCCGTTATTTTGTGCTAACAAGTGCTTAAATTGATATATAATGTTGCTATCAGGGCTCATGTTTGGCTCTATTATATCCAACATAAGAACGATTTATATAACCACATGAACGCAATAAAATTTTTGAGATTGAGTTTGAAGATTCGGAAGCAGCGGAGCTAAAAAAATACGTGGTAGAGCCATGCTGCAGCTATATTAATAGTATACCGGGAAAGGACCACGCTCTCACAGAAAACCAGCGTAAAATAGCAGCTTAACGTTGTTGTGTTTCGTATGGTGAGTGTAGAGAACCGGAGACCCTTTTTACTGGCAAAGAGGCATTCCATCTTAGTCCGCACGGGTGACAACGCATCTGCATCTTGAGTCTTTATTGAGGGTAGATGTAGATGTCTATGGGTCGCAGTGGCCACTTACCATCAGGTGGACTGTGTGCTCGTTAGTCACCCTATCCTATAAAAAAAAATAATGGAAAAATTTGCACAAATGGAAAATGCAGAATTGAATTAGTCAGCCAAATATAGAAACAAACTGACAAACAAAACAAGACGAACGAAGCCAAAAACTCTGACATTACGTGGGGCACACTGAAATGATCGGGAATAAGAAAAACCACATGCACGGTATAGCTAAATTGTATTTTATTGTTTTTCGAAGTATTCTCCGTTCAACTTAATGCACTTTTCCATTCGTGCAAACCAATCAATTAAAACAGTAATTCCAGTATGAAGTTGATGTTGACAAAATGGCTGATTTGTACGCTTCCACAGCTGCTTCGGGGTCTTCAAACCGTTGACCGCGTAATAAATCTTTCATTCTAGGGAATGTAAAGAAATAATTTGGGCTCAGGTCAGGTACGGAGGATGGCTCATCAGCTCAACGTTTTCCTGCTTCAAAAAATCATTTGTCTTCCGAGCCGTATGGGAGTTCGCATTATCGTGATGTAAGATGATGCGACGCTTCGGGTTATTTTTTCGGAGTTCGGCTAACATTTCTGGCAAACAAACCGTGATATACCACTCAGCGGTAACCGTTTTGCGTTCCTGTAAAGGAATTGTAGCAACATGCCCCTTTTTCGAGACAAACGTAGCGACCATTTTCTTTGACACGCTGCGGGAGCGAACCACTTTCGTTGGTTTGACCTCGTCTTCGAAGACGCAAACTGCTGATTGATGTTTTCTTTCAGGTTCGTATGAATACATCCATGATTCGTCACCTGAGACAATATTATAAACGGCATTTGACTTCCCTCCGTTGAAGGGTTGCAGAGTATTCCGGCACCAATCTACACGAGCCGCCTTTTGCTCTTCGGACAAATTGTGGTGAACCCAGCGGGAAACCAGCTTTCTTACACATGGCTCATTATGTAATATCAACTAAATTGCAGTCATTCCGATACTGATAACAGCCCGAATCTGCTCGTATGTCACATGACGGTCATCTAATATAATAGTTCGCACAGCTGCGATGTTTTCAGGCGTGACCGCTGTTCTTTGGTCGACCTGCAGAAGAAACAGTGCTGAGCGACACACGACCATGTCGGAACTCGGTATACCAGCGGTATATTGTCGTTTGACTCGGTGCTTCAACATCATAAATTGAAACAAGTTCGCTGAGACATTTATCTTGAGATAAGCCGCGACGAAAATTGTGATAAATTATGGCACGGAAATGTTAACTAGTGAGCTCCATTGGTCTACACTAAGATGTTTTTAAAGTATAGATACGTCATACTCGCTCTAAAATGGCAATACGAAAGTCAGGTAATTGCCCGACTCACATTTAGTCGGGCACGCTCTCGCGTCGCGGCTATACCTTCGCTACAGCGCGTAAATCTTCTAGTTGTTCGTAGTAAAAATACCTTCCTGTGTTTTTAGGTGGTGCACAAATTACACGGCAAGTGTTAGAGACAAGAAAAATGTTTCATTAATATTTTGAATATAGATGTTTTATTCATAATTGGTTTTATGATTTCAATACTAACCGCTACTGTAACGTAAACTTTGACGCTAGCTAGTGTGTTCATTTCCATATCGGTATGTCACGCGCTCGCGCCAATGAGCGCTCAGCAGCAATCAATGCGCAACTAATGATGTATATTCATCGTTTTCTAACGATAGGTATGCCGCATCATTTTTTTTGTTAGCGCAACGTGTCATGATAAATAACTGTACGTAGATATAGTACTACCTGCGCCCCTTTAAAATATAATAATGTTAGTGTGTAACCCTAAGATGTTTTTAAAGGTATAGATATGTCATACTCGCTCTAAAATGGCAATACGAAAGTAAGGTAATTGCCCAACTCGCTTTCAGTAGGGCACGCACTCGCGTCGCGACTATACCTTCGCGACATCGCGTATATCTTCTAATTATTCGTGGCAAAAATGCACAAATTACACGGCAACTGTTATAAACAAGAAAACCGTCTCACTAATATTTTGAACTAGCTGTGCCCGCGGCGTAGCTCGCGAATATAGGTTTTACTTAAAGAATTTGACGTTTAGGGTAAGAGAATATTAACCGATTTATATCATTACTGTATGAATAAGTGGTAACAAAATAAATCAATATTCTCAAAGTTCTAAGTCGTTTATGATAGAGCTTCTGTGTAAACGACGATAGAAGTAGACTTAGCCGGGGCGTACAGAAAAAGGTTACGGGGACTACCAACGCGAGAAAAAGCAATATAGAGCTGGCCATGTGCAAAACAATCAGTACTGACGCGTAAAGTTTGACCTTGCGCTTTATTTACGATCGTCGCATAACACACGCTGAGTGGGAAACACACTTAAAATAGGGATGTTAGATGATCATCGATGTTAAAAATTAAAACTTCGATGTTTTAACATCGATGTTGACATATGTCAAACATCGAAACATCGACGTCAATGAACCCATAATCGATAATTGGGAACTTGCAAACAATGCGAACTCGCGAAATCAATATCAACTAAATCTTGCATCTGCTCTGAAGATTAAAAATTTTGAATAATTCAGAATTTCTGAACGCATCGTTAGTCTAAAAAAATGTCAGTATGGTGAGTCAAACTTAATTGTCAAGTGTCTCCTGTAATGTCACAATGGTCACTGCTTTCGCTTTATTTTGTAGTGTCGTTGTCGGTTGTCGCATAATAACTATTCTACGTAAATTGATATTCAAGTTAATTGTTACTTTTCCCTTGCTGTGTATACCCACATAATTTTAAAACAATGTGTAACTATCTACACATATACAAAAACCATCGATAATGGTCAACATCGATGTTTTGAGTGGCCTAAACATCGAACATCGATGTTGAGCTAGCGATGCCAACATCGATGTTATTATCCCTATCTTAAAACTGAAGCCTGAGCCGTGGTAGCTCAGATGGTTAGCGCTCGCTGTAAGCTTCACAGTACTCGAGCAACCCGGGTTCGATCCCCGCCGACACCAATGAAATTGTCAATTGCAATTTTAATTGCTGATTTACCACGTGCTCGGCGGTGAAGGAAAAAATCGTGAGGAAACCTGCATGTTTGAGAAATAAAAAATAATATTTCGATGACATGTGAAGTTCGCCAACACGTATTGGGGCAGCGCGGTGGACATTTCCTTGCCCTAAAACCCTCTCAGAAATGAGAGGAGGCCTGTGCCCAGCAGTGGGACGTAAATAGGCTGCAACTTTACTTTACTTAAAACTGAAAAAAAAGTTATTTGGTATTAGAGTGATTCTGGCTATAAAACAATATCGCCATCACGACATTTATTGCAATTTTGCTACTTTTAGTTTTAGTCGAGTTTTATTGAATAATTAAATATTTCAATACCTCTGTATATATACCTTACAGGCTTACAGCTTCGTCAGGCTCATGGACATAAATTATTACAGTGAGTCTCAATACGATTCACCTGCGAAAAATCTTAACACCGCAATTCAGAAAAGGTTGTAATTTGTACAACGCCATCTATTACGTTCTTTGTGAGAAAACATCCTTTTTTAATTTAAGGAAAACATATTTTTACTGTGTTTTAAGTACTATAATAGAACGATACGAAATATATTATAATAGAACGTTTTTTTTACACACGAATCTTTTTATTACTATTTTTGGGATTTTGTGGCGCCATTAAACAAATTCGAACCTACATTTCAAAATAATAATCATGACTTTCGATAGAATTAACCAATTTCAATAAAACAAAGATTAAATGAACTTGATAATACGCTTTATGATTTTCTTAAGGATTTCATTGAAAAAAAAAAAGATGTTTACTCAAAACGTCATGCGTCCATAAACAAACAGACAGACCGTCAGATAGTACAATTCTAAAAATTATAAAAATGTACTTATTTAATGATTTACAGTCCCAATAATGATTTTAGTCGCAAATTAATATACTATACAATATTCAGAAACAGACATAACATGTTATTACCATTTTTATTATATGTATAGATTTAAGAGAGATGGCGCTGTTAACATCAATTCTAAAAATAAGAGATTAATTCACACGATTGATACAATAAAAAACATAAAAGAACTTATAAATCAGTGCCTGCATAGTAAGCAAAAAAGAAAGTTTGATCCTCGCCGAAAAATGAAATTGTTAATAGCTCTTAAAATTTGATTTACCACATAGAGTACTCGGCGGTAAAAAAATAAAAAATAAATGAGATTGTCAACACGCAGTAGGGCAGCGTGTCATTAATATAAAGGTTAGAAGCAAATATGAAACTCAACTACAGGAATAAATTTTAACCTGCCTTTTTGTATCACATTTATGCCACACCACCATCTATCGAAGAAATGGGTTAACTATTGTGCTTCAGATTTAGTTAATAAGGTTAATATATTTTTGTATAATATATTTAATACGTTCTTTAATACTTTTGTTTACTGCGTTTTAGATATACATAATTATATCATTATTTTACATAATTTAACTATGATTTATGATATGATATTAGTTTAAAATGCACTTGATGACTCAAACAAAGCCACCGTTGAGCAAATCCCTACCCATACTTCAGAATATTTATCATAACTTTTGATGGAATGAACTGATTTTAATGAAATAAAGACTAAATGTAACCCGAAGATACACTTTATAATTTCCTTAACAATTCTTATGATATAAATTAGTACTTTATACGTGATACGTTAACAAACAAACAGACAGACAGACAGACAGACAGACAGACAGAAAATTCTAAAAATGGTAGAAATGTATTTAATTACTTATTTTTAGTACCCCTCAATCACTTTTATTACAAAAATATAAAATGTACAGACATCTGCTATTTACAGTTTTATTATATGTATAGATATAGATGTTTTGTTCATAATTGGTTTTATTATTTCAACACTAACCGCTAGTGTAAACTTTGACGCTAGCTAGTGTGTTCATTTTGTTCGTGCGCTCGCGCCAATGAGCGCTCGGCAGCAATCAACACGCAACTAATGATGTATATTCATCTTTTTCTAACGATAGGTATGCCCTATCATTTGTCTCTTTTTGTTAGCGCAACGTGTCATAATAAATAACTGTACGTAGATATAGTGCTACCTGCGCCACTTAAAAATACAATAATGTTAGTGTGTAACCTGTCTATCTTTTTTGATACGTCTTTGGTGTAACCTGTCTATCTTTTTTTAATACGTCTTTGGTTCAAAATAAGTCTTATAACAATAAGATAGAGCTGAGAAAGATCTGGGTATAACTATTTAAGACTTCCAATGGTGCCAATGATTATACTTAATTTACAGTGCCATTCACAATGCTAAAGTGCCAATGACTGTAACATTCCCTAGAAAAAAGTTCAATTAGATTTTTAATTTAATAAAAAACATTTCTTTTTAATCGTAACGCGTTATTTTATTTATGGCTATTTAAACTAAAATCCAAAAAATATAAAAAATATAACAAGTTTGTTTATTTACGAGAATTAACCACTTACAAGTAGAAATCCGCTTAAAGTGCCAATCATTATACTGCTTACCCTACCTAGCACAGAATTAAATTTTTCTGTTTTTTCCGATATAGTAATTACGTATATATGTATGTAATTTTTAATCGAGTCGAATCACAATCGGATTTACCTATTTAATAGTTCCAATCCGATTGTCATCCGGCTCGAAGGACCATTTTTTTGGTGGAAAATGGGAAATGGACTGTAATTTGCATAGACGCTGGCTGATTCTACTCGATACTGTTGACTAGACAATATTACTAAGGTCGGACGTACCTGAATATACGAAGGCGGATGCTCCTGCTCTCGTGTGCTTCTTCGGGGATCCCAGCTACACGGATTTCGGTCACTCACGATTATCCAATTCGAGGAAGAACTTGCGGCAGAACATATATCAGGGAGCAGTGAAAAAACGTGCCTTTTCTCACGACGCGCGGCGTTGACAGTATGTCGATCACGTGACGGAAAGATGTCCATAATTTTAACGGACCAATAGTACGCAGGAATCACATCGACCCGCGAAATACACGGACATCCAAACCAAAGCATCATTGGTGTAACAGTTGCGAGTATTCAGAGAAAATAAACAAAGAAACTTCGGCTGTTTATTAAACTAGCCGAACCATCTATCTTCGGTTAAGAATCAAAATGCAGATGTGTTGCAACCCCTGAGGACTATGATGGAATGCCTTGTTTCCAGTAAATAGGGTCTCCGGTTCTCTACACTCACCATACGAAACAAAGCAGCGTTAAGCTGCTATTTTACACTGGTATTCTATGAGAGCGTGGTCCTTCCCCGGTTGAGCCGACCCATTCGTGCTACAACTATACCAGTAATATAGCTGCAGTATGGCTTTACCACGTATAGATTGAAAATTTCGAAGATGATCCCATAATAAAGTTATTCATGTTTACGGGCAGAATCATTCCCTAAGTCATTGAGTACTATTTTGTTACATTTTTACTTAGTATATAAGGTCGGGGAAAAAGGTGGTTCTTATTTTATATACAAATTAAAGACATTTTTGTTTTAAAGTTTTATTACATTTAATTATAACATCCATTCTGTTATTATAATTAAATGTCCATTTTGTTCGATAACTTGTTGCGATCTTGTAGGTTGTCACATAATCGCGTTGCTGTAGAAATATTGGGATTTTTGATCACAAAAATGCGACAGGTAGTTTTACTAGATATATTCAATACCAGACATTTGAAGCAACATGGATTTAGTCATCGCATTTATAATGGAAATAAAAATAATATTCTTAATTATTTAGAACATGCGAAACAATATATTATAAACTTAAATAGTAAAACCTCCAGAAAGCTTTCGTTTAAAGAACACAAGCAACAAAAGAAAATAATAATTAAAAGTTTTAAACCAGTTTTAAGTACTCAAGCAAATACTGGATTTTTAGGAATGTTTGTGTGTATTGAAAGTCTCAAACAGATAACTAATCTTGTGGTATGGCGTTATCATGATGAAAGATCAATCCTTTTCTGATGATCAATGCTGGCCGTTTTTTTTCTATTTCTTGCTTAAGTCTCATTATTTGTTGGCAGTAGAGATCAGAATCGGTGGTTTTACCAGGCGGTAAAAGCTCATGATAAACGATACGCTTCCAATCTAACACACAGACACAGCATCATCTTATTGCGTGTTAATCCAGGTTTCGCTACAGTCTGTAAACAAAACACATATCAATACAGAAAAAATCACGTTTCTTCTACGGCCTTCATACAAGAAACGTGATTTAGGGATCCTTTAATATTTTATTTTATATGTTGTTATAGCAGCAATACAATTAGCCAATACATAGCCATATTACGGTTCATAAAATACAGCCTGCTGACCTTGCTACATATATATTTATCTATGCTGCTGACGGACCGACGGAACGATAGTGGAAACTTAGGTCCCGTTGACACTCTTTGGGTACAGAGCCCTAATAAACGGAAATAATGTTTTAATAATAAAAATAACAATTAGTAAAACAACATATAAATATAAGGTCATTTGAGCAATACACAAAAATAAAAATTAAATAATATAGAATTAGGTTATATTATAATAAGTTAAATAGATTATACTATAAAATATAGTAACAATTCATATATAAAAAAGTTATTATTTTATGTACGGAGATATCTGCAAAGCATTCCAACAATCAATTTCAGCTACGGTGCAGCGGTCGCTCGAGACTATCATCGCATCCCGTGTCACTGCCAGCACTGCGGGCTCACGTCGTGGTACTGGACCGCGGGCGTCGCGCGTCATCAATCCCACCTTTCACCTCGCTTCTGCTGATTTTGAACCAGTTTCCGTCACAGCGGCCACGAAGCGAGGAACGTATTGTATGCAATTCTTATTTATTTGATTAGTACAGCGCATAACTAGTTGTTTTGATTGTCTGCGCGTTAACTTTTCTAGTATGGAGGCAAAGTACAAAACTCTTAATTTAAAACGCGCTTCAATTAGAGGCCGTGTTACGAAATTTAATAACCATTTAGAAGAATTAAAAGGTAAAAAGCTTACTCCTACGGAAGTTAGCGTGCTATCGCAGCGATTAGTTAAACTTGAGACTTTATTTGGCGAATTCGATAGCGTGCAAAATCAGATTGAAGCATTGGAGGAAAATAATTTAAGCTTAGAATTGGATACCAGAGAAGTTATCGAACAAGCTTTCCACAATTCGATCGCATTGGCTCAGGAAATTATTTCCGTAAGCAGTACGACAAAAAAGTCGTCGCTTCAGCATAGCAGTATTTACACAGCTGATGAAGATGATCACGAAGTTATCGGCTTTCGTTTACCAGTCATTAAAATTAATAAGTTTGATGGTACGTTCAACAAATGGTTGGAATTTCGTGATACGTTCAGTTCTCTGATACATAATAATACAAAAATAAAAAATATACACAAATTTCATTATTTAAATTCCTATCTAGAAGGTGAAGCTGCTCGTGTAATATGTAATTTAGAAGTTTGCGACAATAATTATCCTGAGGCATGGAGTCTTCTTTGTGAGCGTTTTAATAATATTCGTCAATTAATAAATAATCATTTGAAGTCTTTGTTTAATATTGAGCCGTTGCGTGAGTCTGACAAGTCATTAAGATTTCTAGTAGACCACGTCACAAAAAACCTACGTGCTTTAAATACTTTAAAACAGCCAACTGATCATTGGGATACCCTGATCATATCCATAGTCTCAGCGAAATTAGACAGCAACACGCGTGTTAAATGGGAGGAGTACATTCAAGCTAATGTTAATGCTTCGGATATGCCTAGCCTAGATGATTTCATGACTTTTATTAAGGGCCGCGCTGAAGTTTTAGAGTCTGTTTATCGCAGTAAACAAGACAAAAATATAAAGTCAAACCCGAATCACAATCAAGGCGTCAAACAAAATCCCGTTTCTCATACTAAGTCATTCGTTAGCGCTGAGCAGGGCGACTCATCAGCAACTGCCCCTCACAAGTGTATTTTCTGTGGTCAAGGTCATCGTAATTATGAGTGCTCACAATTTCAATCGAAATCTATTGATGATAGACTTTCATTAGTGTCCGAGCTAAAGTTGTGTCCCAACTGTTTGCGCAAAGGGCATAATACGCGCGCATGCAAGCTTCCAGGTACGTGCAAGATATGCAAAAAACGTCACAATACCTTTTTACACAAACCTACGGATTCTGATACCATTGTGGCAGTCACTAATGTTGCAGTCTCTGAGCCAGTTTCAATGTCAGCTGTTTCTGCTTCTGAGACACTACTATGTACGGCTTTGGTTGATATTTTTAATCCCAAAACAATCAATTACATTACCACTAAAGCTCTCTTAGACAACGGTAGTCAGTCTAGCTTTATTACAGAATCACTTAAATCAAAGTTAAATTTAACTTCTTCCACGTCTGATGTTAGGAATGTGGTCGGCATATGTAACACTATTGTCAAGCTTAATGCTGAACGTTGCAATGTTCGAATTCATTCAAAGGTAGGTTCTTTCAGCGTTATGACGTCATGTTTAGTCATACCCCAAATATCAGGTAAGATACCTAAGTCTCTTGTGTCTATTACACACCTTAACCTGAAGTCCTTTGCATTAGCAGACCCCAGCTTTTATGAGCCGTCTGACATAGGACTGCTCATCGGTGCTGACCTATTTTGGTCCATTATTGGAACCAAACAGCACTCTTTAGGCAAAGGAAATCCTATTCTACATGAGTCTAAATTAGGATGGCTTATCGCAGGTCCCATGCATTATATTCAAAATGACAATCTCAATTTAAATTCCCCAGTGAAATGTAATTTTGTAAGTATTGAAAGCAACAATACTTTAGTTGAGCTTCACAATGATTTGAAGAGGTTTTGGGAGCTTGAAAGCTTGCCACAAAGGCCCCTTCTTACAGACCAAGAGAAAGCTTGCGAACAACATTTTTTACAGCACACAAAACGCACTGAAGAAGGTCGTTTTTGTGTCAAGCTGCCATTGATCGACAAACCAGACTGCCTAGGCACTTCCTATTTCATAGCCAGGCGGCGATTTATAAACCTGGAACGTCGCTTTCGCAAGCAACCGGAACTTAAGTCCGCCTATGTTGATTTCATTGAGGAGTATCGCAAACTAGGACATCTAGCAATATCTGAGGTAGACCGACCTGAGCTTGCCTATTTTGTTCCGCATCATCCTGTCATTCGTGAAGACAGTGAGTCAACACGTCTACGCGTCGTTTTTGACGCATCAGCTCGCACTTCATCTGGTTTGTCTGTAAACGACATTCAAATGATAGGCCCTACAGTTCAAGACTCTCTTTTCAATATCCTCATCCGGTTCCGGCAATATCGTTATGTGTTGTCAGCGGATATTGAAAAAATGTACCGGCAGGTTTTAATAGATGAGTCTGACCGAGACCTACAGCTGATTTTATGGCGTGATGCGGAGGACAAACCATTACAAACACTCAGGCTTAACACGGTCACCTACGGATTTGCTAGCGCTAGTTTCCTTGCCACCAGGTGTCTCTGGCAAGTGGGCGAGGAGTGTGACGATGACGTTATTAAGGCAGTCATGCAGGAGGACATATATGTTGATGACTTACTAACTTCTAGCGATGATGAAGATCAATTACGGTCTATACAGAAATCAACACATGTGGCTCTTTGTATGGCTGGTTTTGACTTGCGTAAGTACCGATCCAACTTACCTTCTTTACTGCCTTCAGACGTTGTCCAGTCATCCGGCAACCTGACATTGAGTCAGTCTACAAATACGCTGGGCCTAGATTGGAGTCCTTCGACCGACAGCATTAATTTTCCCATTACAGTGGATCAGTCTGACGTCGTCACCAAGCGCACTATACTTTCTTCAACTTTCAAGATCTTCGATCTCTTGGGCCTCCTATCCTTGTCCACTATCGTTCCCAAAATTTTAATTCAGACTTTATGGTCTCTCAAATTGGACTGGGATGAGCCCGCTCCAAAGGATATTGTCGATGTCTGGAGACCTTTTGTTGATGGACTTAAATACCTTTTTTCACTAAATATACCTAGATGGGTATCAATAGAATATCCAGTCTCTGCTGAAATCCACTGTTTTTGCGATGCATCGCAACGCGCCTATGGTGCATGCTTGTACCTTCGCTCTACAAATAAAGAAGGACAAATACATGTCCAACTTTTATGTGCGAAATCTCGCGTTGCCCTAGCATCCAGCCCTATTACAATTCCTCGTTTGGAGCTTTCAGGTGCTCTTCTGGCAGCTGAAATGAGCTCATCTGTGACCAAAGCCTTGCGACGTAAAATATCGCGTCATGTCTATTGGACTGACTCGAGCGTAGTTCTTAGTTGGTTGCGCTGCGGTTCTTCTAACTTGAAAGCATTCGTTGCCAACAGAGTCGCCGCCATTAGAGAGCTGACTGACGCAAATTCATGGCACCACGTTCCTACAGAACACAACCCAGCTGACCTGCTATCCCGTGGCGTGAACCCACAACAGATCGCTGCATGTGATATGTGGTGGTATGGACCTAAGTATTTATCGTTGCCAGAGTCCGAGTGGCCTTCTATGCAGTCGCAGACTATTATTGAGATGAAGAATTTGCCGGAAGTTAAAGCACATCCAGTTGCTATTTGTGATAATTATCAATCAATTATTAACTTTAACAAATATTCTAAATTAAAACAATTACAACACATTTTAGCCTATTTACATAGATTTATTAATAACTGCAAAAATTCTAAAACTAAAATTACAGGCTCCTTAACTACCGCCGAGCTCAATAAAACTCTTAATTCATTAGTGTATATTTCCCAATTAGAGGCATTCCCTAAAGAATACGACTTATTATTAAAAGGAAATTCCCTAAGTCCTAAGTCGCACATTTCGGCACTTAATCCATTTACATGAAGGAGTGATAAGAGTAGGTGGTCGAATTCAGGCTTCTGAATAAAGTTTCGATATGAAGCATCCCATGTTGTTAAGCTCTAAACACCATTTTACTCAACTTTTATTCCGACAAGAACACGTACGGCTTCTACATTTAGAACGCGTTTTTGGCCCATTAGTGGAAGAAGTCTGGCTAGACGTACTGTGCATAATTGCACCGTATGTAGGCGTTTTAAGGGTCAGTCTATGAAAAACACAATGGGCAACCTACCTGCTCAAAGACTAATGCCCGACTTTCCTTTTATTACAGTAGGGACTGATTTCGCTGGGCCATTTATGGTCACGGATCGCAAAGGTCGTGGTTGTAAAATTACAAAATGTTATTTGTGTATTTTCATATGTTTTAGGTATAAGTGCATCCATTTGGAGGCTGTTAGTGAGCTGTCCAAGGATGCTTTTATATTAACTTTGAGACGCTTTGTTTCACGGAGAGGGCTACCAAAGCAGATATTCTGCGACAATGGTGGAAACTTTGTAGCTGCTTCAAGGGAACTTAAAGAGTTTTTTGAAGTTAATGCCAAAACTATCGCTAATTTTGCCGCTAACGAAGGCGTTGAATTTTGTTTTTCGCCTGCATACGCTCCTCACTTCAATGGTTTGATGGAGGCCGGTGTAAAGTCAGCCAAATTCCACCTGGCTAGGATATTAGGGACTACGCACCTAACCTATGAGGAATTGTCATCTTTGTTCACACAAATAGAATGTATCCTAAATAGCCGCCCCCTATGTCCATTAAGTTCCTCTCCCACGGACTATTATCCCTTAACTCCGGGCCACTTTTTAATTGGTAGACCACTAAGCTCGCTGCCATCTCCGTGTCTACAATCCGGTAATGCCAATCGTCTCGACAGATTCCAGCGCATCGAGCAGTTTAAGCAACACTTTTGGCGACGCTGGAGCCACGAGTACATTGCGGAACTGCAGTTGAGGACGAAGTGGCGCACGAAGTCCAAAGAGAGCCTACAAATTGACGACCTAGTCCTCTTGAAAGAGGAAAACGCTCTATTGGCGTCTCGGACGTGTAAGAAAACTCTTCCCGGGATCTGACGGATTGACACGCGTCGCAGATATAGACACTGCAAGAGGAATTGTGCGGCGCGCCCTAAACAGAATCGTCCTACTACCGAAGCCCGATGAGTTGGAAGATCTTGAAAGCTGTTAAGCTTTCCAGCGCCGGGAGTATGTCGGCGCCGTTACGACAGCACCGACGGTGTTTGCGGGGAGTATGTGAAGTGCGGGGGGTTTCTCACCACCGCGCCTAAGACCGGCACTCGCCGATAGCTCGCGACCCGATCGCCACCAAATATTTTGTATTTTTCATTCCTTTTAAATATACAATTTGCCTATCGTGTGAGTCGCCTATTTTATTCATGTTCCCTAATTGAACACAGTCCAGTATATTATCATCCCCATTTTGTGACACTCTTTTCAAATAAAAATATCTATCATGTACACGTTTTCTGTTCAACAAGAATAAAATGTTTGAATGTTCTTGCTTTTAAAACATAATGTCCGAGTTGATTAGAATAACAATTTTATTATAATTTAACAATTTATGACGTCATATATTTACCTAAGGTACTGCGGCAGTATACTGGCAGTCCATAACGGAATGAAGTTTTCACCAGTGAGATCACTGAGCAGTGCTCGCAGTGTATATCGGAACATGACCTTAGTATCTCCCTCAAAAATAGGAGTTAGCTATAAAAAAACAAACAGGTTTTTCTTTTGCAAATATCAAGTAAAAGTAATTTTTGATGATATTTAATAAATAATATAATTACTTTGATAAAACTTTACGTCGATGATGTAACGCACGTTGCGGAGTCTTCGGATGATTTGGAGGTATTTTTGTCAAGACAAGCGTTGAATTTTGTTGTCAACTCGATTGAATTTTCTATGCTCAAAAGTCATTAAATTGAGAGATAATATGTTAAACCTAAAAAATATCAGGAGTCATTTAAATATGATTATGAAGCCATATGAAGTCATTTTCCATAGTCAGTGGCGTAGAAAAAATGCTATTCATATCTTCCCCCAATATTTTCGGAGTATCTTATAATTATAGAGCCTGTAAAAGTCTTCTATAGTTTTTGAATAATAATTAAAATGGATTATAAGAATATCAAGTATCCTTATCTCAAATATCTCAAATATCCTTAGCAAATGCGAGTGTAAAAATTAGTTCTATTTTCAGAAGTTGTAATGTTACAGTCATAGATTAATGATAGGTCATCGCGCGCTCTGACTAGATACCGCGCTACTTGAAAGAAACAGCTCCGAGAATACGGCAACTCAATATGCTAGTGTGTATAAGGCAATTGCAAGAATAGTGTGCGCGAAAAATTGTATATGCCAGCAGCTTAACTATTACCCGATTAACGGGAAAAATTATTTTATGCTATGGCTTAGTAGTTAAGTTCATAGTTATGAATATAGACCAGAAATACTTAAAAATGAATAATTTATTAATAGCGAATGTATCAATATATTTGTGTATATTAAGTATAGGTTTTTCTTCTGAATAAATGGCATATAAGTGATAAGGCCTTTTATATTTAAATGTCTGACTAATATTCACAAATTATTTAAAAAAATAATTAAATATTATATGGTGTAACCAAAATTTTATTTTTATTATATGTTGTTAGAGCCATAATAGCCAATACACATTCTGTGAAAATTTCAAGTATCAACGTATTACGGTTCATAAAATACAGCCTGCTGACAGACAAACGGAACGATAGTGGAAACTTAAGTCCCGTTGTCACTCTTTGGGCACGGAACCCTAATAAACGGAAATAATGTTTTAATAATAAAAATAAAAATTAATAAAACAACATATAAATATTAGGTCATTTGAGCAATACTACAAAAATAAAGATTAAATAATATAGAATTAGGTTATATTATAATAAGTGAAATATATTATATTATAAAATATAGTAACAATAAATTCACATATAAAAATCTCAGCCACGGGGAACTTTATTTTTGTATATGCGACAACACTGAATGGCGTCATTCATATTTTGTAACTTATTTATGGCTCGTGTTATTTTATGTTGAAATTTCGAAATTGTATGATACTTACTGATAGTATGTGATCCCAGTGTCTTTCTTATTTCTTGTAGTATTATTTTTATACAGTTTCACTACGCAAACTGGTATTTTACTTCGGATTATAATCATAATTTAATAAAATATTCGGTATGTCCACACCACATATCGCCTGCAACGCGACTGGCTCGGGTACGCCGATTTCGGCGTAGTATTTGTTGCTGCATTTTACAAGAGCGCCGGTGGTATCTAGTCAGAGCGCGCGATGACCTATCATTAATCTATGGTTACAGTGTTAGTTATATTTTATTCAAAGTATTCAGCTTGTAATGTAAATAAATACAAATGTCTGTTATGTGTGTGTGCACTTGTGATGAGCTGTAGTGATAGTAATACATTTTACATAACAGTAAATTAATATAAATTTATTTTAAGTAGTAAAATATACCATAATATGTATGTACTCACTCTTGTTTAAATATTATTTTATCTTTAATAGCTTGGCATACATTTTATAACCAAGGATAGCTTTGTAATTGCACTGGCAATAATAAAACACGTCCTTCATCCGTGGCAGTGTGTCAAGTTGACGTTTCATTTTTAAAAGGGAAACACAACACAGAGTAAATTATACTTGGAAACTTCCGAATTCTGAAAGCTCAAATTTTCTTACATTCGTGTATAATAGTTTCAAATTTTTCTGAAAATGTCTACTGTTGAAGAATTGCAAAAGAAAGTTCGAGAATTAGAGGCAAAGTTAGCGGCGGTACAGGGAAATGTGGCACCCGTTAGGCAGAAAATTGATGTTATGTCTGCGGAGGTTGTTGATTCCAATCCCTACAGGTATTTTGAGCTATTTTTCTATAAAATACGACCCCAAACGTTCTTAAAACATCTGCTATCCGTGAATTCATTTATATAAGTTTGAATTTCTAACATTATGTGAGCAGTTTATGTTAAAAATGATACAATATGTTCACTTCTTTACTGTTATGATTGCAATTAGTTTAAATTACAATTAAATATTATCTTATTTTATTTTAGGCTTTTTGTTACTTATATATTAATATTGATTACATTTACCATTTTTTCTGGCTTTAAGTAGGTAACTTGACAGAATTATTATGATTAAAAATGTCTTGTAATGTAACTTGTAAAACTTAAACACACATGTACAAAAAATTAAACAGACATACACTTTATAGTTGTATTATATTTTATATTCAGGTGGTAGGGCCTTCTAGCTGTGTACAGTAAGCAACAGTATATCAAATGTTGTATTCCATAATAACTCAATAGAATAGAATAGAATCATTTTAATTCAATATAGATTACATACAATTCTTATTGAATGTAATTTTTTACTTTTACCACTGATTTAAAAAAAAAAAAAACCTCTGTCCTGGGAAGAACCAGCAAGAAACCCAGAGGGCCTTTTTTGGCTTAGCTTTCCATTGACGTCAGTGGAGTTTGGTGTTGATACGTATTTTTACAGAAAGAGTACACTATTATAAGCACACACACAATGTGTCAATATACGGAAACGCGTAATTTTTGAGAAAAGAATAATTGAAAATCAATTATTCTTGCAATGTTTATGTCTAATCTGCTAATAAACTGGCGCCATTTTGTAATGTCATTGTCGACGTCAATAGGGATGTCGATCCTCGGTCGAAGGTTAATGACTTCCCCATCAGAATTCTGACCGACAGTAGGGTGGTACTACAAGCTCTGAGTTGCAATGTGGTTAACTCGGGACTAATATATGAATGCCATCAACGATTAAATGAGGTATGTAAAAACAACAATGTGACTCTGCAATGGATAAAGGGACACAGTGGATCCAGAGGCTACGATGCAGCAGACGAACTGGCCAGAAGAGGATTGGCTCTGGCCATACCAATCCCCTTTGGTAACATTCGTTCACTGGTACGTAGACACTTCACTAATCAATGTGCTCAGCTTTGGAAAAATCTAGAAGACTGTAGACAAGCTAGGGAGGTCCTGCCTGAAATAAACAGCCGTTTAACCAAGGTTCTAATGAAACTGAACAAGACGCAGATCAGGATAGTAACAAGTGCTATCACAGGACACGGCACCTTTAACAAACATTTATCTACTATAGGTGTTACAGATAGTCCCCTGTGCAGGGCATGTATGGGGGAGGAAGAAACGGCGGTCCACGTGCTACTGAAATGTCCGGAGGTCGCTGCGTACAGGGCTAAACATCTCGGCACGCCGGGATCACTCCCCGAAGTTGCATGCAACACCAAGGGACTGTTGAGCTTCTTCGGCGAGATCTCATGGCTTGAATAATCACATTATTCCTGCCCACACACAAAATACGCGCATAGACATGGAGTTGCGGAAAACAGCCCGTCGTAAACTAAACTATTATGTGTGGTGAATTTAATACATTTCGTATTATTACAGTTTAAAAGCAAATTATTGACATTAAACCAGTGTACTAATTTTGATATTGCATTATTCACTTTGTCATATTTTAATAATAGCCTTCTAAGTCGGAAAATCAATGAAGTATTATGAGCAAATAAAACTAAATCATGGTTACTCCCTGCCAAGTAAGGTAAGTCATTAATATAAACTAAGAAAACACAGGGGGCCAAGAATTCAGCCCTGAGGGACATCTATGGATACTACAGATCCAGAAGAACTACTCTATTAATCACAACTGTTTATGTTCTTTTATTTAAATACGATGTAATAAGTTTGAGTGTTATGTTTTTTACACCATAATGATGTGGCTTCCTGAATAATATCTCATGGTGAACACAGTTGAAAGCCTTGAAAATTCATATAATGTACCCAAGTTAGTTGTTGAGCAACCCCTTGTAAAACCAAATTGATTTTCATTATTTTTTTATAATATATTACTCAGCAACAGTGTATCAAATATTGTATTCCCTAATAAGAGTTAGAGCTAGTATAGTTACAAACTGTGAGGTATTCCATTTTAGTTCAGAGGGTTGACAATGCAACCTTAATTTAAATTACATTACATAAGCCTGATTGAAATCTCATTTTAATCGTTTTTTGTAACAAGGTACATTTTCTGTCTTTCAGTCGTCTGATGGCTTTAAAACGGATGGGCATTGTGGACAACTATGAGAAGATACGTGAGCTGTCTGTGGCTGTAGTTGGTGTGGGTGGTGTTGGCAGTGTCACTGCTGAAATGTTGACGCGCTGTGGAATTGGCAAGGTATCATATATCTATTTACTCACAAACTGGTAGAACCGTGCTGCAGCTGTGCTAGCTATACGTAGCTGCTGCATGAAAGCATCGGCACAACCTTGGTAGGATCACACTGTCACAGAATAGCAGCGTGTAACAGCAGAATAATGCTTTTTCACACTGTTATAGTGAGTGGATAAAAACCGGAGACTTTTTTACTGGTAATCATGCATCCCATTGAAGTCTTTAGGGGTTACAACACATCTGCATTTTGATTCTTAATCAACAATATGTGTAAATGTCTATGGGCCACAGCATCCATTTACCATCAGGTTGACTATGTACTTGTTTGAAAATAATTATGTTTTCTTCATTCTTCATGTTTTTTTTTAAATAATGGTGGATGATATTAAAAATCATCAAAAGTAAAGTAACAACCTATATCTTTACTTCATAAAAACCCTTACCTTATTTTAATATCTAACAATATCTCCCACCTTAACCATAGGTTCCATTTACGCATTTGGCAGACCCGCTTTGCGTAACTCGTTGCTCCACTTAGCTAGGGAGCATCACTAATTACATTGGTGTGAGCGCAGTCTCTACTTCCATAATACTTCTATTGTAATGTCATGATACATTGTAACTTTAGTTCTGCAGTTGAATACTTCCAGAATGAATTTGAGCCAGAAAAGTTGATAATCCATTATTTTTATTTAACATTCATTCGTCATATCAAAAGTCTACTGCTGAACATAGGCACCTCCCATAAATTGCCTCATATGTGTGGATATTCGTCATAATTGCTACAACCGCAACCGCAGTTTTTTATTATTTTGAATTGTTATCAGAAACTGCTGTTGCCCATCTCCTGTTTCATTACTCTCTGTCGCCTCTTACGAAATCCGAGAGATGAAATGGGGTACGGAAATTTTCTTACGCCGCCGATTAATACTGATTTTAATTATCATTAAATCTGATATGATTGAAGTTTTTATGAGGCTACTGTGATAGACTATAATGATATTATATTGTTTTTTGTATATATAAAATATCGAAAATAATTGATTTCTTTTTAATATACCACAATTTACCATGTATTCGTTTTCTTACATTGTCATCTGATTCTGAGCTATGTTCAAAATTTCAAGTCTCTCAAGGCTCATCGGGAAGTTAGTCTAAAATCAAATACTAAATTAAATATTTAATATACATGCATATATAAAGTTTCTTCTTAAAAATAAAGTTCCTCAACACTTTAGAAAAGAATTGCAAGTGTAAATTATCACTTTTTCCTAAAGAATGATTCTATCGTCACATATTATTCTTATTTATAATATTATGTATTATATACAACACACCTGCAGTCGCAAGTCACTGGCAAAAAAACGGAACGCGAAAATATTTTTTTCTTAGTAAAATGTTAAAGCTGATAGTATTAGCATCAAAATGATTATAAAATATTCTAATATTCTTGCTCACACAACCCAACAATATGTTGTGACCACCCTTTTTACGCATGTTTACAATAGTGCTAATGAAGGGTTACTGGCCCATATAAAAGGTTATCTACCTGACCCACCCTTATCAGATAGCCGTCACACGTCAACCGATACACATCTCCGTTATTAACAGACACGAATTCTACCTGAAAATTGAAACAACAAGTGATATAGCTGCTCAAGCGGTCACCCTATTGCGACAAGGCCAGATTCAGCGTGAAGTGGCACATGCGCTAAACATGAGCCAGTTTGCTGTTTCCAGAGTTTACCGTCGTTACCAAGAGACTGGTAACTTTAATCAAAGACGCTGTTCCGGAAGAAAAATGTGCACATGGGAGAGAGATGACAGATTCATTGTCAGCATATCGCTGAGAAATCAGGCCTTCACTGGCGTTCAAGTCTAACAAGAGCTCAGAGAAATGCGAGGAGTGGCCGTGAGTGGCTGCACATTCAGAAGACGACTTAAGGCAGCTAACCTTGAGCCAAAAAGGCCAGCTATTGGCCCCAAATTAACCCCAGCCCACCGAGCAGCCCGCGTATGATTTGCCAGAGGACACATTGATTGGACTGACGAACAATGGAGCTCCGTTTTCATCTCGGACGAAAGCAGAGTGTGCTTGCATGGTAACGATAGAAGAGGACGAGTCTACAGAAGAACCGGAGAAAGATTCACGCAGTGCTGCATCAAAGAAAATGTGGCTTTTGGAGGAGGTTCCTGGATGCTGTGGGCGTGCATTTCAATGGATGCAAAAACCGAGTTGGTTTTTATTGAAACTGGCGGTCGAGTGGGAGGATTGACGGCGAACCGATACATCGACGAGAATTTTGGGGATCACTTCGTTCCCTACGCCGGTTTCATCGGCGAAAACTTCAAATTAATGCATGACAATACCCATTCACATACTGCAGGTTACGTCATGCAGTATTTACAGGAGGTCGAAATTGCTGCTATGGACCAGCCAGCGCGTAGCCCCGACTTAAATTCCATCAAGCATTTGTGGGATGAACTTAAAAGAAAAGTTCGGGCTAGAAATCCTGCACCAGCCACGAAATCGGACCTCAAAGCGGCGCTCATTGAAGAATGGGATAGCATCGAACAAGATCGGGTAAAGAAACTTATTCGAAAGTGAAAGGAAGAGATTGGAAGCACAAGCATATTGGAAGCAACACTAAATATTGATAAGTTAATTTCAATTAAATTTATATTTTGACGAAATTAAGCTTGAATTTTCTTTACTGTTAATTATCACCTTGTTTCATTGTTTATGACTCCTTCTAATTAAATATTTTTTCCTTACCAAAACTAAAAAACCTACGAAGACGTTTCATTTTAAAGCTAAAACTAGCCGCTTTGAGATGTTAAAATCAGAAATAGAATGAAAGCCTCAGGCTTTTAACCGCGAGCGTGCGTCCTGAGTAGATTTTTTTGCTCGCGAGTGTATATATTTTATGTATTGAAGTAGATTTACGTATTTGTGTACTTCTGTTTTAATATGTACATTTGTATGATATATGTAGTAAGGTAAGGTACGTTGGGGTAATACCGGACGGATTTTCGAATAGTTGGAAGAGTCTGCCAAAAACTTTAATTTCTCGACATTCGTATACGTCAGATTTATGGAACATGGAGCAAACCGTTAATCGTTAAACGTAGTTTAGCTCTGAGAATCTTTTGCTTGTGTAAATTCAACGGTTTCTGCTTTAAAGGTGTGCGAAAACTAGACATACTTTTTTATATGCATAATGAAAAATTGGCCATTAAGGGGTAAGATCGGACTTAAATTTAAAACCACTTCTACTGATTAGAGAAAAAAGTTTATAAAAGAGATTTGTCCTATCTTTAACGCTCAAAAACATATTTCAATATGATCTATAAATTACTAGAAACATAAATGTTCCAAACGATTTTCTCTTTTTTTGTTTCTTGCCATCCGATCTTATCCCTGATATAAAGAAATTGTAATTTTATGTTTCTCAAACTTTGTTATGACAAGATGGAATTACTCAATAAAAGAGAAAGATCGGATGCATTTGATTTTATATGGGAAAAAAAATAACAGTAAGGACTGGCGAAATGCCCTGGGATAATGCAGGAGTCAAGGAAGATATAAATATTTTAACAAAGCGGCATTTATTATTATAAATTATTTTTTAAATAATTATTATAAATTACATTTTGATTTGTAATAGAGGATAGATATAGATGTCTATGGGCCGCAGCAAACACCTAACATCAGGTGGACTGTGTGCTCCTTTGTCACCCTTATCCTATAAAAAAAATGTATTTTAATGTGTACTTAAAAGTAATAAAACCATCGTATTATTTTATTACTTTTAAATATACAGACTTGCTAACGAGACTGAGTCCCATAGTCACTTGAGTAATCAACGAAAAAATATACACGACCAATGAAAGTTTAACAACCACTGCCATATTTGTAACAGGCAAAGATCGGATAATATTCATCCGATCTTCACTCACGAGGGGAAACATCGGATCTCGGCCTACAGCGATCTTAGCCCTGCATGGACCAGCTTTATTTAGCTATAACTTCATAAAAATTAATATCCAAACAAAATAATAACAAAAGAAGCCGTATTCTCGCTAAAAATCGTAAATAAAAGTGATAGGGAAAGATCGGATGGACAAAAATAATACAAAAATAACATTGTTTTATAAAATGCCACGCAGCACAGGTCCCACTTGCCGGAGTGACTGGCGCGAACTGAGGGTCGGGGCAGGATGAAATGGCGTCGTGTAGCATATTGTTAGCTTTTCAAAATATAGCATAATTCGCCGGGAATTTGAATCCTACGGTCTTGCCCCATCACCGATCTTACCCCAACGTACCTTATTCTACCTTGTAAATGAATATATATATTCTCGATCTATATTCGACCCGAACAGAGAAATGTAGTAATATATACGGTCAAATTGATCCCTACTTCTTTTTTGAAGCCTCCTCTTTTTCGATTAAAAACAGCAATAATTTGCTGTTTTTTATTATATTGTTCACTTAAATTGTAAACAATATATTGTATTGTTATATAATTTATAAGTAAGACAAAGAAAACCAATAATAATTGAGCAATTGTTCCTTTTCAGTTGATACTATTCGACTATGATAAAGTGGAGCTGGCAAACATGAATCGTCTGTTCTTCCAACCTCATCAGGCTGGACTTAGCAAGGTGGATGCGGCCGCTGCCACTCTGCAAGCCATCAACCCTGATGTGACTATAGACGCCCACAATTACAACATCACCACTGTGGATAACTTTCAGAAGTTTTGTGACACTATTAGGTAAATATCGGTTTAGCTTAGATTGCTTACATTTTTAAACAATTACGCAAGAGCACAGCCTGACATGGTGGTGTGCAAATTATTTCTAATATTCTCTATAGTTGAAATGCTACAGTGTTTGTCATAGTTTAATTCGAAACGTGCTGTGCTGTAAATTATTAAGAATAACTCAAAAACTATTGGTCAGATCTTGATCAATCAATTTATATGGGACCACATCTGAAGCACCAGCATTCAAATAAAAAAAAGAGAATCATTGAAATCTGTTCACCCAGAAAAAAGTTATGAGGTAACACATTCTACTAATATAACTCCAGCATGGCTCTCCCACGTAGATACATACCAAGCTAATAAAAGCATGTTAAAAACAATACAGGTGCATTGTCATCTCTGAGGATTACGATGGAATGACACATAGCCTGTAATTATTCTGGTTCTCTATACCTTATACTCAATCTATATTAGACCCGAACACAGCGGTGCAAGCATTACTATTTAACGGTAGAAATAGGTCAGAAGATGGTACTTACCCATACAGACTTCTAGACAATAATTTAAAATTAAAAATTTTGTACAACCGACTTCAATATAAATTATTAAGAATAACTCAAAAACTATTGGTCACACCTTGATCAAATTTATATGGGACCACATGTGAAGCACCAGCTTTGAAATAAAAAAAGAATCATCGAAATTGGTTCACCCAGTAAAAAGTTATGAGGTAACACACATAAAAAAAACATACAGTCGAATTGAGTACCGGCTCCTTTTTGAAGTCGGTAGAAGAGTCCCACTAGCTAGTAATTATGAATCATTAAGTTATTGTGTATGTTTATAATATTTCAGCACTGGAAGCCTGACTGGTGGGCCAGTGAACCTGGTGCTGAGCTGTGTGGACAACTTCGAGGCTCGCATGGCAATCAACACAGCTTGCAATGAACTCTCACAGAACTGGTTCGAGTCGGGAGTCAGTGAGAATGCCGTCTCTGGTCACATACAGTTCATTGCGCCTGGAGAGACTGCTTGCTTTGCGGTTAGTTGTTTTTAATTATATATTAAAATTGATGATATGATTCACTACAGTATAAAAATTGTGTATAATAAATTCACATTCACATCAAAATTCACATAGAAGTAGAATAAGGCAGTCCAAATCAAGTTGTATGTATACGCTCCGCATAGCAAATTTTAGATTTTTTTAATTTATTTAAAATCAGACTCATATGATAAATATACATGTGGCTTTATATAAATTATACTTAAGGGGTGGTCCCATAACTTTAGAGACATAATTCCTCCCCTAAAGGTGGATAAATAGAGGATCAAGTTTCTAATGTAACAATTTAGATGTTATTCTGGACCTTGACCTTGTGATATACCTTAATCCACTCAAAACGGTCAAAAATTAAACTTTTCATATAAAATACAAGCCGCCATCGAAGAGGAACAAAGAAGAAAATAATTTCCACATAATAGCTTCGGAAGTCGAGGCCTTAATTCTTCTATACACTATGTCCTGGCACCGACTTCTGCAGATACATCCTATACCTCCTATACCTGGTAGAGCCATGCTGCAGCTATATTAGTAGTATAGTTGTAGCACGAATGGGTCGGCTCGACCGGGGTAGGGCCACGTTCTCACAGAATACCACTTGACACTGCTGTGTTTCGTATGGTGAGTAGAGAACCGGAGACCCATTTTACTCGAAAAGAGGCATTCTATCTTAGTCCTCACGGGTGACGACGCATCTGCATTTTTATTAAATACTAGTAGTGCTATTTAAACATTACTAATATTGCCTTAAATCACTTCTGGTAAGCTTAAAATGCTTGTCTTAGAAGTGGTTCACGACAGTAGTCGAATGGTGGATTTGAACCCAGGACCTTTCGAGTTTGCGGTCTGTGCCCTGCCATTAGGATACGCTTCCCATTCTTCTCATTTTGATTCTTTATTGAGGATAAATGTAGATGTCTATGGGTCACAGCAACCACTTACCATCAGGTGAACTGTATGCTCGTTTGTCACAATATCCTATAAAATCTAATGTATACTAAAAGGTATATAATAGTACACGAGAAGTACACCACAAGATACCATACCATTCGACTGCATTTATTGATAATTGTGCACTATTTTTTATCCCTATTTGATACATACAGCACAAGTACGCAAACCCTGCTCAATTTTAATATGCCGTTAAATCTCGTGCTGTCTCTAATTTGGTGAATATGTTAAATTGTACGTGCGTAGTAGGCGATCTGTGCGATATGCATACTCTATAACTAAGGAATATATAATACTCGACGGTAGTAAGTACAAGGTAGATATTATATTGTACAAGTAAAATCAAGCACGGAAAAGATACTTGAATCATTTATTTACACAACATAAAAATGTACAATATTTAATATCATAATAAAAAAAAAACTAACACTAAAATCTTAATAGTGCCAGGTAACACTGGCTTTTCTTAGGCTTTGAGCGAGAAAAGAACCAGCTCTATTATCACTAGCAGCGGCGACAAGTCGCGGAAACAGTTAGTTTAGTCTTTAGGCGAACGTTACCGTACGTAGACCCCACGGATCAAATGGTAAATGATCGCAAATGGCGCAGATTATGTAGTCATCTCACAGAAACCGATATTTGCGCCACTTACTTAGTTCAGCCAACTCTGATGCCTTCCAAAAGTCATGGTTCTGATGGCTCTAAATGAGACACCACTGAGATGAGAAGTTGCCAAAATGTCTACGCACGTATCATCCATTCTAGGACTTTGATCAAAGTTATATAGTTGGGTCTCCTGCCATAGTCTAAAGATTCTACAGGGCTCAAAAATCGAGGTAATATTTATAGAGACAAAAGCCCTTCCGATAACATCGTTCAGAGAATCGTGACGTGACATCGTACCAGCACTTTTCTTATATGGAAGACTGTGGAGCTCAAACACGTCGACCGACGCCGCTACCACAAGGCAGAAACAAATAAAAACATGTTTTGATTTGTTGAAAATCAAAAATAATTTTATTTCTTGTAGACACTATTACATAATATGTATAATGTAAAATTTTAATTTATCTATTATAATGTAAAATTCGGCATCATTCTAAATTTCATATATTTTCAATTAAATGTGTCGTGCATGCAAATGACTTTGGCATCTACGACTTTTCTTGCCACTAGGGCGGCGCCACTTAAAAATGAGGTAATATTTTCATTTTCATTTTAACAGATTTCATAGCGGTGAAGTTAATTTGTTCGAGAAATGTAAATGTTTCTTTCTGTGCTAATTTTATATTAATTAGATTAAAATAAATAAATAAAACCACAGACATGTAAGATTTTTTAAGTGTTCAAAATGTGAAAAAAATTAAAGACCAAACTTTTTTTGCGTATTGATATCTAGAAACTGATAAACTTTTATTTAAAACTTCTCAATTAAATGATATTGTGTAACAGTTTTAACAGTGGTAGAGCCAAGCGGTAGCTTTTGCTGTCGCACGGATGGGCCAGCTCGAACCGGGGTGGTACCACGACCTCACAGAATACCAGCGTGAAGTAGAGGTTTACCTCTGCGTTGCGTTTGGTGAGTGCAGGTGGCCGGAGGCCCAATTCCCCCCCCCCCCCCCCATCAACATGGTAGTGGAATTAAATACAAGACTACCCCAGGAGGGTACCAGCACCCCTGGAGAATCCCTCGCTGAGCATCCACGAACAAACTACTTCACTCTTGAGCGTGGGTGCTCAGGCTGCCCCGCGTATTCTGGGGGGGGCAAAATTCCGCTCATGACTAATGCTGCTCGGGGCAAGCGGAGCAATACAACCAAGGCGACCCCTGTCACGCTATCCGTGAATTTTTGCAACATCAGGGGAATTCATTCCAACCTTAACGCTGTCCATTACCATCTAGAGACGGCGAAGCCGGCCTTGCTCTTTTTAACCGAGACTCAGGTGTCCTCTCCGGCTGATACTTCATATCTCTCCTACCCGGGATACAAATTGGAACACTCCTTTGTGCCCCGGGCTGGAGTTTGCGTATACGTCAGAGAGGACATCTGTTTTCGACGCCTCGGCAGCCTTGAAGGTACGGACCTGTCCATCCTATGGCTGCGCGTAGACAGCGACGACCATCCCCGCGTCTACGGGTGCCTCTATAGGTCCCATAGCGGTAATGCCGACACAGACCGACTCATCGACCACGTCCAAATGGCTGCAGACTCCGTGCTACAACAGGTCCCATCCGCAGAGATCGTGATACTCGGTGATTTCAACGCCCACCACGCTGAATGGCTTGGTTCTCGTTTAACCGATCATGCGGGTAGATCTGTCTACGACTTTGCTTTGGCATATGGTCTAACACAACTGGTTACTTCGCCTACGCGGATCCCAGATGTGGAAGACCATGTACCTTCCCTGTTGGACCTTCTGCTGACCTCTCATCCGGACGGATATCAGGTCTCCGTCGATGCCCCTCTGGGCTCTTCGGACCATTGTCTGATCCGGAGCACGGTGCCACTCACGCTCCAATCGCAGTTGCGATCTACAGCTTGCCGCCGTGTTTGGCACTATAGGTCAGCTGATTGGGATGGGATGCGGTCTTTTTTTGCATCCTACCCTTGGGGGCGGGTTTGCTTCTCGCCGGAAGATCCCAGCGTTGTTGCCGATTCTGTTGCTGATGTGGTGCTTCAGGGTATGGAACTTTTTATTCCATCCTCTGTGGTGCCCATTGGAGGCAGATCCCAGCCATGGTTTGATCGCTCCTGTAAAATAGCATCACGCTATAAGCAGGAGTGCTACCGGGCCTGGGCTGACGCATCAACGTCTCGGGATTTAAACACCAGCGCACTTAAAAAGAAGTATAATTCCGCCTCCAGGTCCTTCAAAAGCGTCATTGCCAAGGCAAGGTCTGAGCACATCGGCAGAATTGGCGAGAAGCTAGTTCGCCTTCCTTCGGGAACCCGTGCATTCTGGTCTCTCGCCAAGGCTGTCCAAGGGAACTTCTGTCAGCCATCCCTCCCATCTCTGCACAGAGAGGACGACTCACTGGCCCATGCCGCAAAAGAGAAAGCCGATCTGTTGTGCTCTCTTTTTGCGTCTAACTCGACTCTAGATGACGGGGGGAACACACCGCCGACCATCCCGCGATGTGAGTGCTCCATGCCGGATGTGCGATTTACACAGCGCTCGGTTCGCAAAGCACTCTTCTCCCTGGACGTCAGTAAGTCGAGTGGGCCCGATGGAGTCCCTCCCATTGTGCTGAAGACGTGTGCTCCAGAGTTGGCACCGGTTTTAACGCGTCTTTTCCGGTACTCCTACTCCCAAGGCGTAGTCCCGAATTCATGGAAGACAGCTTTGGTCCACCCGATCCCTAAAAAAGGCGACCGCTCAGACCCGTCCAACTACAGGCCTATCGCCATCACCTCCTTGTTCTCCAAAATAATGGAATCCATAATAAACTGCCAGCTCATGAGGTACCTTGAGGATCACCAGCTGATCAGTGACCGTCAGTACGGTTTTCGTCGGGGTCGATCAGCAGGTGATCTTCTAGTTTACTTAACTCATAGATGGGCGGAGGCAGTAGAGTCCAAGGGGGAGGCATTGGCCGTTAGTTTGGACATAGCGAAGGCCTTCGATCGGGTCTGGCACAAGGCGCTTCTTTCGAAGCTTCCTTCCTATGGGCTTCCCGAGAAATTGTGCAAGTGGATCACCAGTTTCCTTGCTGATCGGAGCATCAAGGTCGTAGTAGACGGTGCATGCTCTGATTACAAGCCTATCAACGCTGGTGTTCCACAAGGCTGCGTGCTATCACCAACGCTGTTCCTCCTGCATATCAATGATATGTTGCTAACTGGTAGCATTCATTGCTATGCAGACGACAGCACTGGGGATGCCTTATATACCGGCCGTGCCAATATTTCTCGGGAAAACGTCGCCGAGTACCGGGACAAACTTGTGTCTGAAGTCGAGTCTTTGCTTAACAAAGTCTCGGATTGGGGCCGACTAAATCTAGTCCAGTTCAATCCCCAGAAGACACAAGTTTGCGCGTTTACCGCTAAAAAGAACCCCTTTGTCGTATCTCCTCAGTTTCAAGGCACTCCCCTTGCTGCCTCAGCCAGTATCGGAATCCTTGGCGTCGACATATCGAATAGCGTGCAGTTTCGTGGTCACTTGGAAGGGAAGGCCAAATTGGCCTCTAAAAAGCTTGGCGTGCTCAGCAGAGCGAGACAGTATTTCATGCCGGCACATCGCTTGCAACTTTACAAAGCTCAAGTTCGGCCCCACATGGAATACTGTTCTCATCTCTGGGCCGGGGCACCCCAGTGCCAGCTCCTTCCACTTGACCGCATCCAGCGCAGAGCGATTCGAATCGTCGACGACCGAGTTCTTTCCGATCGGCTCGATACACTGGCACTGCGTAGAGATGTTGCATCTCTTTGCGTATTTTATCGCATCTATCACGGGGAGTGCTCTGAGGAATTGTTCGGACTAATTCCAGCCGCTCAATTTCACCATCGCACGTCGCGACAAAACTCGCGTTACCATCCGTACCATCTGGATGATTGGCGGTCCACCACTGTGCGATTTAGAAGAAGTTTTCTCCCTCGCACAACTTCTTTGTGGAATCAATTAACACCAGCGAATTTTCCGAACCGATACGACTTAGGAACCTTCAAGAAAAGAGCTTACACCTTTCTAAAAGGCCGGCAACGCATCTGCAATCCCCCTGGTGTTGCGGTTGTTCATGGGCGGCGGTAGTCACTTACCATCAGGTGAGCCGCATGCTCGTTTGCCCCCTATTCTATAAAAAAAAAAAAAAAAAAAAAAACAAAAAACTTCACCTTAGTGTCAACTAGCGACCACTGGTGAGCGCAGTATTATTAGGCCTCATTGCGCACTATGTCACAGTCTCACAGTACAGAATATAATAAAACTTAAAAATATATATATTATATATACATTAAAAATATTACATAAATATATATAATATGCCTGAATAAAAATGTATTATACCAAATTATTGGTAGGTGTCATTTTATAAATAGTGCCATCTATTACGAAATACAAAAAACACATTGTGTATTATGTGTGTTTTAACATCTATAATCTGATAGATGGCACTTTACGCCGATAGATGGTGCTGTGAAAATTATAACCCGCGGTGTTGAGATTTTCTGTAAATGAATCAGTACAGCCCGCCGATCTCACTTAATCATACTTACCTGGCGTAGGGGATACCGTGATCAAGAAGGCGGTTCCCCCAGGGCGAGGCCTTTCCATTGCACTGCGGTTAGGTTGACCCCTGCGATTATCCCTAATGTGGATAACTCGGACGCGTAATTTTTGGTAGTGGGAACTGCGTACGCGCTGTTCCCCCATAAATTCAAAATCTAGAAATCAAACATATATATTTAAATTATATTATATATATTATATTATATTATATTATATAGTCAAGCTTCGTTGAATATGAGAGAATCGAAGATTTTTGTCACAGAATTACATCACTATTTTAGAGTTTAGAGAAATTCTTTCTGTTACGTAAAATTCTTGTAAGTTCAATTGTACTATAACATCGAGTCAAGGTATAACCATATATTAGAAAAAGTACCATAAAAAATTATTAAAAAATAATTGTTTTCTTTTAATCAAATTATTTTTAGTAAAAAACAAATAAAATTTTTATCACTTAAATATTTGTGGATAGTCATACTAAAAATATTACGTTACGGACTTGATGCTGGAAAATTTTTAAGCAATAATTAGACGAATGAAAAACAACGGACCATCTTCACTAAAATTAACATTGATATATTTTTTCTGGTTTCTGTTAGTTTATTTGATAAATTACGGTGTTTCAGACTTGGGTAATTTATATAACAGTGAAAAACTGTACAACTAAAAACTTTTGAGAAATTCGAAAAAAAAAGATCGAGGAAAAGCGGAGACTTATTCGGCAGATTTTTTTTAATAATTGTAAGGGACAGCCTCACTGACCTCTATATATGGACTGGCTATACACCGGGACATAACGAGGCGATTTGATTTTCGCCATTTTGGCGCTGACAGCAGAAGTGAACGTCCACGGACCTAATAATCCAGATGGTATGGATGGTAACGCTAGTTTTGTTGCGATGTGCAATGGTGAAATTGAGCGGTTAGTCCGAACAATTCCTCAAAGCACTCCTCGTGATCGATGCGATAAAATACGCAAAGCAAAGCAAATATGCAGATGCAACATCTCTTGGCAGCGCCAGTGAATCGAGCCGATCGGAAAGGACTCCGTCGTCGACGATTCGAGCCGCTCTGCACTGGATGAGGTCAAGTAGAAGGAGCTGGCACTGGAGAGCTCCAGCCCAAAGATGGGATGGGATGGGATAAAATATTATGTACTAGCTGTTCCCCGCGACTTCGCCCGCGTGTAATTTAGGGTTTTTATTTTTTGCGCAGAATCTCAATTCTTTTTCTAAAATAAAAGTATCCTAAGTTACTCCTTATAACATCAGCTATCTGTCAGTAAAAGTCCCATCAAAATCGGTCTAGTCGTTTCGGAGATTAGCCGAAACAGACAGACAAAAATTTTAATAATTGTGTTTTTGTTATAAGTAACGTATACACTTTCATATGCATTTAGTAAAAAGCTGTTATTTTGACATTACAAACAGACACTTCAATTTTATTTATTTGTATAGATTTCAGTGAAGTTCTAGAAATTGCCACATGTGTTTTTTTTATAAAACTCATGTGACCAACGAACTTAAAAGCTACCCAATGGTAAGTAGGTACTGCAATTTATATATACTGGTGTCTGTAGACAATTTCTAACAAAGAAGACTACAGATGCGTTGTTAAATCTGAGAACCGAGATGAAATGCCTCACGACCTGTTTTTATACGGGCTCTCTGTACAGTTCAGACATAACATACATACACAATAATATGTACAAAGAGTTCCCTTTCCAAAATTTGAACTTATTTTTTTATTACATCGTTTACAAGTGGCCAGTTCTAAAAACTTTCAGTGTCGCCCGCGTAGAAACCATGAGTTAGATACTACTTCCAACATTAACGGTGAACGCTGCACAGAGTACTTAAAAATAACGCTAGATATTAGTGTATCTTTAAGACAGAGATTACAAATAACCGTTATCTTCAAACGGTCAATTTAACATATCATTTTAAATAGTTGATCCATTACGTAAGAAGACCGGAGACCATAATCGGTACCCACCTAGTGTGTTTTTGTGTTTTAATTGACTTACATTGTATTTTTAAATAAAACTAATTTTTGCTGTTTTGTGTATATATAAAATATAATATAATATAAAAATAAGTTAATTTACGCGATAAAATCCGTAAAAATTAGTTTTATTTAAAAATGTGTAGTGTTCGCGTAAATATAAGAAATCATTACATTGTATTATAAAGTTTATCAAGGTAAAACTAATATTTTGAAAGTTAATATATTTTAGTATAGTATTAACTTTCACGGACGGATGAACCGACTTTGATTTAGTTTTTCTTATGTTTTAAAGGTGACTTGATCGAGAGTGTTCTTAGCTTCTTAGCTATGGTTCAAAAAATCTTTTCAGTCATCAGATCACAGCGTATAAAAGTGCACTGTTGAATATAGGCTTTCCCCATACATTGCCTCATAGTTGCCTCGTTTTACAAGCGGGTTGGCAACCGTAGATTTCTATAATTTTACGTTGTGATCAGAAAGATGCTGCTGCCCATCTCTGGAATTGTTTCCCTCTGTCGCCCCTTTTTTCACTTACGGGATGATAGATATGGGGTAGTAGATATTCTTACATCGCCACTACACCGAAAGGTCACACATTATTAATTAGTATATAATAACTATATTTTGCAGTGTGCTCCACCACTCGTGGTCGCGTCAAACATCGACGAGAAAACATTGAAACGGGACGGAGTGTGCGCTGCCAGTCTCCCCACCACCATGGGCATTGTTGCCGGCTTCTTGGGTAGGTTTTATACGTAATATATTAGACTAGCTGTTCCTCGCGACTTCGCCCGCGTGGAGATTTTTGCGCGGAACCCTAAAATAAAAGTAGCCTAAGTTACTCCTCATAACATCAACTATCTGCCAATAAAAGTCCTAACCAAATCGGTTCACAGCTTTTTGCGTGATGTGTGTTCACGCCAAAATAGCTCGCAGATGACAGATTTTTTTCAGACTTACTTAACATTTATCGTTAGATTTTGGCCAATTTACACATTATTTTAATGAATTATAGCTTAAGTGAGTAATGTATGTATGTATGAGCTATATTATTGTAAAGCTTCATTAAAATACCTTGAGTAGTTTTTGCGTGAAAGAGTAACAAACAACCATACATCCTCACAAACTCACATCTATACAAATAAATAAAAATTGAAGTGTCTGTTTGTAATGTCTAAATTATAGCTTTTTACTAAATGCATATAAAAGTATATACAGGACTTATAAAAAAAAATACAACGTTTAAAATTTTTGTCTGTCTGTCTGTTTGTTGCCACATATGTTTTTATGGTTCCGCGCAAAAATCTCCACGCGGGCGAAGTCGCGAGGAATAGCTAGTTTATAGTATTAGTAGGATAGTAGGATTATTACTTACAAAATGCACAGCACAGGTGGAAGGATACGTTTTCTGTGTAAGACTCCGTCTGGGTAAGTATCACTCTCTCACCTATTCGTGCTATCAGTTAGCAGCGCTTCTTGCACTGCTGGCTCCCGGTCTGAAAGGTAAAGATAGCCGGTGTGATTACAGGCTATAAGGTGTGATGCATTCCATCTTAGTCCTCGGAAGTGACAAAAAATGCCCCGTAGCCCTTTATTTGAAGTTAATTGCGGGCGTCCATGGGCTGCAGTGGCCTCTTACATCTACATCTTTCCTCAATTAACAAATCAAAATGCAGATGCGTTGTCACACCTCAAGGACTAAGATGGAATGCTTCGTATCTAGTAAAAAGGGTCTCCGGTTCTCCACACTCCCCATACGAAACACAGCAGTGTTAAGCTGCCATTTTACGCTGGTATTCTGTGAGAGCGTGGTCCTTCCCCGGTCGAGCCGACCCATTCGTGCTACAACCATAATATAGCTGCAGCATGACTACCACGTATAATATAAGCTCGTTTTCTAGGTACTTCAGTTTAAAAAAAATCTTTAATTCACGTATTGATATTGTCATACATAAATTATATAAAATTTAGTTCTCAAGATAGTCCCAGCTAATTATATATAAAAAATACATAATGTTTATTTTTATTTAAATTAAACTTACTGTTAACATCCTCGCAAAACCTATCAAAAGTCCACTGCTAAATATAGGCCGTCCCATAAAATGCGCTTTGAATATCAGGCGTATCCATCCCATCCCATCCATCACAGACCACCAAAGACCACCGCCGTACATAGGCGTCCCCTTAGACTGTCTCATTATGATATATGCCATAGTTGCCACGCTTGGCAGGCGGGTTGGCAACTGCAGTTTTTAATTATTTTTAGTTGTTATCAGGAATATGCTGTTCCCCATCCCCTGTTTCAGTTTCTCTCTGTGGCCTCTTACGTCACCCACGGGACGATATGGGGTAGTGGATATTCTTACACCGCCACTACACGGTCATTTAAATTTTTAGTAATTAGTTCATGTTATTAATCATTTTCGGTACTGTTATTATATAGCCTTAATTGATTATATATCGAAATGCCTCGCCTAAAGGCTAGATATACCCTCAACCAAAGGAAACCTGCTGCGAGGCTTATTAGGGAGATCGGTTGATAGTCTAACATTGCAATTGGGGTACATAATTACAGCACGCACTTTTCAAAATGTATCCTAAAGTATATTAAAATACTGTTCACTTTAGACATAAAGGTACAGGTAAGTACATTCCCTACTAGAGTCAAATTCTGTGAAAGAATATCAAATCAGTTTTCATTAGTAACTTTGGCAGGTTGACTTTTATACAAGGCTATAGAGTAATAGCTAATAATTAGTTTATAAGTCACTTACTGTTATTTTTTCTTCATAAATTAATTTTTACTTACCTTTTGTATAATAGTCTCAATATTGTTAATAATTAAGGGAAAGAGCGAGATAGCCCCAACACAAGTATTATCAATTACTTACTGGGGATGTCTCATTTATAGTTCATGTAACTGTTTTGAGACAAATAAACATTTTCATTTTCATTACAGTACTAGTAGTGTTGTAGACGGCTCCGTGGCGCAGTGGCTTGGCAATCGGTTGTTGCGCTGGGGGCCGCGGGTTCGAATCCCGCACGGAACAAGTATTTGTATGGCCTACAAATAATTGTTCCGGGTCTGGATGGTTGTCCTTGTGCAATTTATATTTGTAAACTGCTTCCACGACACAGGAGAAAATCCTAGCGTGGGGGTAACGTTTTTTAAATAAAAAAAGTGTTAGGTATCCATAAAAAACTGCAATAAAAGAAGAGGCCCATCTTTCTTACGGGCTGTGGTTGCTGTTGACGATGATGATGATATGCAATAAATTATGACCGCAACCTGCCACGAGTGTACAGTCATAACGGTTTATTAAAAACCTATAAAAAGAGAATTTTAACAAGAAAAATTTCGTTTTTCAGTTCAAAACGCCCTGAAGTACCTGCTTGGTTTCGGCACAGTCACCTATTACTTGGGGTACAGCGCGCTGACTGACTTCTTTCCGACCATGTGCTTGAAGGTATTTCCTCTCCATCTTTATAAGGCCGTACATAGTTTAGTGTTGGACAAGGCCTCTGTTACACCAAGTTTTTATTAACTGGCTTTCTAGTCGAATTTAATAATTTATTTTAGACTTGATAATTTTGAACATTGCTCATAATCGTATAACAATGTAAGAATATGAAAAAAATGTTATATAACAAAAAAGTGTTCCCGTATGTCTGAAAACTTTAAGATTCTCCACTGTTCCGTATTTTCGTATTTGTGTCGTCAACCAAATGTTACTAACACGAGATCTAAGTTACATTTACTAACCACTATGAACACTTCTTGTCCAAAATAATTGAATTATTATATTATTATATTTGTACACTAGCTGTTCCCCGCGACTTTGCCCGCGTGGAATTTGTTACGATTGGATTTCATGGGATTTAATTTTTTTGCGAGGAACCCTAAATCTCTTACTAAAATAAAAGTACCCTAAGTTGCTCCTTATAACATCAGCTATCTGCCAGTCAAAATCGCGTCAAAATCAGCCCAGCCGTTTCGGAGATTAGCCGGAACAACAGACAGACAAAAATTTAAAAATTGTTTTTTTTTAACATAAGTACCGTAAATACAAAATTCTAAAAATAGTGTTTTTGATATAAGTACCGTAAATACTTTCATATGCATTTAGTAAAAAGCAGTTATTTTGGCATTATAAACAGTCACTTCAATAATTTTATTTATTTGTATAGTTACTAAAGTTCTGGTTTGAGTAAGATATTACACCACCAGTTATCGCAGGCCATGAAATTGCATTTCCCTTCGTCTCTTACGACTTCTGACACGAATGGTGATGATTTTCAACCAACTTCAAAAGAAAAGGAGGTGGTTCTCAATCCGACTCAGAGCTTTAGAGCTTTTTCTAAGTGAACCAACTTTGATGATTCTTTTTTTTATTTGAAAGCTGGTGCTCCTGATGTGGTCCCCGTATGAATTTGACCAAGATCTGACCAGTAATTTTTGAGTTATTCTTAATAATACATATTTAATTGACTCCGCGCACATTGTTGATGTTCTCATTTTATTTATATTGAAGTCGGTTGTACAAAATTTTTAATTTTACCACTTGTTAATTTTTGAAGTCGGTGATACCTTTTATTGAAAGTTTAAATATTAATGGGACTTGGTAATAGCCCAGACATTTAAGCCAAAAACGATGTCAACCTCGGAATGAGAGATAATAAGCTGTAAACTTCTATAAATATTTATTTTGGCATTCTACATGTTGTCCCAAAAGCCCCATAAAATCTCGTGTGCGCGTCTTAAGATATTTTAAGTCAAAGGTCACATTTATCAGTGGTAGAGCCAAGCGGTAGCTTTTGCTGTCGCACGGATGGGCCAGCTCGAAACGGGGTGGTACCACGACCTCACAGAATACCAGCGTGAAGTAGAGGTTCACCTCTGCGTTGCGCTTGGTGACTGCAGGTGGCCGGAGGCCCAATTTCCCCCCCCCCCCCCCCATGAACATGGTAGTGGAAATAAATAAAAGACTACCCCAGGAGGGTACCAGCACCCCTGGAGAATCCCTCGCTGAGCATCCACGACCAAACTACTTCACTCCTGAGCGTGGGTGCTCAGGCTGCCCCGCGTATTCTGGGGGGGGGGGGGGGGGGGGCAAAATTCCGCTCGCGACTAATGCTGCTCGGGGCAAGCGGCGCAATACAACCAAGGCGACAACTGTCACGCTATCCGTGAATTTTTGCAACATCAGGGGACTTCATTCCAACCTTAACGCTGTCCATTACCATCTAGAGACGGCAAAGCTGGCCTTGCTCTTTTTAACCGAGACTTAGGTGTCCTCTCCGGCTGATACTTCATATCTCTCCTACCCGGGGTACAAATTGGAACACTCCTTTGTGCCCGGGCTGGAGTTTGTGTATACGTCAGAGAGGACATCTGTTTTCGACGCCTCGGCAGCCTTGAAGGTACGGACCTGTCCATCCTATGGCTGCGCGTAGACAGCGACGACCATCCCAGCGTCTACGGGTACCTCTATAGGTCCCATAGCGGTAATGACGACACAGACCGACTCATCGACCACGTCCAAATGGCTGCAGACCCCGTGCTACAACAGGTCCCATCCGCACAGATCGTGATACTCGGTGATTTCAACGCCCACCACGCTGAATGGCTTGGTTCTCGTTTAACCGATCATGCGGGTAGATCTGTCTACGACTTTGCTTTGGCATATGGTCTAACACAACTGGTTACTTCGCCTACGCGGATCCCAGATGTGGAAGACCAGGTACCTTCCCTGTTGGACCTTCTGCTGACCTCTCATCCGGACGGATGTCAGGTCTCCGTCGATGCCCCTCTGGGCTCTTCGGACCATTGTCTGATCCGGAGTACGGTGCCACTCACGCTCCAATCGCAATTGCGATCTGCAGCTTGCCGCCGTGTTTGGCACTATAGGTCAGCTGATTGGGACGGGATGCGGTCTTTTTTTGCATCCTACCCTTGGGGACGGGCTTGCTTCTCGCCTGAAGATCCCAGCGTTGTTGCCGATTCTGTTGCTGATGTGGTACTTCAGGGTATGGAACTTTTTATTCCATCCTCTGTCGTGCCCATCGGAGGCAGATCCCAGCCATGGTTTGGTCGTTCCTGTAAAATAGCATCACGCTATAAGCAGGAGTGCTACCGGGCCTGGGCTGACGCATCAACGTCTCGGGATTTAAACACCAGCGCACTTAAAAAGAAGTATAATTCCGCCTCCAGGTCCTTCAAAAGCGTCATTGCCAAGGCAAGGTCTGAGTACATCGGCAGAATTGGCGAGAAGCTAGTTCACCTTCCTTCGGGAACCCGTGCATTCTGGTCTCTCGCCAAGGCTGTCCAAGGGAACTTCTGTCAGCCATCCCTTCCATCTCTGCACAGAGAGGACGACTCACTGGCCCAAGCCGCAAAAGAGAAAGCCGATCTGTGGTGCTCTCTTTTTGCGTCTAACTCGACTCTAGATGACGGGGGGAACACACCGCCGACCATCGCGCGATGTGAGTGCTCCATGCCGGATGTGCGATTTACACAGCGCTCGGTTCGCAAAGCACTCTTCTCCCTGGACGTCAGCAAGTCTAGTGGGCCCGATGGAGTCCCTCCCATTGTGCTGAAGACGTGTGCTCCGGAGTTGGCACCGGTTTTAACGCGTCTTTACCGGTACTCCTACTCCCAAGGCGTAGTCCCGAATTCACGGAAGACAGCTTTGGTCCACCCGATCCCTAAAAAAGGCGACCGCTCAGACCCGTCCAACTACAGGCCTATCGCCATCACCTCCTTGTTCTCCAAAATAATGGAATCCATTACAAACTGTCAGCTCATGAGGTACCTTGAGGATCACCAGCTGATCAGTGACCGTCAGTACGGTTTTCGTCGGGGTCGATCAGCAGGTGATATTCTAGTTTACTTAACTCATAGATGGACGGAGGCAGTAAAGTCCAAGGGGGAGGCATTGGCCGTTAGTTTGGACATAGCGAAGGCCTTCGATCGGGTCTGGCACAAGGCGCTTCTTTCGAAGCTTCCTTCCTATGGGCTTCCCGAGAAATTGTGCAAATGGATCACCAGTTTCCTTGCTGATCGGAGCATCAAGGTCGTAGTAGACGGTGCATGCTCTGATTTCAAGCCTATCAACGCTGGTGTTCCACAAGGCTGCGTGCTATCACCAACGCTGTTTCTCCTGCATATCAATGATATGTTGCTAACTGGTAGCATTCATTGCTATGCAGACGACAGCACTGGGGATGCCTTATATACCGGCCGTGCCAATATTTCTCGGGAAAACGTCGCCGAGTACCGGGACAAACTTGTGTCTGAAGTCGAGTCTTTGCTTAACAAAGTCTCGGATTGGGGCCGACTAAATCTAGTCCAGTTCAATCCCCAGAAGACACAAGTTTGCGCGTTTACCGCTAAAAAGAACCCCTTTGTCGTATCTCCTCAGTTTCAAGGCACACCCCTTGCTGCCTCAGCCAGTATCGGAATCCTTGGCGTCGACATATCGAATAGCGTGCAGTTTCGTGGTCACTTGGAGGGGAAGGCCAAATTGGAGTCTAAAAAGCTTGGCGTGCTCAGCAGAGCGAGACAGTATTTCATGCCGGCACATCGCTTGCAACTTTAGAAAGCGCAAGTTCGGCCCCACGTGGAATACTGTTCTCATCTCTGGGCCGGGGCACCCCAGTGCCAGCTCCTTCCACTTGACCGCATCCAGCGCAGAGCAATTCGAATCGTCGACGACCGAGTTCTTTCCGATCGGCTCGATACACTGGCACTGCGTAGAGATGTTGCATCTCTTTGCGTATTTTATCGCATCTATCACGGGGAGTGCTCTGAGGAATTGTTCGGATTAATTCCAGCCGCTCAATTTCACCATCGCATGTCGCGACAAAACTCGCGTTACCATCCATACCATCTGGATGATTGGCGGTCCACCACTGTGCGATTTAGAAGAAGCTTTCTCCCTCGCACAACTTCTTTGTGGAATCAATTACCACTAGCGAATTTTCCGAACCGATACGACTTAGGAACATTCAAGAAAAGAGCTTACACCTTTCTAAAAAGCCGGCAACGCATCTGCAATTCCCCTGGTGTTGCGGTTGTTCATGGGCGGCTGTAGTCACTTACCATCAGGTGAGCCGCATGCTCGTTTGCCCCCTATTCTATAAAAAAATAACATAACTCGGTTTTTTGCAAATATCTCGTTTCCTGGTTTTAATGAAACTTTTTTATAATAAAGTACATATTTTTATACTGGGTGGCGCCTAGGTTATCATGTTAAATAGCACAGCAGTTAATACAAGTTGATATATGTCTGTTAAAATAATAAAATACACAATAATAAAAGAAAATAAAAAATGCATTTTTCAAACAAAATAAATAGCGTAAAAAATTGACAAGAAATAAACTATCCTTGATAATATTATAATATTATAATATACAGATTATAAGTATAATTATAAAATTATAATATACAGACCAGAATGGCTGTATTCTGAATGACGAAGTTTTGAGTTTAAGGAGATGGAAGGAATACTTTGAAAGCGTGTTTATGAGTGATGAGACGTTTGAATTAAATGAAATAGAAATTCCGAAAGAAGAGGAAATAGATAGAGATATAAGTATAGATGAAATAATGAAAGCAATGAAAAGTATGAAAGCAGGTAAGGCAGCCGGTTATGATAGAGTATATCTCTCGAAATGCTAAGGCCTGGAGAAGGAGTGGTGGCAGACCTGCTGTGCACCTTGTTTAATTTATGTTGGGAACTTAAGCGGGTACCGGGAGACTGGTGCAAAGCAGTGATAGTCCTAATATATAAGGGAAAAGGATCACAGTAGGACTGTAAAAACTACCGTGGTATCAGCCTTCTTAGCATTGTGGGAAAACTGTATGCTAAGGTACTAATTGGAAGAGTTGTGAAAGAAACTGATCGAAAAATTTGGGATGTGCAAGCAGGATTTAGAAACGGAATGGGATGTACGGATCAGGTCTTTTCCATGCACATGATCGCGGAGAAGTTTTTGGCCAAAAACCAAAAAGTTTTTTGTGCTTTCATAGACTTGGAGAAGGCTTATGACAGAGTGGACAGGGATGTGTTATGGCAAACACTGAACTCATTTGGGTTGACCGCTGGTCTGATACAGGCATTGAAGTCTCTATATAGGGACTCTAGTGCTTGTGTCAGGATCAACGGGGCCTACTCGGACTGGTTTGGCATCCATAAAGGTGTCAGACAGGGCTGTGTGGCTTCCCCGTGGTTGTTTAACCTATTTATGGACAGTTGTTTGGAAAATTTGAAAGTAGAAGAATGCGGGTTAAGAGTGGGTGAGTTAACCGTCAAATGCATTTTATACGCCGATGATCAAGTCATACTTGCGTCGTCGGCAGCCGAGTTGCAAATGATGGTTACATTAATGAACAGGACATTAAAAGAAAAGGGAATGAAAGTGAACGCAAGTAAGACGGAAGTTATGGTTTTTGAAAGAGAAGAAAGTAAAACGATATGTGAAATAAGAATAGAAGGGGAGTTGGTAGAGCAAGTAGATGAGTTTGTATATTTGGGATGTGTGTTTAGCAGGGATAGTAGATATGATAAGGATATAGAACGACGAGTGAATGCAGGAAATAGAGTGAATGGGGCTCTACGCTCTATTGTGAAAAGTCAGAATGTGTCCAAAAAGGCACGTATGGCAATTCACAATGCTGTGTTAGTACCTACTTTAATGTATGGTAGTGAAAGTTGGGTGTGGCAGAAGAAGCATGAGAGTAGAATAAATGCTGTAGAAATGCGGTCATTAAGGAGTATGTTAGGGATGAAGCTGAATGACAGAGTGAGAAATTGTTTAATAAGAGAAGAGTGTGGTTTGCAAGAAAGGAATGCTTCGGTGGTTTGGCCATGTAGAAAGAATGAATGAGGAAAGAGTGACAAAGCAAATTTATGTTGCAGAGGTGAACGGCATAGTCGGGAAGGGTCGCCCTAGGCGAAAGTTTATCGACCAAATTGGCGATATATTAAAAATGGGCCAAATCAAGAGTACCTTTAACCGACGAGCGTGTATGCTTAGGTATATGGATGTGGAGGAAGCAAGAGAGGTGTGTCAGGATCGTGCCAAATGGAAGTCCATAATCTCTGCCTACCCCTCTGGGTGACAGGCGTGAGTGTTTATGTATATATGATAATATTACTTTAAACCTGACCTGAAGCGACCTGTAAAACTGGCAACAGCGCTCAGTGCTCACGTGACATTGACATATGTAATTATAATACCTACACTTGACCATACATAGATAATTAGGCGCGCGTAGAGCGATGCTAATCCGATGTTATCAACGAATCATAAAGGACCATGCCCATATTAGTATGGAGCTGAAAGTCAGCAATGCCATGCAATGCCCAAATTGCAGCTCTATGTCATATGATAACTTTTTAACAGTATTTATATGATATCTAGATTTAATGTCATATAAAGCACTGGTTCAAAAGATATTGGACATTAAACATGATAACTTCCTACTGGTTTTTTATACAGTGAAAGAATGAGGGACAGTCATTTTAGTTTTTCGGAATGTTTTTGACTTGGAGCTAAGTCTTTTGAGCCATTACTTCATTAGGTTTTTGCTTTAATTATATTTGTTTATTTGAAGCCTAGATATACTTATACACTACCACAAAGTACTTTTTAACTTTTGCGTGTCTGGAGACATCATTTAGATCTTTATTCAACTCGTTGATGATTCAAATGTAAAATAATAATCGATATTGGAATCGATTACTTAGATCAATTGATCAACAAAAAAACGATTCCTTTTTCGAAGATTTTATTTATCATGCTAATTATTAAGCCCCGAACTAAACAAAGCCTAAGATTTTATAATTTAAGAGACTGTCAATGAGGGATAGGTGAACAAACAAATAGTCCCATAAATGGCGTTGGTAAAAACTAGTCTGTCTCTGGCTTTTGATAACAAAAATAAATGCTTAACTGGGCCATGTTTTTTTTTTCATCTGATGACGTTTATTATAAAATCATATTTTTATTTGGTTTAGTTGTAAGGCCATATATTATTATTCGATTATTTAGTAATCACTTTTATGACTAATGTCAATCATGTTGAGTTTTACATGGGCCAAAGGACGTGATTCCAGACCGTAATAAATAAAGCATGAATTAATCATTGAAACGATAATACGTACCTACTGCAATGTCAATAAAACGTCTTATTTTTTAAATTTTTTATCCAGTGCTTCATATGATTTAAAATTAACAACATAATTCTAGTTTTTATTTATTAGAGCAATCTTGTAATATACTTTATCTGGGCATTTCTGGGGCACAAATGGGCATTGTCTTTTCATGGTATTGTTTTTATCCAAATAATCACTTTAATCTTGAAATCACTCAAGTTTAATAATCAAAACAATTCAAAAATTTGAAAAAAAGATCATGTCGGTGTATTCTGACGACGTGAAATTGTGATACAAAGCATCTTAAAATTAAAAAAAATTAAGACGTTAAAAAATAAAAGCGTGCAATTGCGCACGAGCTGTCACACCACTAAGTTATTAAATATCTAATCGAGCGTATTGTTACGAGCTTGAGGTTCGAGACAATTAAAACTGCCGATTGAATTACCAAAATTGACACTTTAATTACACAACACTAATTACAATCTAAAATCACACTAATAATAAAACACAGTTCGCCGTTATTTCGCTTCGAAGTATTCTCTTGTATCGCCAATTCAATACTCCCCGGTCGTGGTCTATACTTGCCTTATATAGGGCCTCAGATAGTTTCCAGAACCTTCTACTGTAGCGACATCTAGAATGTTCGAGTACATATCGGTCCCGAAATTTCTGGAAGGATCTCGACTCTCCTAGTTCTGCTACTCGACACTAGAGGGCGCTAGTGTAACTAGTGTTGCCATGTACAAGACATTAATAGTGGCGCGCAATACTTTCATTTACTCGACACTAGGGGGCGCTAGTGTAACTAGTGTTGCCATAAACAAGACATTAATAGTGGCGCGCAACACTGCCCCCTCCTAAGACATGCTCGTCCCGAGCATTATTGGCCCCATAATAACGCGCCAGTGGATCCACATGGACAATCTTAGGAGTACCTCTGGCACCTTTCTGTATCCGGTAGGTTACATCATTGATCCTTGTCACAATCCGGTACGGTCCGTCCCATTTAGCTTGAAGCTTAGGAAATTTCCCTTTGCTGCGAACTGGATTGTGTAACCACACTAGTGAACCTTCATCAAACCCCTTGTTGTTCAATTTGCGGTCATACCGTGTTTTCATCTTCTCAGACGTTTGCTGGCCCGTCTGTCTGACGTGCTCATAAATGTCATTCATTTTGTTCCGCAAGTCATTTGCATAATCGGTTATACTGCGTGGGGCATCAGGTGGTATTCCGGTGATCAGGTCTGCAGGCAGCCGTAATTCTCTCCCAAAGTTTGCGAAAGCTGGCGTCACTGACGTACTTTCGTGAACAGCGCTTCGATATGACAACAAAAACGGTTGTATGTGCCTGTCCCAGTCTCGTTGCCGTTTTTCCACAACTTTTGCCAGGTACCTTTCCAATGTCTGATTAAATCGTTCTACCATTCCATCAGATTGTGGGTGGTAAGAAGTTGTTCGTGTTTTATGAGTACCCATAACTCTGCAAGTTTCCTGGAATATTTGAGACTCGAAATTCCTTCCTTGATCGCTGTGAATCTCTAAAGGTACTCCAAAACGACAGAAGACTTCATGAACTAGTTTATCTGCAATTGTTGAAGCTTCTTGATTTGGAATGGCGAAGACTTCTGGCCACTTAGTGAAGTAATCCATCACAACCATGAAATACTTGTTACCACTTTCACTTTCCGGAAACGGCCCCGCAACGTCAATGGCTATCCTCTCCCATGGTGCTCCAACATTGTACAATTTCAATGCGCCTCTACTACGAATTTGAGGTCCCTTTACAGCCGCACAACTTGTACATTTGCGGCACCAGTCCTCGACATCGTCACGACAGTGGACCCAGTAAAACCGTTCTCGGATTTTCAGTAGAGTTCGTTTAACTCCCAGGTGGCCTCCTGAACAACCACTATGGTACAGCTGTAGAACATCCGGTACTTTAGCCTTAGGGATAACCATTTGCAAATGACAACTGTCTCCCCGACCATTTTCCCATTTACGGCACAGGACTCCATCCTGAATCAGCAAGCTGTCCCATTGGGCCCAATAGCTTTTCGTGGTCGAACTCATTGCTGAGACGTCGCTCCACTTGGGCTTAGGAGCACTGGCCTTCATCCATTCCAGAATCGGCTTAATATCCGAATCTTCCTGCTGTGCATGTTGTAGGCTGTCCTTCCACTCATTGCTGAGCTGGTCTGTCCTGAGCATCCTCACAGATACCACTTCCTTACCCTCTTGCCTAGTACAATGCTTGCAATCTTCAGGGCAAGGTCTTCTTGACAATGCATCTGCATTGCCATGAGATTTCCCGCTGCGATGTTCGATCACAAAGTCGTATTCCTGCAGTAGTTCAATCCATCTCGCAACTTGTCCTTCCGGATTTTTGAACTGCAATAGCCATTTCAGTGCAGCATGGTCAGTTCGTAAGTGGAATTTCCGCCCTAGAAGATATTTGCTAAAATGCTGCAAGGACTTTACCACAGCAAGCAATTCGCGTCTTGTGACACTGTAGTTCCTTTCCGGCTTTGACAATGACTTGCTGAAGTACGCTATCACAATCTCTTGGTCACCATTCCGTTGAGACAACACACCGCCAAGTCCTATATCACTTGCGTCTGTGTCAACTATGAATTCCTTGCCCGCATCAGGGTACCCCAAAATAGGTGTTTTGCACAGACGGTTCTTGAGCTCCTGGAATGCAATATCGCAACTTTCATCCCAGCAGAAATGTCGCTTCTCCTCGGTTAGCTTGTGCAGAGGTTTGGCTATATCTGCAAAGTTCTTCACAAATCGCCGATAATAAGAGCACAAACCCAAAAATGCTCTAACCTGTGTCTTGTCTTTTGGAACCGGCCACTCCTTGACAGCGGCAATTTTTTCTGGATCCGTGCGGATACCTTCTTCCGACACTACATACCCCAAAAAACTAACTTGCCGTTTGAATAGTGAGCACTTCTTTGGACTCAACTTGAGGTTGGCACTCTGGATCTTCATGAGCACGCGTTCCAGGTTTTGAAGGTGTTCCTCAAACGTACGGCCTACGATGATGATATCATCCAAATAGACCAGACAGGCATCTCCAATTAGCCCGGTAAGTACAAGCTCCATCAATCTTTGAAACGTTGCTGGAGCATTGCACAATCCAAACGGCATGACTTTAAATTGCCACAGACCCTTTCCTGTGGAGAATGCAGTTTTCTCCTTGTCCTTAGGGTCAATTTCAACCTGCCAGTAGCCACTTTTCAGGTCCAGCGTACTAAACCACTTTACGCCTGTGAGCATGTCCAGCGTGTCATCAATTCTAGGCAAGGGATAGCTGTCCTTCTTCGTAACGTCGTTCAGGCGGCGGTAGTCAACACAAAACCGCATGCTGCCGTCCTTCTTCTTTACCAGCACCACAGGTGAACACCATGGACTAGATGAAGGTTCAATAACACCATCCTTCACCATTCCCTCAATCATGGTTTCCACTTCCTTTTCACGTGCTACAGGCAATCTTCTTGGCCGCTGACGAATAGGCAATTCTTGTCCTGTGTTTATTTTGTGTTGAACTAAGCCAGTCTTTCCTATGTCAGCTTCGTTTGACGAGAAAACATTGGCGTACTTGAGTAACAACTTCTTCGCCTTGGCCATTTCATTCGGGGAAAGAACGCTGCGACAGTCTTCTAAAAGTGTGGTCACTCTCGTTTGTCCATCCTTGCTGGGGGTCCCGGTTGATAGATATTCGCACCGACGCAACCAATCCACTTCCTCACTAGTACCAACCAATGTGCCTTTTTCTATAATCTGTTCCTGATCACAAAGGTTCAACACACGTACTCCTGAGATGTCGGCGGTTCTGACCAAGGTTCTAGCCACTTTCCATGGAAGGTCATTGTCTACCCTTTCCACGAGTACACAACGAAGAGTTTGCCCAGGATTCCGTGGAAGTCTAACCGGCACAATTGTTTCCGATCTCGGCGGAAGAACAATCTTCTTAAGGCTGTACACATTCCCGGGTAACGCCCCTTCCACGAAAAGTTCCTCTTGTCCACATTTCAAAACACCTTGCTTAACGTCGATCTCACAACAATTCTTCCTCATAAAGTCTAGGCCCAGGATGCAGTCGTCCATTATATCAGCCACGATGACATTATGCAGGTAGATCATGTTGCCTAGCTTCAACTCCATCTCCTCTCCTCGGACGGGTATGCGCTGACCGGTGGCTGTCACCAAATTAATGCGTTCGCGGTTGTATGCGGAGTCCCCAAGAAACTGATTTATAAGTTGGGAACTGACAACCGTGCGAGAGGCTCCAGTGTCTATGGTTAGTTTACACGGCTTTCCGTTGACCTCGCCCTTGATGATCAGGCTGTTTCCATCTCGGGTTTGTGAGATCGAAATCCTTGGGGCTCTTTTAACATCAGCCAGCACCCGCCAGTTTCCCTGCTGCTGCTGGGCGGTGCTGTCAGCCACACTACCCTCTCGATATCGATCACCTTCCCTTTCTACAGTTCGTTTAGGGCAGCTGGATCGAAGATGGCCCCTTTCTTCACAGCCGTAGCACCTAGGGCTGTAGCTTTTATTGCGGTCCTGAACTGTAGCTGCTGCAACCTCCCTGACGCGGTGGAAACGATGATCCTGCCGCACGGCTTCCACCTCCAGTGCATGGGTCAAGGCGTCCTTAAGCGTCTCGTGGTGCCCGAGCCTCACAGCAGCTCTGACTTCAAGGTCGCGGATGCCGTCGATGAATGTCTGAACCAGGTTCCCTACAATAAGCGCAGGTACAGACTGGTACGCTTTTCGAACCAGCTTCTCCACCTCAAGGGCCCACTGCTGCAGGTTTTCGTTACTGCGTTGCACGCGATCTTTGAGCTGCGCACGAAATACGTGTTCCAGGTGAGCGTCGCCATATCTCGCCTCCAATGCCTCAAGGAGCTGCTCGTAAGTCACTTCCTTACCGAGAGCTTCCAGAACAGTTAATGCCTGGTCGCGTAGGCCTAGGGTGAGAGCAGTCATGGCCTGACTTTTATTCCAGCCGTTCGCTTTCATGACAGCCTCGAACTGGATTTTATATGCCGACCAGGAAGAAGTCCCGTCGAACGGTGGCACTTTGAATCCACGTAGCGAAGGTGTTGTAGCTACCACGGGAGCTGTAACTCCATCCCCAATTTTGAGGTCGTTCAGCGTTTTCTTCACGTAAGCCATCACATTGTCAACCCGATTGTACACTTGGTCGATTCGGGTTTCAGCTTCCGACAGGCGGTTGTCATATTGAGCAACCTTATCCTTCACCTCACTTATTTCTTTCCCGAAGGTAGCGTGAAGGTCCTTCATGAGAAGTATCTGCTCTTCCTTATCGCGTTTGAGCTGCTCTTCCAACCGACGGCCCTGTTCCTCCTGTTGGCGGGCTTGTTCCTCCTGTCCGCACTGCAGCTGCTCTTCCAACCGACAAGCCTGTTCCTCCTGTCGGCGGGCCTGTTCCTCCTGTCGGCGAGCTTGTTCCTGCAGCATCATCATCAGAGTACCTAAGTCAGGTGCTGCAGATGCAGGAGCTGCTGACGGGCCGGCCTCTGTGGTCGGCAACTGGCCTGCCGACGTCTGTGACGTTGCACCACCAAATCGTTTCTGGTCCGTCTCCTGTTGGCGTTGACTTCGGGTACGGATACCCTCGGTGTCGTCTTTAGGTAAAATCGGCATATTTGATCCCACTTCTGACACCAATTGTTACGAGCTTGAGGTTCGAGACAATTAAAACTGCCGATTGAATTACCAAAATTGACACTTTAATTACACAACACTAATTACAATCTAAAATCACACTAATAATAAAACACAGTTCGCCGTTATTTCGCTTCGAAGTATTCTCTTGTATCGCCAATTCAATACTCCCCGGTCGTGGTCTATACCTGCCTTATATAGGGCCTCAGATAGTTTCCAGAACCTTCTACTGTAGCGACATCTAGAATGTTCGAGTACATATCGGTCCCGAAATTTCTGGAAGGATCTCGACTCTCCTAGTTCTGCTACTCGACACTAGAGGGCGCTAGTGTAACTAGTGTTGCCATGTACAAGACATTAATAGTGGCGCGCAATACTTTCATTTACTCGACACTAGGGGGCGCTAGTGTAACTAGTGTTGCCATAAACAAGACATTAATAGTGGCGCGCAACAGTATTATTAACGTCTTCTATCACAAACAAATTAAGAAACTTATTAAAATGTCCACAAAACAAAAAAAAAAAAAAAACAAAAATTAAAACTTAAGGCGCAGGTTGAGCAAAATGTCGCGCTAGTCGTTATTTGTGCGGTTTTTAGGAGCTATCTACTTTTTATTTAAAAGATATATCAAGAAATAAAAAACACATTATATTTCTACATAATCTTGATTCCATAAAAGCTATATCCAATTTTTTTTGAAAGGAATAAATATTAATATAATCTCCTTACAACGAAACCACATAAATGTGAAATTATTATTGATAACATGCATCTCCTCGTAAAGTAAGTATTATTTTATTTTGCGATTTACACCAATGGATAGGCAATTTATTAATGAACATTTCTATAGTATTTTTTTTCAAAAGACCAAAATTTGATTTTATTAAGAAGTTATTTTAAAATCTGGGCATATTCACTGCTCACGGGCTTGCTGAAGTCAGTGAGCGCTGAGCTCTTCGACGTGAAGCCCGTGTCGTTAGAGCGTCGACCAGCGCATACGCTCACGTCATATCAGTCGATAATATTATTACTTATTAGGTTATTTATAGATAGTATTATTTGTTTGTTTTGGGTATAATTTTTCGTATTAGTTATACATATATTTGTTGTGTTTTTTACTGCGCGATGAAGCTTTTTGCGTGTATTTTCTTTGAAGTAAATGCAAATAAAAAAATGAAGCACCATTAGCATGTAAGGTTCGAATCCATAATTAAAATTTCGACAAATATTATAATTTACATTATAAAAGGCTAATTCAATATTATCATCCAACGACAATATCTTATTAGGTATAGTACTGCCTCGTTGGTCTAGTGGTTGTAGTACTCGTAGTGCGTCTGCTGATCATGAGTTCCCGGGTTCGAATCCTGGGTCGGGCCAAAAGTCAGTTATGAGTTTTTCATTTATGTTTTAAGTTATAATTAGTATTACTAAGTTATAGATTTTTGCTAAAATATAGTATATTATTTATTGCTTGTTTTTTTCTTCTTTTTCAAAAAATAATTGAGTACATAAGGTGTTCTATACTTATAATTCGGTAAAAAGTATCTAAGTAGGTACTAATATACCTACTTTTTACTATTAACTAAAAAATTTTAAAACTAAATTTAACTAAAAAGACTAAACTGAACATTTATTTTTTAACTCAAAACAGGACATAAGTTTATTTATACTCTAAAAACTATAACTTTATACAATTAGTGTTCACTATAAAATTATATTCGGTATAGACGGTAATTATTAAATGCAACATATTTTTTTAAATTATTAATTACATTTGTCAGTGGATTAAATTTGCTTTAATAAAGTTGGTGATGATTTTAAATAAGAATAAAATTTTGCTCACGTTTTTTTTTTGTTATCTTTGTTAACAACATCGCCTTTAGAACTCTGGAACCGTAAGTGTTTCTTTCAGACGTCCACAATTTATTCAAAATAAAAAAATACTCTTTCTACCGGAGCATTCGTACCAGGTAGACAAAATATATTCGATTAAAAAAAATTATGTTGAAGATTGTTGACTTTGAATACTTCCATCCAACGAGTTACGGGACAATTTTGTGTCCCGGAGCTTTGTTTGGGGACAATGGGACTGGTGACCGAGAAAAGGGACAGTCCCGTTCAAAACGGGACGTATGGTCACTTTAGCTATAATCCGGCGACGGCTCCGTGGCGCAGTGGCTTGGCAATCAGTTGTTGCGTTGGGGGCCGCGGGTTTGGATCTCGCACGGAACAAGTATTTGTATGGCCTACAAATAATTGTTCCGGGTCTGGATGTTTGTCCTTGTGCAATTTATGTTTGTAAACTGCGTCCACGATACAGGACAAAATCCTAGTGTGGAGGTAACGTTTTTTTTTCAATTGAAATTGAAAGATTATACTTCTTGTTGATTTTTGTATTACCTTTATTAAAGTTACCCTTATGTATTAATAAATATAATTACGTATGTAGAAATAAAATTGATTTTCATCCTCATCAATCATTGGGGCGAGGATAATGTCTGCCAGCACAAGTAATAAGCAGGCTAAGTAACAAGGTGCTCAGTTCAAAAATTTGTAGGTAGGTATGTTACTTTTCAATACGTGACACGTACAAATTAACAATAATCAAAGACACATCTATCATCTACGGAACATCATATTTATTTATTTATTCTTTATTGCACCAAATATTTGTACAAAAGGCGAGCTATCTATTTATTTACCTATAGTGAATAGGTTTCTTTTAAACTCACAATTTTCAATGCTTCATTTTTAATATATAATTAATTACAAAATTTCATAATTAGATAATATATGAAAATACATAATTCTAATATAATGCAACTAATATGCGAATAAAAAATTAAAATACATTTATCGTTGTACGCTGTGTGTATTTCCATAAATTAGTTTATTGATGTTGAAAATGAAGCGAGCGGCGCGCCGCCGGCAAAATGCTCAAGGTCGTTCGCATGGAGTAGCCCCTTAAAGGACGTGTTAAAACTTGAAAACGAAAATTAGGTCAAGCGACTCATGAACCATCCCCAAGGACGCCGGCGTCGGACTATCAGTCAATATGAATTTTGACACTTTGTCCCATTTCTTGTCACTTCGCGCATAGAGAATTATGCCTTAAGTTTTTTATTTTAAGTAAATTTTTCGCTTGAATTTGTTTTCACACACCCGCAGCGCGCGGTCCCTTTGTTTTTAATTCGCGCATAATATTATGCCTTAAACTGTTAGCCGTAAGTACATTTTTTGCTTGATTTTTTATTTATTTGAGTATTTTGAATTGGCAACGTTTAACTAGGTATATTCGCCTTCGAATGCCATGGGTCTTTGACCTTCTAGTATTCATCAGATGATATTTGTATGCATTTACATGATGTTATTTAATATTAAAACGAAAAAATGCTACTGCGATTAAAATATTAATTGTTATATATTTTTTTAGTTATGTATGTTTAAAGAAATATATGTAGGATACGTCTTTTCATTTAATGTGATAACTTTATCGTCACTTGGTATAATAAAATTCAACTTTCGTTCTAAACATTTTTTATACACTTAACCGTTTCTGAGAAATAGCGTGGACAGCGCGCAGCACTTAGCCATTCACAACATAATGCAAAGTCATCCGTTACTGTAAGTCTCGATAAATAAAACGCGTATAAAGTCTATAAATCTTTATTAGCCTGTGTTCGAGCAATATTGTAATGCGTGTGTGTTGTATGTAAGATGAACAGTATACAAGTGTGAGTGAGGACTTTAATAAGGTAAAATGTAATTTAAATGTTTAGTAGCAAATAAACCACCGTATCATTGACACCTTGTTTCTGTGATCAGTCCCTGTAAAAGTAGTGAACCTTAATACCAAAACAGCCTGCTTGTTACCAATATCTGTAACAATGATGTCCTTCAGACTGATTTCGGTCACGGCAGCCGGTCTCAGCGGAGATTTTCTGTGAATCTGAGAGCATCTGCGCCGGACAGGATTGATTATAGTGCTCGAGTGTATGCGTAAGCACAGGTGCACTCTCTATTTCTTCACTCTCATAACTATGGTAAGGTACGAGGGTAAGAGGGTAATTCGCATAACCACGGTAAGAGGGTAATTCGTATAACCGTAGAGAGATTAGACGTAGGTTTTACGTGCTTTCCGAGCACGAGCTATTGACAATTTGTTATTAGAAAA